>QRDG01000081.1:3010717-3443577 GCA_012064385.1 Puccinellia tenuiflora | reverse complement strand
CTTCCGGAGTTTCTTCCGGAGCCCAGTGCCGCTTGCGAAAGTTGGGTTCTGGACTCTTAACGGAAGTAGCACTGGAAGTGGTACCGGTACTACCGCTAAACCGGAAGTACCGGTCCTTTTCCGGTACTACCGGTGCTGCACTTTTGTTCGGCTGATAGCCGTTGGGGATGTTTTATATGGGGCGGTAGTACCGCCCTTTGGGCCGGTACTTCCGGTCCTGCGGGTTTCTGAGCCCCAACGGCCAGATTCCCAGGGCTCCCTTTTAAGGGGTCCTTCTTCCCCATTGGTTTAACACTTCTTCCAATCTTTTGAACCTCTTCAAGCTCTCTCTCCTCCATTGTTGCACATCCTTGTGAGCTTGATTCCTCCACTTCCCTCCAATGATTCTTGCCCATCTTTAGGGAAACAAGAGAGGAGATCTAGATCTACCATTCCACCAATCAAATCCTCCTCTAAGTGAGGGGAACCTAGTGGATCTAGATTTAGGGTTGCTTTGTGTTCTTCCCTTTGTTCTTCCTCTCAAATCCCTCCATAGCATTAGTTGCTTTGGTTGGATTTCGGAGTGAAGGACTTGACCACTTAGTGTGTTCTTGCCTTTTGCATTTGGTGCATAGGTTTGAGTTCCCCACGGTGATACGTGGGATTGAAGGTTGAGAAGCTTGTTACTCTTGGGTGCATTGTGTTCCCAAGAGCTTGTTGCCTCTTGGGTGCATTGTGTACCCTAGACGGTGGAGGTGCCGCGAAGTCTTCGCTTGTGAAGCTTCGGCACGAGTTTGGGAGCCCCAATTGAGTTGTGGGTGTGTGCCCCAGAAGAGTTGTAAAGGGCTCCGGAATCCGCCCCGAAGGATTCCGATAGTGGAAGGTGAACCAATCCCTTGGGTGAGGTTCATCGGAGAATAGGGTGAGGCCTTTGTGGCATCTTGAGTAGGCCTTTTGTGGCGAGCTCACACCCCTCCAACGAGACGTACTCCCTTAACAAGGAGGAACTCGGGAATACATCCTCGTCTCCGCGTGCCTCGGTTATTTCTATACCCGAGCTTTACTTATGCAATTTACATTGTGATAGCCTTCGTGCTTGAAGTTCATATCTTGCTATCACCTTGTTGTTTGTATTGCTTAGCATAAGTTGTTGGTGCACATAGGTGAGCCTAGTAATCAGGTTGTTGGCTTGTTAATTTAAATACCTAATTTTATTCCGCAATTATCAAGCCTCTAAATAGAAAAGGTTTTAATCGCCTATTCACCCCCCCCCCCCTCTAGGCGACATCCGGGCATAGCTTGTTCTTTCAATTGGTATCAGAGCCTCGTCTCTCTTGTTTGGCTTTACCGCCTAGAGAGTAAAGATGTCGTCTAGGGATTTAGTGCACAATTCCTTGTTTAGATTTAATGGCACAAATTTTAATGCTTGGAAAACTCATATGCTTAATCACTTACGGGTCTTGGACCCCAATATAGAGCGTGTCCTAGATATAGGTTTTTCTCCTCCAAAGGACTACGAAAGTACGACCTTAGAGGATGAGAAAAACTTATATCTAGATGCTCTAGCATCTAATGAGTTTTGCAAATTTGTGAGTGTTGTAGTTTTTGAGTCAATCATGCCTTTCCGGGATGCTCATGAGCTTTGGACCAAGCTTCATGAAAAATATGGAGTGTCCAACTTTATTGAGGATGATTGCTCTCCCTCCACCTCCGGCCGTGACGAGTTCTCGTCTTCATCTACTTCACCAACATGTGGTAAGCCACAATCTAATGTGATGGTGAGTAGTGATAGGTCTTGCAACATTGATAGTGAGCTCTTTTATGATGATCTTTTATCTCTATCTTGTTGCAATGCCTCATCTTTGGACTTAAACTCTTCTAGCACTCCAAATGTTATACATGCTAGTGTTGATAGTCCGTGTATATCATCCAAAAATTGCTTAGATAAATCTAATGATGATATGCTTGCTTTATCTTGTTGCCATGATAAAAATGCTTGTGTCTCCTCTAACTCTTGCATGAACAATAATGTAGAGGAAACCCAATTTGCTATGCAACAAGATGTGAACTTGAGTAGTTCAAAAATTAATTACTCTTCTTCATCCATCACTTATTGCCTTATGGCTAAATCTTCTTCTAGCAATGATAATAATAATGATGATAATGATGATGATAATAATGATGAAGAAGATGATATTGAAAAAATTAATGCTAGGCTTCAAAATAAAGGTCTAATGATTCTTAAAGCCCTTCCTACTAATAAAAGTGCTCAAGCTAACCTCTTTGAAATCATGAGCACTCTTATTGAGCGTGGGAAAACTATTGAGGCCTTGGAAGCAAGCCTTGAAGAAAAGGGTAAGATAGAAAGAGATGATGCTATGGAGAAAGCGTCATTAGAAGATGCTCTTGTGGAAGAGCAAGAGACTCGTGCTTCTCTAGAGGAGAAACTAGAATCTATCGAGGAGTCTCATAATGATATAATTGCTAAGATCATTAAAGAACGTGACCATGCCATTGCTAAATATAAGGTCACGAAAAATGAAAATGCTAGATTAAATGAAGAGCTTGCTAAGCTTTCTTCTTCTATTCCTAATGCTAATGATGCTTGTGCTACTAACTCCATTTCTTGTGAAGCATCTACTTTTAATGAGAATGTTGAGCTAAGGGCTCAACTTGAGTTGCTAACTAGCAACTATAGGGAGTTGGAAGAAAGTCATAAAAAGCTATCTAGCTCTAATGATGATCTTCTAGCTTCCTATGCTTGTCTAAAGTTAGCTCATGAGGCCATCACCACAAAGGTAACATCTTGTGAGCCTCATGTGGATAATAGCACAACTTCAACTAAGAATGCTAAAATGCCATGTGCTAGTCCTAGTAATTCATCAACTAAAAATGTTGGTACATCTTGTGATGAATTACTTTCTTTGCCTTGTTGCTCTAACAATGATGCATCTACCTACTCTAGTTCTTGTGTTATCACTAACCATATAGAGAAAAGAGGAGAGCTCAAGGCCCAAGCCACTTCTATGAAGAAAGGCTTGGAAAACCGTCATGAAGGGAAGCGTGCACTTGACAACATGTTGAGTGTGCAACAATCCCCCAATGACAAGAGTGGACTTGGATTCAACTCCAACAACAAGATCAAGTCCAAGGTTGAGAAGAAGAAGGGCCAAGTTCAAGTCAAGAATCCGGCCAAGATCACTTGCTTCAAGTGCAAGGTTGAAGGGCACCACGTTCGGGATTGCCCTATGAAGAAGAAGACGCTTAGTGAGAAGCAACTAGGGAAGCGGCCTCTTGTTCAATCTCGTGCCCAACCACGGGTTGAACAAAGACCACCTCCTAAGAAGACTCAAGTCAACGCTCCTCAAGTTGAGGAGCCTATTAAGAAGAAGAAGAAGAGTCGGTGTTGCTACCTTTGCCGTGGCAAAGGTCATTTGCTTCTTCATGCACTAACGGTACCCCATCCAACCCTATCATAATTGATGATGTTTATTCTCTTGGGAAGGATAGAGTTGGCAATGTGTTTGCCAAGTATGTGGGAGCTCAAAGTGGTGTCAAGAAACGCACCATTTGGGTTCCCAAGCCTATTGTGACTAACCTCTTAGGACCCAACTCGGTTGGGGACCAACAAGCTCAAACTTGATCAATAGGTGTTTGTGGAGGACATTGGTGGCTTGGTTTCTTTTGAAGAATTAAGGGATCTTCATGGTTTTATCTCATCAAGCCAAGTCAATTGGATCATCACATATCTATCTCATAACCAATGCTTCCTCCTTGCGGTAACTTGTATTTAACTCTTATATTCATTGAAAGTTGCTTGCTCCCTTGCATGTGTTAGTCTTGTTCCTAATATGTGCTTGTATGTGATATGCTTCTTTCCTACTAGTCTTGTTACTCAAGGTTGTGTATGTTAGTTGTGTATCATGTATGTGTAATTTGGGTGTTGAGCTTTTTGAATCTTGTGTGGATTTCATTTGGCTCTTTGAGTTATTAATGGACTATCCCATTTTGGGGGAGTGATGTGCTTTGTGCACCTCACAAACCTAAAAATGTGTGTACATGAAGCACACCACCTAGTATTGATATTTCAATATTATCTAGCTACTATGTGGTATGTCATATTCATGAGAAATTCAAATTCTACAATGTCCATTAATTTCTCTAGTTGGTCTTATTTGCCTCTTGTTTAAAAATAAAATAAATTATCACATTATGGGGGAGTAATAAGCTATGTGCATATTACAATCCCATAAAAATGTGAACATTTGAGGTTTGCCACTTAGAGTTGATATTGTAAATTATCTTTCCTATGTGGCATGTTTGCTCGAACAATTCCAATTTCCTTTTGGTTATCTTTTGGCTCTTGTTTGGGTGTGTTTGTTTGGTGTGGTTTTTCTCTAATATGCATTTCCATATATTATGTGAGAAACCATTTGTTTCCTTTTATTCTAACCATGGCTTTGCCGGTTGGTTCGAATAATTGAAACTACCAACAAACCTTTTTCAATTTGGTGTTTTAATTCCTCTCTTTTGCCATTTGCTAGTTTGTGGTGAAGTTGGTCTTGTACATCATTCCTTTATACCACCGAGAGATTTCTCCATATACTCCTTGTCCATGACAAGTGATACTAGTAATTGTGGTGGATTTTGTAGACCATCTTCACATTGGCTCTTGTGTTGATTTGCTTTATCTTTTGCCTTCCTTGCCTTTTGAATGGATCCTATTTTTCAATTGGTAGTGTTTAGTGTTTTAAATAAAATATGTAAGTAATGATCCCTTGTGCATGCATTTTGTATTCAAATGCAAATATCAAAGATAATGCATGAATATTGGGGGAGCATTCCTTTTTATTTAGAACACTAACCTATCTATCAATTTTTGATCCTTTCAATTGGCATTTGACTATTTATCTTGTGTTGGTACCTTCAATTGGTATTAATTGGAATCTAATATCTCCTCCATAGATATTTGTTCCAATTGATATTTATTGTGGGAGTCTTGATACCTTTTTGCCTTATTTCACTTTACTTGATTTCGGTCAAGTATCATCCTCTTCTTGGTATCTTTTCTCCTAGTTGATCTTTTTGTTTTAATTGGTATCTTATTCTCAATTGGTGTCTTATCGATCATTTGTTGTGTTGATTCGATTCCTTTTGTTATCACACTTCATGTGTTGATGTGTTTTGGATTCAATCATGTGTTGATTTGGATTTTGATATAATTTGGACAACCTTTTTGTGTCACACCTTGGTGTGCTCTCTTCTTGGTTTACTTGGTGTTTTTGTCCAAATTGTATCTCGTTTGGTTCTTGTAAGTCTATGCATTCATTTTTACTAGTATATATATTATTTAGCATGCTAGTCTTTCTAGTTCCAATATATAGGGGGTACTCCACCGAATCCTAAATCGGCTAAGATGTGCATGAAATTCAATTTCATATCTATATGCACATATTTATGTGGAGTGTTTCCTATATATTGTAGTTTATCTAACTACTATGGGACCCAATGAGTTTGGGAACCATTTTGTACCCTAATTGTGTTTTAGGTACAATGGAGATGCATTGGATGCTTGCCTCATTCATAAGGAAGGTGTTCTCACCGTGTGATTGTCGGAGTCAAGCTTTGATGATAAACCCACACTCATCATCTTCATCACCAATGTCTTCTCGGTAACAAGTATCTATCCCATGCATACCTTTCTAGTATTCAACCTTGTGTAGGTTGCCTCTTGGCATTAAAGCTCTTATATGCAATTGTTGTGGTTTTGGCTTTTTCCTTCACTTAATATATCTTTGTGATATGTGTGTTGAATTTGCAAAAACCTTTCTTCAATTGATATTATTTCCTTGTGATACTTGTTGCCTATCTCAAAGCATCTCCACTATCTCTTGTTCCCTTAGTGATACGTGTGATGCATTTGATATATTTGAAGTTCATTTATATACAATGAGATAAATTTGAGCTATGTGCTATGCTTTTAAGCAACAATCTCATGTGTATATTTATGACTTCCTTTTGGATACCTTGTTATCTTTTTCCCGGACCACTTCGTATGTATATGTTTCTTTGCGGATGTATATCTTCAATGGTTTGTCTAATAAGAAACCTATACATATGAGAGAGGTCATCTTTTAGTTGGTATCCTATTTCTTTTGAGCCACCTTGTTTTTCATCTATAATTCTTTGGTGGTTCCAAATTTGTCTCATGAGTGCTTGTCTTATTGTTTATTGGTCTCTTTGCACACTCATGTACTTGTTGGATCTTTTAACTTCATGCTTGCCATGGTGAGCATGTTGAATTTTGTTGGCTAAATGCTCTCACTAGCTTTTGGCATTTTCAATTGGTTTTAGTTTCCAATTGGTATCCCTAAGCGTGTGAACATATTTCTTTAAAAAGATCTTCTTATCTCGGTTGGGCCTATCTTATGATTGAATCTTTGAAAATTGGTATCTTCTTTTGGCTCAACCACATCTTTGGTGCAAGTGCTATGATTTGCTTTTCATTATGCACTCTTGCACTTGTTGAGTGTTCTAGATGATCTTGGGGGAGTGAGGATACCATATTTATGCACTCCTCATTTGTGCATGATCATTGGGGAGCTCCTCCATTTTGATTTGGAACTCTTGCTTTGGATCTTTTCGATTGCTTTGCTCCTTTGTGGAGATGTTTAAAATGATTTCATCTTTTTACAATCCTTGGATCCTCAATATAGTTTGATTTCCTCTAATTATTCGTCAACGAATAAGTGCATTTGATTTCACTCATATCTTGAGAAATGCACACCTTGTTAGAGGAACTCATATTATATTGGCTCTCTAAATTTTTCTTCCCATTTCGGCAATCGATGCCAATGGGGGAGAAGTTTAGAGGGTTTAAGGGAATTTGGGTTTTATGCTTTTGTTGCATTTGCCTTTAATGCGCTTTGCATCCTTGCTTGTTTGTCATGCAAGGTTGCTTTATTCTTTATATAAACCCTCTTATAAGGGATTGTCATCAATTCCCAAAATGGGGGAGATTGAAAGTGCATGGTTGTCCCCATGCATGGTTTTGGTAATTAATGACAATCTCTATGGACTAATATTTGCATTGAGCTATATTTGTAGGTGTCCATTAGCTTGCTTGTCTCCATGTGTTGGAGTCAAGGTTTAGGGAAGAAGATCAAGGCCAAGGTGTTCGTCATCGAGAGAAAGTTCAAGTGAAGATATGCAGAAGAGTGCTCTCCCCATCTTGGTGTATGGGGGAGCGTCATGTGATTCTTCACCAAGCGAAGCGCAATCAAGAAAGGTGGTTTGTCTTGAGGAGATGAAGATCGTCTTCATCGACCTCAAGTGGATTAATGCGCAAGGCAAAGGTATGATCTTGGTAGGGTTTCTATTTTACCGGTCTCATGTTGTTTAGTGAGAGACCGGGTTATAGGATAGATACCGTACTATCAAGAGGGGCTCTCGACCGAGTATCGTGATCGTATCGTTCGTGGAGAGCTCAAACCTTTGCATCCATGCAATCATCTTTATTGGTTCTTATTTGGCTTTATCCATGTGAGAATATAGAGCTTGTGTTCATCTCCATACCAAGCTCTAGTTCATCAAAAACGGATCTCATGAATATCTTCTTGCGTTTTTGATTTCGGAGGTTTTATCGGTTTGTCTCTTCTACGAGAGGTCAAACTCTCTCCTTATGATTTCCTCCTCACATGATAGACTATGATGTGTATATGCATGATCTTGTAGGGCTTGTGTTTATCTTTGAAACAAGCCCAAGATCATAGAAAACGGAGTCTTGATGAAAAGCTTGTGCGTTTTCGGTGTTGGAGATTTTGCCGGTTCATCCGCTTGGAAAGGTCTCACCATTCCATCCCTCCGCACAATCTCCTTTGCTTGTTTTCATATTTTCAGTTTTTGTAGTGTAAGCTCTTGTCGTCCTCTTTCCAACAAAATTGGATTCACTCGATTCGGAGCTTCCACGCAAAAGTTATTCAGTTTCAGGGTTCTGCTGTTTTTCAGGCACCGGAAGTACCGGCCACGCGGGCGGTACTACCGCTCGGAACTTCCGGAGCCCAGTACCCTTACGAAAATTGGGTACTGGACTCCAAACGGAAGTACCACCGGAAGTAGTACCGGAACTTCCGCCAAACCGGAAGTACCGGTGCTCCCAGCGGTACTACCGCCCGGAACTTCCGGAGTTTCTTCCGGAGCCCAGTGCCGCTTGCGAAAGTTGGGTGCTGGACTCTTAACGGAAGTAGCACCGGAAGTGGTACCGGTACTACCGCTAAACCGGAAGTACCGGTCCTTTTTCCGGTACTACCGGTGCTGCGCTTTTGTTCGGCTGATAGCCGTTGGGGATGTTTTTATATGGGGCGGTAGTACCGCCCTTTGGGCCGGTACTTCCGGTCCTGCGGGTTTCTGAGCCCCAACGGCCAGATTCCCAGGGCTCCCTTTTAAGGGGTCCTTCTTCCCCATTGGTTTAACACTTCTTCCAATCTTTTGAACCTCTTCAAGCTCTCTCTCCTCCATTGTTGCACATCCTTGTGAGCTTGATTCCTCCACTTCCCTCCAATGATTCTTGCCCATCTTTAGGGAAACAAGAGAGGAGATCTAGATCTACCATTCCACCAATCAAATCCTCCTCTAAGTGAGGGGAACCTAGTGGATCTAGATTTAGGGTTGCTTTGTGTTCTTCCCTTTGTTCTTCCTCTCAAATCCCTCCATAGCATTAGTTGCTTTGGTTGGATTTCGGAGTGAAGGACTTGACCACTTAGTGTGTTCTTGCCTTTTGCATTTGGTGCATAGGTTTGAGTTCCCCACGGTGATACGTGGGATTGAAGGTTGAGAAGCTTGTTACTCTTGGGTGCATTGTGTTCCCAAGAGCTTGTTGCCTCTTGGGTGCATTGTGTACCCTAGACGGTTGGAGGTGCCGCGAAGTCTTCGCTTGTGAAGCTTCGGCACGAGTTTGGGAGCCCCCAATTGAGTTGTGGGTGTGTGCCCCAAGAAGAGTTGTAAAGGGCTCCGGAATCCGCCCCGAAGGATTCCGATAGTGGAAGGTGAACCAATCCCTTGGGTGAGGTTCATCGGAGAATAGGGTGAGGCCTTTGTGGCATCTTGAGTAGGCCTTTTGTGGCGAGCTCACACCCCTCCAACGAGACGTACTCCCTTAACAAGGAGGAACTCGGGAATACATCCTCGTCTCCGCGTGCCTCGGTTATTTCTATACCCGAGCTTTACTTATGCAATTTACATTGTGATAGCCTTCGTGCTTGAAGTTCATATCTTGCTATCACCTTGTTGTTTGTATTGCTTAGCATAAGTTGTTGGTGCACATAGGTGAGCCTAGTAATCAGGTTGTTGGCTTGTTAATTTAAACACCTAGTTTTATTCCGCAATTATCAAGCCTCTAAATAGAAAAAGTTTTAATCGCCTATTCACCCCCCCCCCCTCTAGGTGACATCCGGGCATAGCTTGTTCTTTCAGCCGGCCCGGCACGGCACGATTAGCTAACGTACCTAACGGGCCATGCCTTTCACGGGCCGTGCCGGCCGCGTGCCGGGCCGTGCCGTGCCGGGCCGGCCCGTTTGGCCAGCTATAGTCTTGGCGCACGCGCCACCTTCTTCGATTCGCATCATCAGCAGCAAAGCAGGTGGAACTGGATTGCACCCAATCGATCGGATCGGACGGACCACTGCCCGTGATCATCGATCGCAGCCCGTTTTTATTGATTCTAACAGTTCTTGCTTTTTGTTTGAATCTTGTAATGCCTAGAGTTTACTATGGTAACACTTGTTCTGCCATTCTCTTTGTATGTAGGTACGACTGATCTTAGTACAGCATCAGTGTACGACATACTTGGTGATGAAGGTCTCTCTATTCATTCAGGTAATTGACATACTTGGAGTTGAATGTTGAGTAGTTCATATTTTGTTGTTCTTATTTTCATTGACTTTGCGTGATGCAGATAGAGAGTGATCACATGGCAGTTGTGGGTTCTCGAGAAGATCATCGACTCCAGAGCAAGCCTCCAACCTCGGACCCCCCTTGTTCCTGAGCTTTCCTTCGCGAGTTGTTAGTATTCTGGGGATTACAAAATTCTAGTTCTGTTGCACAGCGAATGATTCTGCATTCTGAAATTTGTGTTCACTAATTTAGTCCAAGCAATCACTACAGCTACAGATGGCTATGCCGACGGCCTTTTGCCGTCGGCACAGGCTAATTTGCCGTCGGCATAGCTTGTGCCGACGGCGGCCGTCGGCGTATTGCCCCGTAGGCATAGGGCCTTTTGCCGTCGGCATAGAGCAAGGCCGTCGGCGTAGGCTATGCCGGCGGCAAAGCCGTCGGCGTAGATTCCGTCGGCATTTTGTTTTCCAAAATTATTTTTTCCAATAAAATAATATTTTTTTCAACTTTTTTTTTCTAATTATTTGTTCCAACTTTTTTTCCAAATTTCGAATTTTCCAACTTTTTTTTCAAATTTCGAATTTCCCACTTAGCCACATACTTAATCTCAAGTCAAAGTACTTACCTTAGTCAAACTTCCCGTTCGGTCACCCACTCTCAGATTGCTCCAGCCTAAGCACGCTTAACTTTTGAGTTCCTTCTAAATTAGCTTCCAGATGAGATGTTAGAACTTACTGATATTAGTATCATATCAACCATATTAACCCATGGGTCATGATGTTACACTTTTTATTGTTTAAATTTTGAAAATTTATTTAAATAAGTAACAATGATTATTAATAATATTTTTTGAATAAATAACAATAAAATTTATTTTACTTTATTTTCTCCTTTTTACTTAATATGCAATAATTAATATCTTTAAATCCGTAAATCAAAATTTAACAAATAAAATATCTAAATTGATTAGAAAAATAAGAGGAATCCAAATATGACATCCATATCATCTTTTTCATCATGTATATGACTTTTTGCAACATATTTTTGGTACTTGCTTAATAAAAAAGTCATTTTGACACTTAAAAAATGAAAAATGATATTTATAAAATTATTTTAAACAATAATTTTTAGCAACAATCTTTGCTATACCAAGACACACTTATGTGTCAAATATTGGCACATTATCACAAACTATGGCACATTATCAAAATTGAATTACTTTGGAAAAATAAGCATAAAGTAATTTAAATAGGCGAAATGAGGTAGAAACCGAGAAAATTCCTAATATTTCTGGATTATCGATAAAATATGGCCTACTTTGTGTGAAAATTGTATATCTGCCATTTTGCACCATATTTGTCATACTTGCTTCACAAAAAATGTCATTCTTGACAATTAAAAAATGAAAAATGATATTTATAAACGTAATTTGAAAAAAAATTAGTTCTGCAACATTGTTTGTCATAACAAGACACACCTATATGTCAAATATGGATACATTATCACAAACTATGGCACGAGGATGATCATATCTACGTCATTTGACTCGAAACTTATACATGTTTATAGATGATTGACCTTTTTGTGAAAAAGTTTTGTGGAGATTTTGTCAAAACTCAAGTTTATCATTTTCTCTAGCAACTAGTACACATAAAAAGAATTCATGCCAAAGGATTTCACTTTTTGAGTATTTTTTCACTTTTTTATTTTTTTTTTAAAAAAAGGTCAAAATGGACCCGTGCCATAATTTGTGATAAGGTGTCCATATTTGACACATGGGTGTGTCTTTGTATGGCAAATATATTTGCCAAAAACAATTTTGTAAAATATTATTATAATTATCATTTTCTATTTTTTTAAGTGCCAAAAATGACTTTTTCTATTAAGCAAGTACCAAAAATATGTTGAAAATTTTATATACATGATGAAAAAGATGATATGGGTGTCATATTTGGATTCCTCTCATTTTTCTAATCGACTTAGATATTTTATTTGTTAAATTTCGATTTGCGGATTTAAAGATATGAATTATTTCATATTAAATGAAAAATAGAAAAAAAAACATATCTGAGCAGTCCAACTCAGCCCCTATGCCGAGGGCTAATCTGAGCAGTCCAACTCAGCCCCTATGCCGACGGCCCCGATAAAAAGCCGTCGGCGTAGGCGGTGGCCGTCGGCGTAGCTACGCATTCCTGTAGTGAATGAATCAATGTTGCCGGTATGTGTATTGTTTTAGGAATGGAGAAAACTTGTATCATTTGATTTCTGAAATCTCGTAAACATGCTATAGTGATGTTACAGGACACCATGGTTTTGCGTTTTACACTGCATAAAGGTTCGAACCTTACTAACCATTGGTTAACCTTTTCTAACCCAATTAACCAAATGGTTAACCTATTTATCCATTTGGACAAAAAGGTTATTCAGGTTTGAATCCAAAAGATAAATGGTTAACCAAATCCCATCAAGAAGCACATACCACGTCAGGGTTGGTTAATTAGGATTAATTGCCGTGCGACGCGAGGAGCACGTACGTACGTACCAGAGAGTTTTCCACACCCGCGCGCGCACACGTGAAAAGTTTAGAAACTTTTGGAACTCTCGGCTCGTGAAACATAGTATAATCTAGGCTTACTACTATTTCTCCTTCTGGTGATATCTCTAGCTCGATCTAGCCGCCAGCTTTGATGCTACGTACACGTACCTTCACTGCCCTATCCGATCATGGGCATGGCATTAATGGCCGGCCCTTCCGATCCATCGACGTCGTAGCCACGCTCATCGATCACCGGCAAAACAGCAACAGGAGTCAACCCTGCTGAGGCTAGTCACAATGGAGAGTAACATAAAGTGGTAATATATACATTTTATTAGGTTATGTTACTATCTTCATATTGGGTAATAACATAAGTGTAATATTATGCAAAGCTATATTTATTACAGTATAGACTCATACTATCTTAGGAAGTATGATGTTACAGTAACTAGCTATGTTAGTCCTATGCCAATGCAAGTTTCTTAGCACAGTTTCATAGGTATTTTGCTGATGTGGCATACTAGTTAATAAAGAGAGAGATTGATCTTATACCTTAGCTAACATACAAGTATTGAAAGTAACCATAGGCAAAAAAAGTTATTAGACCAATCATATGTATGCATTAGCCTCAAATCATTAAATTTAGATACAACTTCTAAAAAACAATGCATTGGACTATTTGTCTCTTAAGTTTTTATTACTCCTAGAATAACGTGTTAAGAAACGATGCATTGGCATAGACCTTACTCTATTTGTCTCTCTCATCATTAATTAGCTGCCATGTCATCTTTCTTGCTTATGTGGCATGCAAGTTACTAGCTAAGAGCATCTCCAACAGCCTTTGTAAAATGAATTGCTAAAAACTGGCTATAGCAAGAGGAGAGAGAGGGTATAGCAATTCAATGCAAAATCTGCTTTGCTAGCCTTTGTATTATAGCAATTTGAAACTAGGCATAGCACATGGGACCCACATGTCAATGGGTCATCTTTTTCCTCTTTTTTCTTTTCTCATAGTCTTCTTCTTCCGCACCACAGGGAGCACCCCGCGAGCACGGTGACATGCGGGAGACCGGGAGCTCCCGGGGTGTGTGAGTGTCGGCGCGGCTACGTGTGGCCAGAGCACCGCAGGCCGGAGCTCCGTGCTCGCCGTCTTGGTGACCACGACCGCTAGGGGCCGCGCACGGGAAAATGGCAGCAGGAGATGGTGGGAGGACGCGGCAGGCTTGGGGAAGGTGCGGGATCAACGGATCCCACGCCGGCGGTGGTCAATCCGGCCGGAATCGACCGCAACCGGCCGGAATCGAGCTCGGTGCGGCTCGATGCGGACGGCGATGGTGGGCTCAGATGCGGCCAGTGCGGGAGGTGGCGGGGGTGCGGGAGGCTAGGCGAGGGTCGCGGGGGCGACGGGAGGGTGGGGGAGATCGCCCGTGGCCTCCATGGTTGTTGCGGTGGCGGGAGACGCCGGCGCCGGTGTCGGGGGTCGCGAGCGGAAACTTCCGCGCGGGCGGTTGGCCTCTCCCGCCTCGTTTTTGCAAGTTATACAAAGTGGCTCTTGGCTTTGCAAATATACCAAGTGTGTGTGCAAATATACAAAGCTTGCTAAATTTTTTGGTGGGGGACCATTTATAGAAAGGCTGTTGGAGCAACGTTTTTGTTCCAAATTGCTATATTTTTAGTTTTTACAAATCCTATCTATATATACAAAGGCTGTTGGAGATGCTCTAAGTTACTACCACTGTGTGACAGTATGTGACTAGCCTGATGCACACACGCATCCGTCGCATTGGTCAGCAGCTCTAGATTACTATCCATGAGCAGTGTGCCGCCAGGGATGGAGTTTAATGCACTCCCATCCAACTGTCCAGACAGCGATCGATCGATCCATGGGTCAGCCGGCCGGCCGGCATCGCCATGAATGGGTCAGCTTGCTAGCTTACTCCGTAGCGAGTTAGCTTGCGGCACCAGCGTACAAAGTACACGGGGGATTATATTATGGTTGGCAAGGCAAAGCACATGCATGCATGCCAACTCTTAAACCAAAAGGGCACATTCATTCGGCCTGCTTTGCTAGAATGGTAGGGGTCTGAGAGCAACCCCAGCCGTTGGGCAACCCAGGGCGATTTGCCGGCGCAAAATCGGTCGTCCTGGGGGGCGCCGGCGTATAAAAAGAGCCCTGGGGGCAGCCTGTTTTCCAGCCGTTGGGCAACCCCAGGATGATTTTGCATGCAACCCAGGCGCCGGCGTAGGTGCGGGGTGGTTGGTGGAGGAGGAGAGAGAGGGTGGAGAGATTAAATAAAAGAGGAGAGAGAGGGTTGCATGCAAAAGATTCCCCGGCGTACCAGGCAGTTGGACGCGTGGGGAGCTGCGATTGGGCTTTTCATTCGCCGGCGCCCCCAGGGCAAACCCAGCAGGCTGGGTTCGGCGTGGGTTCCCCGGCGTATTTTTTTGACTAATCCGGCGAAAATTTGGATCGTGGGGGCACGGCTGGGAAGATTTTTGTCCGCCGGCGTATAAAAAGTGGTAAAAAGTGCTCCTGGGGGGGCTCCTGGGGGAACGGCTGGAGTTGCTCTGAGCTCAGTTTGCCTTTTCGCATACGTGACTCGCCAGGTACTGCTAGATCCGTGATCCTTCTACGGTACAACACCGCGGTGCAGTTGGGCAGCTTACGTCTTGTTTTATTACTACCGGTGCTAGCTACTCCCTCCGTTCCGAAGTGTAAGCCTTCTTCTTAGGATCTTGATTAGAAGAGGAAGATCTGGCCGGCCTCGTATATATGTTCCGTTCTGAGAATACACACAGACAGAGATTTATGTATACATCGTTTGGTTACAACTGTGCACGTGCGTTATTAGCATCGTTCTACACATGCGTATCTATTCTACTACTCCGACATCTCCAACTCATCTGCAAAATTAATTAGCACCATTAGTAGAAACTGGCCCTTTAGTCCCGGTTGGACAACCGGGACTGCGCAATTAGGACCCCACCTTTAGTCCCGGTTGGCCACGAAACGGGACTAAATTCCCTCCCACGTGGCTGCGCTCGTGCGTTGAGCCCGGTTGGTAACATCTTGATAATCAGCTTACAAGATTGCACCGGTAACATCTTGATAATACTATGATATCAATCTTATTATCTACTAGTCTTTGATGTCACATGATATTATTTTTTGAATTTCAAACCTATATTAACATAAACAACAATAATTAAGTAATAATGATCTTTATGCATAAATCAATTATTAATTCCAAAAATAATAAAAAATGAAAATAATTTGAATTTCCGGCAAAAACTTAAATCTTCCTGCTTTCATAGTTCCCTTTAGAATTTTGAAAATCTAAAAAATCCCAAACGGCCTTTGGTGGTCTCGAGCGGATTTGGATTTTCGCGCTGAACATTTTGATATATTACACAATTTTTTCCGAGTTCGTACGCAAAAGTTATTACCATTTTACCGAGAAATCAACTTTTTTGCAAAAAAAAAATCAAAATTCAAAGTTTTCAATTTTCCCTAAAAGTAGGTTGCGTGAGGTACATACATGTCAAAGGATTTTAAAATTTGAAGTTTTTGTCCTTTTCGTTTATTCGTTTTGGACGATTTTTTTGCGCGGGGGAGGGGGATGGGGGGGTTAGTCCGGGTTGGTTGAAAGAACAAACTATGCCTAGATGTCGCCTAGAGGGGGGGGGGTGAATAGGCAGTTAAAACTTTTTCTATTTAAATGCTTGATAATTGCGGAATAAAACTATGTGTTTAAATTAACAAGCCAACAACCTAATTACTAGGCTCACCTATGTGCACCAACAAGTTATGCTAAGCAAAGCAAGCAACAAGGTGATAGCAAGATATAAACTTCAAGCACGAAGGCTATCACAATGTAAATTACATAAGTAAAAGGCTCGGGTATAGAAATAACCGAGGCACGCGGAGACGAGGATATATTCTCGAGTTCCTCCTTGTTAAGTGAGTACGTCTCGTTGGAGGGGTGTGAGCTCGCCACAAGAGGCCTACTTAAGATGCCACAAAGACCTCACCCTATTCTCCGATTAACCGCACCCAAGGGTTTGGTTCACCTTTCACTATCGGAATCCTTCGAGGCGGAATCCGGAGCCTTTACAACTTTTTTGGGGCACACACCCACAACTCAATTGGGGGCTCCCAAATCGTGCCAAAGCTTCACGTACAACTCGAAGACTTCGCGGCACCTCCAACCATCTATGGTACACAATGCACCCAAGAGGTACAAGCTCTTGGGAACACAATGCACCTAAGAGTAACAAGCTTCTCAACTTCGATCCCACGAACCTTCGTGGAGAGCACAACCCGATGCAACAAATGCAAGATGCAAGAACACACTAAGTGGTCAAGTCCTTCACTCCGAAATCCAACCAAATCAACTAATGCTATGGAGGGATTTAAGAGAAAGAATAAAGGGGATGAACACAAAGCAACCACAAAATCTAGATCCACTAGGTGCCATCGAATCCGAATTTTTCTCTAATTTTTTTTAAGGTATTATTCGCATTTTTTCGACGTCGTATGCAAAAGTTATGCCCGTTTTAAGTTTTTTTCACCTACTTTTGGAAAAAAAAAAGTCAAAATGTGTATTTCAAATTTTTCCTAACAAATAGACCCAAAACCTTCCCTATATCTGAAAGGATTTTATTTTTTGAATTTTTTATCATTTTCTTTCACTAGGTGCAAAACTGAAAAGGCGATCCGGGGGGGGGGGGTGCGTGGGGTGAAAAAGTGCTGCACTATTCTGTGGCGATGCGCCACAGAAATTCATCTTTCTGTGGCGCACCAGCCACGGTGCGCCACAGAAAAGGCCGAGATGGACCACGGCCCACTGATTGAAGGTGGGGCCCACGCGTATTCTGTGGCGCATGAAGAGTGGTGCGCCATAGAAGTCTCTCTTTCTGTGGCGCATGGCGTGCAGTGCGCCACAGAAAGTTGATATTCTGTGGCGCATGGGCTAAGGATGCGCCACAGAATGTTCACATTTCAGTGGCGCATCGACAGTTATGCGCCATAGAATAATTTTTGTGGCGCATAAATTAAGGGTGCGCCACAGATAGGCAACCTCCCTATAATGCTTTTCCTGGTAGTGTTGCAATGTGTGAAGCATCGTTGGTCTTATTGCAAGGAATAAAGTGTGCCATTTTAGAGAAGCGATCGACAACAACAAATATTGAATCTTTGCCATTTTTTGTTCGAGGTAATCCTAAGACGAAATCCATGCTAATGTCGGACCAAGGTGTGTGTGGTATTGGTAAAGGCATATAAAGACCATGAGAGTTCAACGTGGACTTAGCTTTGAGGCAAGTTGGGCAACGGCGCACCAAGCGCTCCACATCGCGCGTCATCCTTGGCCAAAAGTAGTGTGTAGATAGCATTGCGAGTGTCTTGTCACGTCCAAAGTGTCCCATGAGGCCTCCACTATGTGATTCCTGTAGAAGTAACAAACGGAGCGAGGACTCGGGAATGCATAGTTTGTTAGCCTTAAACAAGAAACCCTTGTGCAAGTAGAAATCATCGCATCCTTTGTCAATTGTGCACTTGGTAAATATAGGACCAAAGAAAGAATCGGAAGCTAAGAGTTCTTTAAGGTCATCAAGACCCAAAACATTGATTTCAAGTTGGGTGAGTAAGATCATCTTGCGAGAAATAGCATCCGCAACTATATTGTCCTTGCCTTTTTTGTACTTCACCACATAGGGAAAAGACTCGATGAATTCAACCCATTTGGCATGCCTTTTGTTCAAATTGGCTTGGGTTTTCAAATATTTCAACGATTCATGATCGGAATGGATAACAAACTCTTTGGGCCAAAGGTACTGTTGCCACACTTCCAAAACACGGACTAAGGCATAGAGTTCCTTGTCGTAGATTGGGTAGTTTAGGCGAGCACCATCAAGTTTTTCGCTATAATAGGCAACGGGGCGGCCACATTGCATGAGGACGCCACCGATGCCAAGGCCACTAGCGTCACACTCAAGTTCAAAGGTTTTGGAGAAATCCGGCAAAGCAAGTAAAGGAGCTTCGGTCAATCTCTTGTTGAGTTCATTGAAAGCCGATTCTTGAGCATTGCCCCAAATGAAGGGTACATTCTTTTTGGTAAGATCATTCAAGGGGCAAGCAATTGTGCTAAAATCTTTCACAAAGCAGCGGTAAAACCCAAATAAACCAAGGGCGCTACGAAGTTGAGCAAGATTAGTTGGCGGTGGCCAATTTGTGATTGCCTCAATCTTAGAGGTGTCAACTTCAATCCCTTTGGAAGAAACGACATAACCCAAAAACACAAGTTTGTCGGTGCAAAAGGTGCATTTCTTGAGGTTGGCAAAAAGCGAGGCATTACGAAGGGCCAACAAAACTTGCTTCACATGGTCGACATGTTCATTCAAAGATTTGCTATAAACGAGGATGTCATCAAAGTAGACAACCACAAACTTGCCAATGAAAGTGCGCAAGACGTGATTCATAAGATGCATAAATGTTGAATGAGCATTGGAAAGACCAAATGGCATGACAAGCCACTCATAAAGACCAAGTTTTGTTTTGAATGCGGTTTTCCATTCATCTCCTTCATGCATACGGATTTGGTGATAGCCACTTTTCAAATCAATTTTGTAGAAGATAGTGGCACCAATAAGCTCATCTAGCATGTCATCAAGTCGTGGGATAGGATGTCGATACCTCACCGTGATATTGTTGATGGGACGGCAATCCATGCACATTCGGAGTGTGTCGTCTTGCTTGGGGACGAGGATGACCGGAACGGCACACGGACTCAAGCTTTCACGAACATTTCCCTTGCCAAGGAGTTCTTGAATTTGGCGCTCGATCTCCTTTGTCTCCTCGGGGTTGGTTCGGTATGGCGCTCTATTGGGTAGAGGGGCGCCGGGAATGAGGTCGATGCGATGCTCGATCCCACGGAGGGGAGGAAGTCCTTGAGGTAGCTCATCCGGAAAGACATCTTTGAATTCTTGCAAAATAGACAACATAGACGGAGGAACTTGGGTTAAGTCGTTAGTGTCTTTGCCATCTCCTTTGCATAAGAGCACGAAGTGGAAAGTGGATGGGTTTGCTCTCACTTCTCTCATCTCACTTTTGGTGGCTAACAAGACTACGCCGGGACTCACTCTTTTCCCTTTCTCACTCATATTTGGCTTGTGGCTCTCACTCACGTGAATGTGGTTCGCTCTCTCACCACTCAACTCACTAGGGGATTGTTTTTCTTGCGCTCTTACAATTGTCTTGGCATTGTCGGCGATAATTTGGCTTGGAGTCATTGGGCGGAGCACTAGGATCTTATTGTTCCATTTGAAGCTATAGTAGTTGGTGCGTCCATCATGAGTAGCGGCCTTGTCAAATTGCCAAGGGCGGCCAAGAAGTAAGTGGCAAACCGACATTGGTACCACATCACAATCTACCGTGTCCTCGTAAGAGCCAATCTTGAAGAATTGGGGTGCTTCTTGTACGTCAAGTTGAGTTTCTCACATAGCTCCTTGCTTGCCAAGTTGTGACAACTCCCACCATCAATGATTACCTTGATTGATTTGCCGTTGATGCCTGCCTTGGTTTGGAACAAGTTGCATCTTTGAGCGTCATCACCTTGGTTGATTGTAGTCAAGACTCGAGTGACAACTAGAGTGGGGTTGGAGTCACCATCACAATAGATGTAGTCATCGGCGTCATCCAAGCTTTGCATCGTGGCCACCTTGTTCAATGCGTGATACTCATCTTCACTCATAGACTCAGTGGCGGCGCCAGAACGGAGCAACGCTCCAGGCCACCCCGGGCCACGCCCAGCGCACTGTAGCTACAGTGTGACACTGTAGCTACAGTCACGCTTCTACGTTGGCCGCACGCCCCAGGCCACGGCCCGGGCTGCCCGGGGCCTGGCTCCGCCCCTGCATAGACTCATAGTCTCCATTGTCATTGACGACCACCTTCTTGTTGGTGCACTCAAATGACTTGTGCCCTTGACCTCCACACTTGTAGCAAGTGATATATGACTTGGCGGCTTGGGGTGAGGGCGACGTCTTCTTGGAGGTTGTAGTTGGTTGCGGTGTAGGACTTTTGATATTACCTTGAGCTTGGACTTGAGCGATGGGTTGTGTTGATGAAGAAGCTCTAGTGGGGAAGAAGGACTTGGCCTTGACATACTTGAGTTCTTCGACGACTTGGCGCTCGGCCTTCATGGCTTGATGAACTAGCTCAACAAGGTTCTCATAAGGTTGGAATTCCACTATCTTCTTTATTGGGTACGTGAGGCCGTTCAAGAAACATGCCATTGATTGTTCCTCGGACTCAACAATGTGTGCGCGGGAGAGAGTTGACTCCATCTCCTTGTAGTACTCGTCGACCGTCTTGAGGCCTTGTTTGAGCTCTTGTAGCTTCTTGTATAAATCTCGCGCATAATGATGTGGCACAAAGCGCTTGTGCATTTCCTTCTTCATGTCATTCCATGTGTCGATTGGGTCTTCAAAGGAGGCTTGGAGTTGTTCCCACCATAGTTGCGCATAGCCTTCGAACTCGAGGGATGCGAGGTCAACTCGTTTGTCTTGCGGCACCTTGTAGACTCGAAATAGTTTGGAGACCTTGGATTCCCATGCCATGTAGTCCTCCAGGTCGTTGGTGCCATGGAACTTAGGAATGACGAGCTTGGGAGGATTGAAACGGTTTTTCTGATCATCCTCATCATCATCATCATGGTGACGATGGCGGTCTCGGTGATGATGCCTTGGATGGTGGCGTGGAACATAATCCTCATTGTCTTCAAGATCAACATGATTGTCGGCCAATGGCACTCGGCGGGCTCGATGTGGAGGTAGGTCATGACGATGATGTCGATTATCCTCATGGCGATGTTGGGGATCCAAGTTAGCATTTGGAATTGGTATCTCTTGTCGATGACGATCTTGATGTTGTTGATGGTCTACGTTTGCTTGAGGGTGGGGCGCTTCTTGACGATGTTGGTCTTGGTGTTGGTGAGGGTCCAAGTTCGCTTGTTGATGAGGTATCTCTTAGCGATGGCGCTCTTGGCGATGACGATGTCCTTGATCATTCTCACTCCGTGTGTGGCTTCTTGCGGTGGAGTGGCGAGAGCTTCGCGAACTTGACCTTGAAGAGCGACTATGATCTCGATCGAGGAGCTTGCTCATGGAATCTTGGATTTGAGCGAAGCACTCATTGTTTTCACGTTGAGCGGCTTGATGGTGCTCCTCATAGCGGTGTAAGTTGTCATCGATGTACCTCCGAAGGGCCTCCTCTTGCTTGCCGAAGGCGGCGTCTTGTTCTTCCCTAGCCATGATAAGACAACACAAGTGATATGTGGAAAATTTGGTGGCTAATAACCGCTCTTACCTTTGGTCGATAGTATTGGACAAGTGGCCTTGCCTTCCGAGACCAAGTTGTCACAAGAGTAAGAGTTGGTTGATTAGTGATCCAAAAGCGACTCACACACACACTTATGAGGAGCTTAGGTATGGTAAAGTGGCAAGAAATCGAAACGAAACCAACGAAAAGGCTATTGCAACAAGTGGAGGATAACCACAAAGATCAAGAAACAAAAGAGACTAACCACACAATCCGAGAAACGAAGGAAACTCACACGTGGAGACAAACGTGGGTGGTGCGACTATGGGAAAGAGCAACTTGGACCTAACGAAGACTATGCTCGTGCCGCACCACCTCTCGAAGGACAACTAGCTCAAGTGTATGGGAAGGAGCACCCGATTTGCACAAGTGTACCCGTTTCTCTATTGGTTATTGGAGCTTGAGGATGATTAGGATCACGGCTTGGCTTTTCTCTTCTTCTTTTTTGAATCTTTTCTATTTCTCTTTTGCTTGATGCTTTTGCCCGAGCCGAGTCCGCTACAACTAGATGCTCACAAGATGATGATATGGTCACTTGGTTTCACACTAGTGCAATGCTCACACTATGAAGAGCTAGCTCCTAAGAAAAAGTTTCGCGAAATGGAAAGGGATGTGTCGGAAGCTATACCTTTGATGCCGTCGAGGTAACGATGAAGCGACACATGAAGTCGGTGAATAGTCGTGCGGCGGTAGCACCGGCCGAATGGGCGGTAGGACCGATTGCGGGCGGTAGTACCGGCCGTTCGGACGGTAGTACCGCCGGCGACGAATTGCGCGGCACGCTTGGACTTGGAGCGGAAAAGGCCTCCAGAAAACACCAACGGAAAGTGGGGAAAAGGTCTTAAGCACGAGATCCGTGGATCAAAACCACAAATCGCTCACCAAATCAAAAGATCGAACGAAATCCATATGGGCTATTTTTTTTTGAATTTTCGAAATTGGTATGGGAAAGAAAAATTTTGGTGGAAAAATGGCTAATAAAAGGTGGAAACACGATCCAAATCCGTGGAAACCCTTGCTCTTGATACCAAATGATGTAGGGCTAGGCCCGATCTTCACGGATTTGAGGGGAAAAGGGGATGAACACGAAGAACACGGAGGGGTAACGAGGGAGATTCGTGGGAAAAACACAAGGATAACTAGCAAATCCTGCTGAGAACTCCACCCAACAACAAACCCTCAAAAAGGTAGCCTTTGGATCGAAGAATCAAATCCAAACTTACTCTTGTTGAAACCGATTGCTCTTATCGGCCGGTCCACCGATCCAATAGAATCACCGCAGTGAAAGATTGGTTTGCACTACTAGAGACACCTCAGTGAAAGAGTAGCAACAACAAGATCCATCCTCAACGAGGAACCCTAGCTATGAGGGAGGAGGAGCATAGCTCACACAAATCTCAAATTCAGTCTGCCCTTCGAATGGGGAAAGGGGAAAGCTATTTATAGTCTTAGTACAAAACAGGGCAGGAATGTGGGGAACCGGCCTGGGCCGGCCTGGAGGCCGGCGGGTGCAGTCGGGTGGCCGGCCTAGGCCGGCCTGGAGGCCGGCAGGAGCAGGAGGCTGCGGCTGGCGCAGGTGGGGCTCCGGCCTGGGGGCCGGCCTAGGCCGGCTGGGAGGCCGGTGGCCTCTGGTGAGTGGCCGGCCTGGAGACCGGCGGTCTCGGCAGGGTGGCCGGCCAGGGGTCCGGCCTAGGCCGGCTGGGAGGCCGGCCAGCACTGGAGGGGTGCCGGCCTGGGGGCCGGCCTAGGCCGGGCTGGAGGCCGGTCTGCCTGTCTTCGCCTCCTTCTTCTTCTCGTTGTCCATCCTTTGGGGTCTTCTCTTGGTCACCTTCTCCATCATCTTGGACCTCTTCTCGACTCCATTGTGGGCCATCATCCGGGTGGATCCTGAGTATGCACAAGGTACCGGCATGAAGTAGCAAACCATTCAAAGGGAGGTCGAGATCACACACCGAGAGGAGCGAGGTCACCTTTTCATGAAGAGCCTTGACTCTTGATCGTGTCATTGGGCCATTTGGCGTGGTGTCCATGGTGTTGTCCACATGTGGGGCTACATCACAACTCAACACCATTTGTTTTGCTAGTAAAGGACAGAAGGAATATGTGAACTGACGCAACATAAAAGTAAAAGAATGACCCTGCGCAGAGGGAATCAGGGATTAGTCATGTGCTAGAGCTTTTTAATTTTTGAAACAGAAGTAAAACAGTTTTGAGATATGCATGCTTTCATCAACGACTTCACAGTAAAGAAACTAGCTAGTCCCCCATTTCAAGCAAGGCTTTTAGACTTTTGAGAGCGGCTGGTTCTTAGAGGAATGATCAGGATCTACTGTTTCATCCAATGGAACCCAACTATCTTCTAGGCGCTCTTCTGCCACTTGTGTATTTGCAACAGGAAAAACAATATGACATATTATCGAGAGACAAGAGGGCATCATATTACATTGATAAAATAAGCTCAATTATTAACTCAACATACACAAATGGCATGACTAAAATTACCTCATCATGTGGATTTCCTAATGGATCCTCAAAAGGATCATCCAAGATATATGTGTGTTTAATCCTGTGCATAATTAAATTAGAAAACAGAGAGAAGGCAGAAACAAAGAAAGCAAATAATTGCAATAAAAGAAAAAAATCCTGATTGGTTTGAGCCCAAAACGAGCACACAAAAACCAACCAAAATTTTGTGGATTTTGACTATATGCGTCTCCATCTCCAAAGATGAACTGGGAGACAAATAGAACATAAAAATAAATTTTGGCATCAAAACAAATGGAGATAAAAGAAGCATACATAATTTAAGAAGGTTGGCCCAGGCTAGTGTAATTAAATAGCTGAACTAGTGTAGCAAAATGGAACCCCCATATCTAGATATCAAATTCAGACCAAAAACCAATGGATTCATGTACGAAAAAAGCATCCTAAGACTCATTAGTTGGTTGCTCAATGAGATGTGCAATATGAGAGAAGCTTGCAGTTTTATATCTTTGAGCAGTCCCGACAGATAGAGGCAACAATGTGAATCAAATGTAAGACGATAGGAGGCAATGTGACGTGCAATCTACCAGAAGCGCTCTTCATCAGGAACCCTCATTTCCTACCATAGACATGGTATCCTTCTGGTCCATATCATAACATTGACCTAAAACAGATATTCAGTACACGTGAAACTCTATCCATGAGCCAAGAAGCTAAACCACCTACTTGTAAGATTAGTTCTGCATTTCTGATATTTTCATCGAGAAAACAACATAACAAACCAACTCACAAGGGGAGCATACTCATCTAAATCCACATATGATTTATGATCAGTTCATAATAGTTGGTCGTCAAGTGGATTATCTAAAACTATCTTTGTATTGAACTAAAAGGTATAAACATCCCAAATCATGTGCCAATAGTATTCAGACTATCTGAAGCAAGCTGCTTGGATTAAAGTGAAATATGTGTAAATATCTGCAGTACATGTATTTTTTTTCTCAGACTATCTAAATCATCATATATGAAAAAAAGACTTATATGTACATATTTTGGTTGGAGTACACTATTGTGTTCCAAAGTATGTTCAGAATAATACCTCATTTAGAAGGATTGAAGCCCACAGCGACCTCCAACTATAACTTGCATGAATTAGTCCATACAGATCCTCTGCAGATAACTCAACCCCTCAGTTTTGCTCCTCGGTAAACACACCACATGTTAAATATACTGGCTCCATTCAAATGAGTTCAACAGTACACCTAAATAGGACCTATCTGCAAATCCTAGAATACAGGAGGTACACACAGGTGGCTGGAGTTTTGCTTCTTTATGAAATGAAATTGATGGACACAAACAAAGATGTTATAAATGTATATAGACGGTGGCATCAATCATGCTCCTTGCTCACACTCCCTCATCCTCTTATCCCTGTAGCCGGCGCAGGGGAGAAACGAGAATGAGAGCAGAGAGAGGATACAGAAAGAGGAGAGGGAGAGGCAAACCTGGACGAACCATAGCCTCTTCTCCTGCTGCCGCTTGAGGCATCTCCCTGGCATATGCTGGCGTCATCGCCGCCGTCGCTATCCGCAACTCCCAAGCACGCCGGACCCCCACCCTATTGCTACGTCCGGCGGCCACGCCATCAAGGAAGGAAAGAAGAGAATCAGGGATTGGGGGAGGAGAGGAGGCGACGGATTGGGGGTGGGGCTCTGGGGCGAAAGCGATCGATTCGTGGCTGGCTAGGTTGTCGATGTCATCTGGATGGGTAGCGGGTCGCCTTGAAGCTTTAACGGACCCACACGGCTACGGTCCCATTCGTCGGCGAGAAGGATAGGCAGAGCGTCTGTGCAAAACAGAAAAAAAAAAAGATTGATTGTGCCACAAGCAATCGCTGTGGTGGCGGGGTATCTAGCAGCCTTTATAGGAGTAATGACTCGCCAACAGTACTACGTACGGAGTAGTGCTAGATTGCGTTGAATTCGTGGTGCGGGCCAGCTAATTGGCGTTGGTACACACCGCGCGTGGTGCAGTTAGGCAGCGGAGTACTGTCTTATTAATCATCCATACTACTAGCTAGGAACTTGATTAATTAGAAGGAGACCCTGGGCTGGGCTGTGCCTGCCGTCGTCATGGACTGACATGATGGTGATGGATGCCGCTCGATACTGCTTACACATGTTCTCAGAATACAGAGATTTATTTAAGCATACGTCCGTTTGGTTACACGTGCCTACGGCGTTATTTTCTCCTTGATCGGCGGCGGCAGGGCGGGCGGGAGTCCGATAGCATCATAGCAACCGGTGCGAGCCAACAAGTGTCAGCTACTCCTTCAGTTTATTAATATAGGACGTTTTAGTTGTTTGTAGATTCATCTAGTTTAGTATGTATCTAGTCTATTTTTAGTATATACGTTCACTAATTATTGCGTGCATCTAGTTCACTTTAAAATGTGTAAAACGTCGTACTAGTATATCTGTGAAAAGAGGTAGTAGCTAGCAGCTGGAGCAGGTCGGAATCTGAGTCGCCGAACTTGCCAACTTAAACCAAAAGGGCATACATGCACATTCATTCATTCGACTTGCGGGAAACTCGTGAGTGAGCCCGAGCTCACCTACACCCTCTTCTTTCAAAAAATTCGAAAAATAGTAAATCAAGTCAAAAAATTCTAAAATAAATTGGGGTCGTACTTATATTAGTTCTGCCCATTTCTGCAAAATCTTGGGCTCAAACGACATTTTATTTGAACTGTGCAAAAAAGACAAAATAAGGTGTCAGAAAATATGTGAATACACATTTTTGCAAATGCTGAGTTTGTCTTTTTTGCACAGTTCAAATAAAATGTCATTTGAGCCCGAGATTTTGCAGAAATGGGCAGAACTAATATACGTACGACTCCAATTTATTTTAGAATTTTTGGACTTGATTTACTATTTTTTGAATTTTTTTTAAAAACCAGGAGCAGGTGAGCCCGGGCACCAAAAATCTGCACTCTTCGACTTGCTTGCTTTGCTACGACGGTAGGGGGCTGACTCGAGTTGCCAACTCGTAGTATACTGCTAGCTAGTAGTACTAGTGACTAATGGTGATGCTGATGGATGCCGCTGCTCCTTACGTGATGACAATACAGAGATTTATGTATACACCGATCTCCGTTTGGTTACAACTGTATATATGTGGTTCAATAGGATCCTCGACCAGTCGACCACGATGTATATACGTACTGATACGGCCGTATGTACACGTGCGATAATTAGCGTCGCCCCACACGTGTGCGTATCCACTCCGCTAGCTAACTGCTCTGACGTCTCAACTCATCTACAGAAGAATTAACACGCAGTTCGTTACTAGTAGCATCATTCTCAGTCTTTTGTCTTTTTTTTTTTTTGAAACGAAGGTAAAAGCGTTGCCGTTTTCATTAATTAAGAAGAAGGTGTCCGGTTTATTAGCGGGAGAAACCGGTCAAAAACCATACAACTAAAATCCAACATCATGGGGTAGAGCCCACACAACCTCGAGAACATCAGACCACAAATAGCGCCAAGACAGAAAGCCAAATCCACCTTCCAAAGAAGTCAACCCTCCGAATAACCGACAACATCACTCGGGGCCGCCGCCCCGACATCCAACTATTCTGCCACGCCGAGCAGACCACCAAATCCACCTTCCGGGACCACCATCTCGACGAACCACCGCTCGCACTCGAGCCACGACGCTGCACGACACAGCCACCCGTAGCCCAAGCTACACAGGGTAAGCTGCTCGTAGACCGCGGCCGCCGTACCAACATCCGAGACCGCCGTCCCGGCCTAAAATGCAACCGCTACTGCCGTTGTCCCAATAGCCCCGACAACCTCGTGGCCAACACCATCTTCCGGGACCGCCATCCCGACGTAGCACCGCTCGCACAGGAGCCACGACGCCGCACGACTCAACCACCCGCAGCCCAAGCTGCACAGGGAGAAACTCGCAGACCACAGCCGTCGTACCAACATCTGGGGCCGCCGCCCTGGCCTAAAAGATAACCGCTGCCGCTGCTATCACACCAGCCCTGACACCCTCGCCGTCGTGACGACACCCACCACCTCCTGCAACCACAGGTCCCTCCGGCCAGTCACCACTTTAAGAACGATGCCCCCAAGGGGGAGCATGACGCAAAGCGCCATCATCGTCCGATCCCGGATGATCTAAGAACAGTCGAAACTCTATGCATGATTCTCGTCTTTTGTCATATTACTAAAAATCAATACGACTAAGAACAGTCGAAACACTGTGCATGATTCAAATAAAACATGCATGTAGTACGTACTAACTGCTTGTCTTTTTTTCCATTGCAACAATGAATAATCACCACTAATCCCAAGTCAAAGCAACCAAATTAATACGTCACAGCAACAATGAACCGTGCAACTCGTCCACTAGGTGCAAATAGCAATGCACAAAAGACCATCAGGATCAGGACACAACTGCTGATCGAGGACATATCGCCATAACTCCATTTCACCCAAGTATCGTCCTTCTCTGTGACCCTTCTGCAACCGCCACTAATAAACAAACATGTGTGTGTATAGTTGCAGGGGCCATATCAGAGGTAGCCCAAAACGCTCGAGAAATCATGGCACGGCCAATGGCAGTTCGTCCGTCACCGTGGAGAAGCAGCTGAAATATCTCCGATTTTGACGGAAATTAAAGGCAGATGGGTAGGTTGGCAGATAGATATACACTCATTGGCATCTTGTCACCTGTCTGACACTCACATTTTCCTTGAGAACTCATCGGACCAAACCTGTCTGAAACATGCCTCGTGTTTGACTTTGGACGGTTTCCCAGTGTTGTCGTCGGGACAGGTATTTGAGCCCAACACATTTCTCGTGCATACATGTCGTACGTGTACAAGATAGCAAAGTTGCAGGATTTGCAGAGGTTCGTACGGTATCGTAGTCTGGCGAAACATTCTCACGTGTGCATGCCTCTTGTAGACCGGGCGGCCCGTGCAATTCTCCATTCTATGTTGAGAATCAAGCGCCAAACACACTTTTATTTCAGTCACTTGCTTTTCGCAAAATCAGCCTGCGGTTTTGGTCTTATCCACTTAAAACGATGAGGTTTATCGCTTTGGTCTTGAGCTTTCCTGTATTTACAGCAAATATGTCGCTGTGTTGATTTACCCTAATATTGCAACAAAATTCCGTGATCACAATATTAAGAAAATGCTAAAAAAAAGTGGCTAGACAACAACAAAAATTGATGCGGATTTATATACAACCGAAAATCACCTATTATTTCGACAAAAGCAAAAATAAGTACAAAAAACACGTGCTTGCAACATTTAAAAAGCAGTAAAGCAACGACAGAATCCGGAGAAAATATGTAGCAAACTCACATAATGTTTTTGCAATAATCTCATAGTGTGCTTTTACAACAAAATACATACAAATATGTTACATTTGTAAAACGCGTAGGCAACATCGAGACTGAGGAGAACACAGTTTGTAGCAAATGCCCAGATAATTTTGTGATGTCTTGCATGTGTTTTTTCAACAGAACTCATTCGAGTGTCTGTTACAATTTGAAAGCATGTCGGCTCCGATATCGTCGGTTCGGCATCATCGGTCGTGAATGCGGCTCGCCGCAACCCGTCGATGCTAGATATTCGATCCTAGGCCCACCCCGCTCAAGCCCACCACTTCCCTGAGCATATACTTGCGAATTCCACTTCCACTCACTACTAGGGAAAAGGCTACGCCCGCGGCACACCATTTTTGGCTATCCGTGGCGCACCCCGGGCCAACCCCGGTGCGCCACGACTAGCGCGCCACTCGTAATATTTACCCGTGGAGCACCACCCTGATGTGCCACGAGTAAATATTAGCAGTGGCGCACGTAGACGTGGTGCGCCCCGGATACAAATGGGGTGTGCCACGGGTAATTTCGAGAATTTAATTTTCAATACGGTGTACGCATATTTATACAGGTATATATTTGAATACATAATAATGTATAGTATACACATATCACATGGTAACCCAAAGAAAGATAAGACCAACACAATTGTAGTTCATCACATTAAGTCTGAAATAGTGACGAGAGTGTCAAAATATTAGACAAGTTGAGGTCTTGAGATCGAGTAGCAAGTTCGTCATCACATTACAAAGGAAGTACTCACCTAAACTACGATCAAATATAGGAGAACAACAATCACGGTGAGCAAGATGGGGATTATGATGAAGCTGGTCGCATCCGGTTGCTCCTCTTCTCTTTCGCTAGCAGATGGTTCATGTAACTAGCTTCTATCTCCTCTTTACTTTTGTACCCTTTGTAGCTGTTACCCTGAAACTTGTACACTTGTTTCAGAGAGTCGTCCCACTCGTCGTTGACTCCTGGAACTCTACCCTCGTACACACCACGTACTACTTCTTCATCTCTATCCACAAGATAGATAATATACAACATAATATTAGGCAATGAAAAGCAAGAGTTCACATGTCAGCAATAATAACTAAACGATGGGTGCAGAAAGATGCAAAATCTCATATAGTGACATACGAATCAAGTAGGGCCAACTCAAATACATGCCTCATATATATTTGGACACACAAAATTCAAAGACGGTGTGAGTGAGCCAAGTAGGATGCACGGACTTCGTTTTCCATACCCTACAGATGTTTAATCGTTCATATTGTACAATACTCACTAGCACTGTCCCGGTTGGCGCAGGCCCCGAATAAAAAGATAAACATCACATGATAAAATAAGATGAATAAAAAGATAAACATCACATGATAAACGGATAAACATCACATCACTCCGCACATCAAATTCATGGTGGTTGGCGGGCCATTGATCTACCATTGTCGTGCGACGCGAGGAGGACGTACGTACATACGTACCAGAGCCTTCCACCAGCGCGCACACGCGAAAAGTTCCGAGCTCGACTCGTGAAAAAAAAAAAGCTCGATCGGTTGATTATTTATACGATTTTACTCCTCCGTGCTCCCCGATCGAAGAGTTTAGGCCGGTCAAGTCAGATCCAAGGGAATTGCGGAGTTAGAGCATCTCCACGAGAGTGGTCGTAAAAAGGGTCGTAAAGCTGCTTTAGGGCGCCGGACAGAAAAACAGGCCACACCGGGGGGGGGGGGGGGGGGGGGGGTCGCAAAGCCTTCGTCCGGTCCAAAATCTATCCGGCACCGCGAACAGGGCCTCCAACTTTTGGGGCTGCCTTCGCGGTGCCGGACACTGTCCGGACATGTCCACTGACAGGCTTGGCCCGCCTGCCATCCTAACACCCGTCCCTTCCGAGGGTTTAATGCCGGAGCAGCCTTACGAAGCGGCGCGGCAGCTCACGTGGCGGAGACGTATCGCCGGCATTAAACCGGCGCGTCGCCTCACCACCCACCCGTCGCTTCCCGCGCGCGACACCGTTTCCCGCCTTGCTTTCCCGCCGCTTCTCGCCGGCTATAAAAACCTCGCTCATACCTCGCCGTGCTCACACCTCGCCGTAGAGAGCAGAAGCACACCGCCGCCCCACCCACCAACATGACACGCACCCTCCTATGGGCCACCCTCACCCAGACGGCGCGCCGGCGTTACGCGGTGGAGGGGGGAGCTCCTCCTCCGCCTCCTCCCCCTCCTCCTCCTCCTCCGCTGGCAGACGACGACGAGGCCCTGGACTTCGAGTGGGAGGAGGAGGGTGAGGAGGACCCTTTGGAGGAGCCGGTGCCGGTGCAGGAGGAGGAGGAGGAGGAGCAGGAGCAGGAGCAGGAGCCGCCTGTCTGGCCGGACCAGCACGCGGCATACTACTCCTTCGTCACGGCGCACGAGGAGGAGGGGCGCCGTGAGTTCCGGGACTTCGCCATGGCCGCGAACGATGCGGCGGAGGAGCGCGTGAAGGAGTTGTCGCTCCAGACGCTCGTCACCGACGAGTACGCCCACTCCTTCACCGAAGCCCAGGCCGCGGCACACGAGGAGCTGAACACGGCGAGGAAGGCCTTCCGCCGGGCGGCCGAAGCACGGGAGCTGGAGATGATGAGCCAGAAGGCCGCAGCGCACGACGCGCGGGAGGACCGGGCGTTCGCGGCGAGGGAGCTGCAGGCGGAGCAGGCGGCTGAGGCGGAGAGGGAGCTGTAGGCGGAGCAGGCCCGACGGATGGCGGAGAGCTTGGGACGCGCGATGAGGCGTCTACGTGCGCGGGAGTCCCGCAAAGCCAAGTGGCGGAGCAGCATCGGCAGATGGTGGAGGCCAAAGCGGCCAGGGCGGCGAGGCGCTTGCGTGCCCATGCTGGCGGCCTCATGCCTGGCTCCCCCTCTTTTAACGAGGGGGCGAACGACGACGAGGCTGGCCCTAGCGTGCCACCTCCACCGTAGACTATTAGTAGTTTTAGTTTAAAATTTAGTTGTAATGCCTCTTTTGCAAATGAAATCGTCAGAATGGAATGACATCGGCCTCATTTTGCAAATAGTGATTAATTAGGGTCCGGCCGTTTAGAGAGTGCCGGTGTGGGAGTGAAAAAAAAAAGCGCCCGGCACTCTCCAATTGGCCTCCAATGAAGATGTGCCGGACACAATTTAAGCACCCGGTGGAGATGCTCTTAGTTTCTCTTTGATCGGCGGCGGCGGGGCGGGCGGGAGTCCGATAGCAACCGGTGCGAGCCAACAAGTGTTCAGCTAGCTAGCAGCTGGAGCAGGTCGGAATCTGAGTCGCCGAACTTGCCACCTCGGCCATACTCCAGGACTATTTCTCCTTCATGTTGAGATCTCTAGCTCGATCTAGCCGCCAACGTAGCTACACTGCCCTTCCGAGGTAGACAGTCATGGGCTTGGCCCATTCCAGCCTTAATAATTAATTTGTAATGCCAAGTGGCGTGGACAGTGAGTCATGGGCATGGCCATCAGGCCCGTCCGTTCCATGGACGTCGTAGCCACGCTCATCGATCACCGGCAAAACAGCAACAGGAGCCAACCCCTGATGCACACGCACATTCGTCGCATCGGTGAGCAACTGTACACACTGATGCATGTCGACTTCTCCATGAGCAGTGTGAAGTTGGTCGCAGTTAAGCCGAGTTTAATGTGGTCCGATCCACCTCTCGAGACAGCGACCGATCGATCCATCTGAGCGTGCACACGTACGGGTGCACCGGCCGGCAACGCCATGAATGGGTCAGCTTGCTACTACTGTAGCTAGCGACGTAGCTTGCGGCCGTGACTCCCCAGGTACTAGCTAGTTGTAGATCCGTTGAATTCGTCGTGCCGGCCGGCCGGGCAGTTAATCGCCCTACGATCGAGCGTCACCGACTACGGTACACCGCGGTGCAGTTGGGCACCTAGCTTACGTCTTGTCTTATTACTATCTTGATTACAAGAGGAAAATCCGCCATGGACTGACATGCATGACGGGGATGTTTTGAGAGAATACACACACGGACAGAGATTTATGTATACATCCATCTGGTTACAACTGTGCACGTGCGTTATTATATAGCATCGTTCTACACATGCGTATCCGTTCTACTACCAGCTAACTACTCTGACATCTCCAACTCATCCGCAAAAATTAACACGCAGCTACTAAGTATCTTTCTCCTCATTTCTCATCTCATCTAAAGAAAACAAAGACGACGGAGAACAGTTGACACACTGTGAGTCAGTTTGCACTCACAGGAACTCTCCTTCCTCGCGGTGTTCAAATACTCCATGTTGTTACAAGCGATAGCAAAACAACGATAAAATTAAACAAGATCAAACCAAAGGGGACACGATATTTTAACGTGGAAAACCCTTCCAACAAGGAAGAGAAAAAACCACGGGCGCCAGCCAATAATAATTCACTATTTCGGGTAAGGTTACAAACGCGCCGGGATTTACAATATGTGGCTTGTCCCGTGCGGCGGCTTATAAGAGGTATTTATAGGCGGTCCCGACCTAACTAGGTCGGCAATTATTCGTGTCCAGGTCGGTTACAACTCGTACCGTACCGAGGGGGCAGCGCCCCCGCACCCCCGGAGGACCTCTTGCCTCGGGGCACCCTGATGGGCTACCGGCGACGGGCCTCGCTTCGCTCCGTCGTTAGCATTCTCTCTTATAGAACCGGATTGGGATCACCATATAATACACGTATGTATAGAGTTGTTAGCATAAAACCACCATTAATTAATTTCACCGCTTAAATGGTGAAAAACCACCTGCCTATGTTTTCGGGAAAAAGTCTCACAAGCATTCGGTGAGTTTTTTTTTGTAATATGCACAAATCTCAATTTAAACTCGAATTGACACTGTTTCTGGTAGCCGGACCCACACGTCAGGCTGACGTGGCAGCCACAGGCGGCGCCCGGACACGGCAGTTGGCCGCCGTTAGCGGATATCATCTACCCTTTTTCTTTTGCAGTCATCGTCTACCCACTCAAGCTGCTCCGAGGGAACCCCTGTTGTGGGTTACCGGATCGGACAATGGCGACGCACTCGGTGTCTCTCTCCCCCTTGGCGGGATTGTTGTTGGAGCAGTTGTCAGATGAAAGAGGCAAGAAGTGGAGCGGTGTGCATTTACCGCGTCGACAACGACGAGTCTCGACGGCGTGGCGTAGCGGGGTCTCGGTGACGGACGTGTGATGATGGACTCGCGGAGGGCGGGGGCGCTACCTAGCGTCGTGGCGGCGTCGACGGCGGGCCTGACAAGGTCATTGCATTGATCATTCCTGAAGATGGATCGGCGGAAGACGGCGGCGGTGGCGTGTCAGCGTGCGTATTTGGCGCGCGCCGAATGTCTGCTTGACCGGATTATGCTCCCGGCTCGTCGTTGTGCGGCTTGGTGAGGCCACCTGATTTAGATGAGGTGCGTTGGTGTGTGAGGTCAGGACATGTGGCTCTGATTAGTCCACCCACTTCATCAAGTTTGTAGGTGTAGTGACAGCTATCGCCAGTTAGTTGGCTTCCGGTTGTTCTATGTATTTATTTGTAAGGCTTTATGAGTTTTTGCTATCAATAAAAAATGTTGTGTGCATCATTTTGAAGCTAAGGCCAAGAGTTCCAACCTCTATTTCGAAAAAATGTGCATACCCTCCATATGTATACGGTACACCCATGGGTAAAAATGTCATCCTTACTACATACCCATGCCCCCTTTGCAACCAAGTTCAAGAGTCAGCAGTCCATCTCCGCTTCAAGTTTCGCTATACAACACGTGTTTGGTCGGCCATCCTCTCTTGGTGTGGTGTCCTTGACATCTCTCCTGCATCGTGGACTAGTGAACCTTCTTTCAAACATTGGTGCAGTAATTTGGCCTTGACAAAAGGTCGCCCGCGCAAAGCCATTGCCTCTTTGATGATGCCGTCTCGCGAAATATTTTGAAGGAACGGAACGATAGGGTCTTCCGCCAACACCCCCCCAGGCCGGGGCTAAGTTTTTAAGTCATATTATTCCGGGAGAGTAGGCTTTTATGAAAGTCTTAGGACATGTGCTGGAAAAAAACTCCTTCTTTATCAATAAAAATGGTAAATCTTTCGTCTCGTTTTAAAAACTATATACTCATGATGTGCGGAACCGTGCATGGAATCCACTAGCAGTAATGGACAAAAAGGCCATCAAGATCATGACAGAAGTGCTGAGACATATTTCTAATTCACCCAAGTTTCTTCTCTGTGACCCTTTTGAAACCACCAATAATAAACAAACATGTGTGTCGTTGAAGGGGCCATATCAAGAGGGTAGCCCAAAACGCTCGAGAGAGCATGACACGGCCAATGGCAGTTCGTCCCTATGGAGAAACGTGAGGAGCTGAGATGTCTCCGAGTTTGACGGAAATTAAAGGTTGATAGGTAGGCTGGCAGATAGATGTTGATATCTGATCACGATCTCCATATATGGCCTTGGCATCTTGTCACCTGTCTGTGCTCACATTTCCCTTGTGAGCTCGGACCAAGCCAGCCAGCCAATTCGGTCTGAAGAATGCCTCGTGTTTGACTAACGGTAATAATAAGATGCCAACTTAGACGATGGTCTCCTGGTGTTGTCAATTTGTCATCAGGACAAGTATTTTAACCACACACCTGTACTCGTACGCTCCTAAGTTCAGTACAAGTCGTCAACAAGATAGCTACGGTTGCAGACTTGCCAATTTTCTGATGAAATAATCTTCAGGTTTTTCACTGTCAAAAGAAGCTGTAAATATTTGCATGTCAGAAAAGTTTATCATTCTGTGGTAAGATGTCTAGAAGTTTGGTGTGCGGCGTTTGCCTAATTTATGAGATACTTCCAACGTTCTTACCTTCCTCTGACGAAAGGTTGAAGACATCACAAACTGATTTAGGACAAAGCAGAGGAGGTTGTCTGGAAACTTCACAAGTGTGGTTAAGACAATGTAGCAACCGGGTAATGCCAAAACAGCGGGTGCCCAAATAAGGAATGTTCATTAGATTAAGATTCAGGACGAGTTGAGTTGAAGCATCTGAGATTTGCTGACAAAGCAGTTTTATAGTAAAAAAAAAAGCAGGGTCTTAGGACACATGTCTCAGTCTGTGACCATCCAGTAAGCAGAAGCACCTGACCAAGATTGTTTATTCCCCACCTCAATGCTCACTCTATGATTGAAAAATAATGATATTTTCGTCGGAGATAAACACGAGGAACATTGCGACGGAACATTATTGATTGAGCAACAGTATTTCACATCAATGGATGTAAATGTACTCCGTATTAAACTGATTAAACTGAATATTTATATACATTTATCATACAGTCTCGTGACCAAAAAAAGAAGAAGACAGAAAACAGCAACACCATGCGTACAGCAATACGATAAATTTGAATATTTCATATACATTAATCGTACATTCACTTGATCCAAAAAAAAAAAAGAAGAAAGAAAACAAGAACACAATGCGTACGTCTCGATTGATTGATCGAGCTCTACTACTATCTACTTCCTCTTGTTCTTGCTGCCGACGAGCAGCACGACATAGAAGAGTGCTCTGAAGAAGAACCCGAAGCCCGCGGTGACGAGGAGGCACATCCACTTGCCCAGGTCCGTGACGGCCTGCTGCGCGAGCACGTCGGCGCCGGTGACGACGCAGGTGTTCGCCGTCATGTGCGTGCCGAGCGTGTTGCCGATGGCGGCGAGCACCTTCATCTTGATGGCCTCCGACATGCCGCCGATGGGCGTCCCGTCGAACATCTCGATCCCGCGCGCGAAGCACCGGGTGGCGCCGCCGAACTCGTTCTGGAGCACCGCCTGGTACGGGTACTTGACGAGTGACATGTAGTGGAACCAGATCCAGTAGTCGGGGATCCTGTCGCGGTTGATGAAGAAGCCGGAGAAGAGCAGGAAGTAGGCGAGGATGGCCACCACCACCGTGTACCCCAGCATCACGTGCGGCACGACGGCGGAGAGGAATGTCACGAAGCCGCTCCCCGCCCAGAGCGAGGCGAGGATGATGAGCGCGAAGAACATGAACGACGTGCCGCCTCCGGCGAGCCCCACGGCGAAGAACGTGGTGACCGCGAACGCCAGGGACAGGACGACCAGCGGCGGGAAGGAGACGACGGCGTTGGCGAGCACGTAGGAGATGCGGCGGTACGCGTTGTGCGCCGTCTCGCGCAGGTAGATGTGGCGCTCCTGGACGAACACGGGGAGCGCGTCGGCGCAGACGTAGAACATGGTGGACATGCCCATGGCGAAGAAGCCCAGCCGCTCCTGGACGCCCTTGGGCGTCTCGTCGAGGCGCAGGAAGATGGTGGCGAGGATGAGGCCCGTCACCATGATGGTGCCGAGGCGCATGCCGAAGAGCTCCGGCATGCGGCGCGTGTTGGTGAAGGCGCGCTTGATGAGCACCCACACCTCCACCGTCAGCGGGTTCGCGTACGTCGGCACCGACGTCGCCGCCGTGCCCGTGCCGCTCCCGGCCACGAGCTTTCCCCGGGCCACGCTCTCGGCGATGGCCATCTCCAGCGATATCGGCGACGGTGGCCTCTTGCTACCGTCCGTGATCAGCTTCTGCGTCGCCTGCCACCCGGCGTTGAAGGTGGCGAGCGGCTTGGCGCCGTCGGGCTTGCCCTCGAGCTCCCGGATGGTGTCGAGCGCGAACTCGGCCGGGTTCTCGTTGTCCGGGATGGGCGTCCCGAACTCGGAGAAGAAGGGCTTGAGCCCCGCCGGCGTGCCGGCGTACACGGTGCGTCCGCGCGACAGCAGCAGGAGGCGGCCGAGGATTCCCAGGATCCGGGAGCTGGGCTGGTGGATGGTCATGACGACGACGCTGCCGCTCCGTGCGATGGTGCGGAGCACCTGGACGACCATGAAGGCGCTGGCGGAGTCGAGGCCGGAGGTGGGCTCGTCGAGGAAGAGCAGGATGGGGTCGTGGATGATATCCGTGCCGATGGAGACCCTCCGGCGCTCGCCGCCCGACACGCCGCGGTGCCCCTCGTCGCCGATGACGGTGTCGGCGGCGCGGGAGAGCCCGAGCTGGTCGATGAGCCGGTCAACCCGCTCGCGCTTGGCGGCCGGGGAGAGGGCGCGGGGGAGGCGGAACTCGGCGGCGAAGAGCAGCGTCTCGCGGACGGTGAGCATCGGGTAGAGGAGGTCGTCCTGCATGACGTAGGCGGAGATGGCGCGGAGGCGGCGGCCGTGGAGCGGCTCCCCGTTGAGGGTGACGGCCCCGCCGAGGCTGTCGCGCGCGATGCGGCCCGCGAGCGCGTCGACGAGGGTGGACTTGCCGGAGCCGCTGGCGCCCATGACCGCGAACAGCTCGCCCTCGCGAGCCTCGCCGGAGACGCCGTCGAGGAGGGCCTTGCGGTTGGAGGGCAGCGAGTCGGAGGAGACGAGGCGGTTGCTCGCGCGGGAGGGCAGGCAGCCCCTGAGCCCCGGCTGGCGCTTCGTGACGCTGTAGGAGAGGTCCGTGAAGCAGAGCGCGTAGGGAACCGGCGCGGTCACGGGCTGCTGCAGCTCCTCCCGGCCCTCATCGGCGCCGACGTCGACGACGATGTGGCCGGAGTGCGTCATGTGGGTTTCCGGTACGTCGCGAGATCGACGAGAACTCCACGGAGGTTTGGGAGACTCGATCTCGGTGGTGCTTGGTCTGGAGTGCGGGAGTGGCGCGGTCCGTGTTATATAGGGAGGGAGGAGGAGGAGGAGCTGATTTCCGAGTCGGGGGGCAGAGAAGAGAAGCGGTCGGAATCGCGATGGGATCGAGCAGGTGGCGCGGAGAGCGTGGGGCGGGTTGCTTGCCACGCGACCCCTCCCTCCGTGTTAGGACCGGACTCCAACTAACTAACCGTACGTTGTGAACTTGTCTGAACCTGTTGCTTTTGTTAGTACAGTACTACTACTAGTGTATATCTTGGTGGTCGTCGACCGAATTTATTGGGCCATCGATCGGACGGGGTTTCTTCTCGCTTGGCGGCGGCTTCGATATGTCAGGGAGCTTCACACGCAAATGACACGCAAAATACTGTTGGTTGTGTTGTGTACAAGGGCGTGATCGGGGTTGCTGTTGCTATCTGCCACAAACGCCAGACGTATGTATGTTTCTGCCACTGACTACACACACCACCAACACGGTGCCGGCCCTAGCTAGCAGCCTAGCTCCCTCGATCCACGCAAGACAGATTCAGTTAAGTTCGAGTGCCTGCTATTCAGTCAGCATGCTCAGATTTCGCCAAACCATGGAGCACTATAGAGACGTTACCGCCAAAGTTTTTGGATTCTTTATGATCGATCCAAACAAGGGCGTGATCGGGTTACTGTTGCTAGCTGCTCACAAATTCAGTTAAGTTCAGGTGCCTGCAATTCAGTCAGCCAGCTAGCACAAATTTCGCCAACCACGGAGAACTTCATTGCTACCACCAAACTTTCTGGATTCTTTACGATCGATCCAAACAAGGTTGTCTAGATTTTGGTCCCCAAAATCCAAAATGCACAACATGCCTTTCTCATTGACCGCAGTTGAGATAGCCTGCACAGATTTTGTCAACACACTTAAAGTCGAGACGAACCTCAATACCAATGAATAAAAGGTCGCGTCAAAGACAAACTGAACATCTCATATATATCATGATATTTTTTTTTGAGAAACTGCATATGTATATATCAGAAAATACAGAGTACAAAGAGGAATACATACGCCAGCACGATTACAAATTGGGAAAAAACACGACCCAACACTACGGATTCATCTTCACCGTCGCCGGAGAAGACAACATCACACCACTCGCTAGCCACCACCGGAGAGGAGCACCAGGCTTTGAAAACAGGAGTCGTCTGCCGCACAGCGACAGAACCTTGAACGTTGATCGAGCATCGCCAACTCTCTCCCAGAGAAGGATCCAGGCAACAGCACCATCAGAGCGGGGCGCCGACGATGAATCCAACCACCTTCAACCACCAAACCTGCGCAGGTCGTGGATCCACCAGAACACCTCCATCACACACATACCTCAGAGCTCCGCGCCGTCGCTGGAGGAGACGACACCGCGTCGATGAAGCAGCTCGAAGACGGAGACTCCACGAAACGCGCCACACCGCCGCCGTGCCGAGCACGCAGGAGAACGACAAGCTGGACCAGCAGCACCTCCAAAGGGCCTCTCCCTTTGCCACCACGGCTAGACGGAGGAGATCCGCCGAAGAACAGCCAAAGGACCGGCACAAAAAAAGAGCACCCACACCAATCTCCTCCTCCCCTCGCCACCACGGCCGGCCGGAGAAAGCAAACCAGTGAGGAGCTCTAGACACCAGCGCCCAGATCGACAGATCTGGAAGCACACATCGCCGGCAGCCCGTCGGAATCGGTCCAAAGGACGACGCCGAGGTGGGGAACGAGCTCCGACACCTTTATTCCACCGCGCCACCGCCGCCACCACCTCGCCGGCGACACACAGGCACTTACTCCTACTAACTACACACCGGAGGCGCGGAACCAGGGTTCCCCCACTCTCCCGCCGCCGGAGCGGCAGGCGGAGAGGGAGGGAACCACCGGCCCGGCCGGCGGTAGAACGAGGAACACGCGGTCGCCTCCTTATCGCCTAGCTACAGAAGAAGAGAGGGGATAAGGATGAGATATATATCATGATAGTAACCGTCGGAGGAGGCCAGGCGGTTGCTGGCGCGGGAGGGCAGGCAGCCCTTGAGCCCCGGCTGGCGCTTCTTGACGCTGTAGGAGAGGTCCGTGAAGCAGAGCGCGTACGGCACCGGCGGGGACACGGGCGGCAGCTCCCGGCTCTCGTCGGCGCCGACGAGGTCGACGACGATGTGGCCGGAGTTCGCCATGTGGGTTTTCGCTGCCGTGATCGATCAGGGCGCCGCGAGATCGACGAGAACTCCACGGAGATTAATTTGTGGGTGAACGTGAACGAGAGTACGAGACTGGATCGATCTCGGTGGTGGTGTGTGTGCCGTCGTGCTTGGTCTGGAGTGCGCTCCGTGTTATATAGGGACGATCGAGGAGCTGATTTCCGAGTCGGGGGCAGAGAAGCGGTCCGAAATCCCGATCCGAGCAGGTGTAGGTGTGGACTGAGAAGTTTCTCGAGTTTGCCTCTCATGGCGATTGGCGACATGCCGGTTTAGGCGCTATGCCTTCCTCTTCCTCTGATTCCTCCAGCTATTCCTAATCTAATTCCCCACCACGTAATTTGTTATTCCCTACCACGTAATCTCCCTATTCTCTCAGTTCTTGTTAGGATCCAAAAGTAAAATCCCCAAATTGACTTTGTTTCTCTTGAGAAACTTGTGGTCGTCCCTTCTGATTCCTTCTCCACCCTTCAGATCCGGTGTTCCCCAGCTCGATTCATATCCCGACTTAGTCAATCCCGAGCTCCGGAACCTGTTTTCTACACTTCTCGATCATCTATCTATAGCCACGATCGATTCCTCCAAGAAAAATCCCCGTTCTCCCCTAATCAGCCTCAATCCACAAATCCCTAATTCCTTCCTTCTCCCTTCCTCAAAGACAAAAGAGATCTGCTAACCGAGCTGCCGGTGCCAGCCGCGGAAGCCCTCTCCCCATCTGCTACATACGCCGGACATTCTACAGTCGGTGCAGCTATTTTTGGCCACGACAGCAAGAAATTCGTTTCGCGGACGACTCAAGATCGTGCTGAATCACACCTGTTACCAGCAGCAGCAAGAGGGCACCTCAAGTAGAAGATCACTTGGGCAGCGACGTTAGACCTTTAGGCGCGATCGACGCCATGAAGCTTATTGGCTGGAATTGCCAAGGCAAAGGTAAGGACCTCAGTAACTCCAACAAAATGGAGTACCTTGCCAGACTCATAAACTCAACCAGCGCTCAGGTAATTTTCGTTTCGGAAACCAGATCGTCTAGATGCACTCCTTCCCAAATTAATAATCGATTTAATATTGCCGATAGTTTTGTAGTTCCCTCGATTGGTCTCTCCGGGGGTCTTTGGTTGTTGTGGTCAGATGAAATTCAAGTCTCTGTCAAGTTCTCCAACCGCTATGTTATCTTAGCAGAAGTTGTTTATATACCTACTAATGTGCAATTCTTGCTGGTATGTGTTTATGGGAATCCCCACCATCGCCACACAAGGATGATTTGGGACCATATTTTTACTTTTGTGCATGATAATTTAGGAAAACCAGTAGTTTGCTTAGGAGATCTTAACAACATCATGTGCGATCTGGACACCACTTCTAATAATGTAAATCACTCTCATATGCGTAAATTCAATGGTTATGTCAAGCAATGTGGTCTTCTCGACCTCGGTTTCAGTGGTCCTGCTTATACTTGGACAAACAAACGTTTCTCTTCTACTCCTGTTTTTAAGAGACTTGATCGTTGTCTTGCTAATGTTGAATGGTGACATCTGTTTCCTAATACAAATGTGTTTAATCTCCCTATCATGCTTAGTGATCATGCTCCTATTCTTGTGTCAACTGAATCACAATATCGTAGACCAAAACTTAAATTTAAATTTGAAAATTGGTGGACAATGGAGCAGGATTTCCAAAATGTAGCAAAAACTGCTTGGGATTTGTCTGTTAATAAACCCTTCCATTCTAGAATGACTAATCTTGCAGGTACTCTAAAGAAATGGTGCAAAAAGAAAAGGCCAATACAACAACAACTTGATACCATTCAAGAACAAATCAACTCTATACAGGAACAACCTCTTCAAGAACAAGATCATTCCCTTGAGGTAAAGCTCATAGCTCAATATGAAGAAACTATGACAAAACTTACAGAATTTTACAGGCAAAGAGCAAAAAAACATTGGGCTGCCCATGGAGACAAGAACACTTCCTTCTTTCATAATGTTGTTCTCAAACGCAAGCGTCGCAATCGTATTGTCTCAATTAAAGATGCTCATGGCAAAAATCTTTGTGATCCTGATGGAATAGCTCATGAATTTGTTGGGTATTTTAAAAATATTTTCCACTCTTTGACTCCTAGCAATGGTAGGCCGATGTTAAATACCTCTCATCCTCAAGATGCACATGATTTTACAAACTCGACCCCGGACAAGCAAGAAGTTTGGGAAATTCTCAAGGCCATGAGGAAAAATGCTTCGCCAGGACCTGATGGTTTCAATGTGGGTTTTGCACCTCAGCTTGGAGTTGGATTGGAGAAGATGTCACCAACCTGGTTAGAAACTTCTACATCTCAGGTAATCTCCCTCCTCACCTCAACGAAACTCAAATTGCTCTCATTCCAAAAAAAACTTGTTTGTCATTTCCTTCGGATTTTAGACCTATTAGCCTTTGTAATGTTGTTTACAAAATTATCGCAAAATCTTTGGCTAATAGACTGAAACCGCACTTACCAGATTATATCCATCCCTCTCAACAAGCTTTCATCGAAGGTAGACGTATTAGTAATAATATCATTGTAGCTCAAGAAATTTCCCACTCTTTCTCTCTTAGTTCTTGGAATGGCATCGATTTCATGCTAAAAATTGATTTAGCCAAAGCTTTCGATAGAATAGAATGGCATTTCATTGCTTCTGCTCTTGAGCGTAAGGGGCTTGATGACCATTTCATAAATCTAATCTATTCTTGCATCTCATCTCCGACATTCTCAGTTATTATTAATGGTCAATCATTTGCCCATTTCAAAAGTAGCAGAGGTATAAGGCAAGGATGCCCTTTGTCTCCTTCTCTCTTTGTACTAGCAGTAAATGAGCTTTCCCTCGCGCTACATGATGCACTTCAGGCTAACCATCTCTCTGGTATTTCTCTTGGACCGGATTGCCCTCCTATTCATTCACTGATGTTTGCAGATGATCTCCTAATTTGTGGAAAAGCTAACGTGCAGGAAGCTGCCACCATATCCCATATCCTGCAACAATTTTGTCATCAGTCGGGACAACTTCCAAACTGGAACAAATCAGGTATAATGTTCAGTAAAAAGGTTAACTTGCAGGTCAGACAAGACATTAAGCGAATTTTCCCTGTCCCGGACATCGACCACAACACCATTCACTTGGGGCACCCTCTCATACTTCCCGCGAAAGACAGATCAGCGGCATACAACTTCGTCTACGACAAATTTAAATCAAAACTTTGCGCCTACAAAGCCAATAGGCTTTCGCATGCTGCTAGACTAACTCTGATAAAATCTGTTTTTTCCTCTATCCCTCTCTACTATATGTCAAATATCCTCTTTTCAAAAAAGTTTCTAGCTAAACTCACAGCTATAATTAGGAATTTTTGGTGGACAGGGGTAAAAGAAGAACCATCTACGAAGACTCTTTGCTTAAAAGCATGGGCAGACATTTGCACGGAAAAGAAGATTGGAGGTTTAGGCATCAGAAACTTGCAAGCCATTAACCAAGGTTTAATTCTTTCGACAGCTTGGAGGCTAGCAAAGGAGCCCCATAGTCATCTTGCTCTCATACTGAAGTCAAAATACCACAGTGACACTTCTATTTGGAGGGCAAAACAAAACATGCCAAAATCTGCCTTCTGGGCAGCAATACTCAAGGTAAGACCGTTGTTAATCTCGTCTTCTTTTTACCAAATAGTCGATGGGAGCAGCTCCATTTGGAGCTCACCCTGGTTCTCACAATGGCAAACAATTTATGACAATCTGATTATTCAACAAACTCCCTATACTTACCCAGCGGTGGTTAAGGACCTTTGGATTCCAAATAAAAAAAGTTGGAACATACAACTTGTCAATACTTTATTTACTCCTCATGTTGCTGATGCTATATTGCAAACTCCCATAATTAATTCGACTGGACAAGATGTTTTGGTTTGGAAACTAACCCCCACAGGTAAATGGACTTCAAAGAGTGCCTATAAACACTGCTTCAATAATCTGGCACTACCAACAAATCAGAGACCGAAATCTGTCCCATTGCATGTTGTTAATCTTCTTAATCAGGTATGGAGGGAGAAACTTATGGTGCCAAGAGTACAAACTTTTGCATGGAGGCTTCTTCGCCAAGCGCTTCCAACGGGTAAGCGTGCAAGTAAATTCTCCAAACATATTAGTGAAAATTGTGCTATATGTGGCAGCCTAGAGGATGAAATGCACATGCTTTTTCTATGCCCTTTCTCAAAGTCGGCTTGGTTTTCCTCTCCTTGGTATATTAGAACAGAGGTTCTTGCAGAAAATAGCCGTTCAATTCCACAAATGCTTAATGTTTTGCTGGAATCTGGTCATCCCCAAATCAATATACCCAGCCTATACACTTTCTTGTGGTGCCTTGGAAAGCACGAAATGATGCTCTATTTGCTAGAAAATTTTGCAAACCATCGCAGGTGTTTTTAACGGCTAATGCGATCATGCAGGGCTCAAAATTAGAGGATGTGATGACATCTCAAGATCAATGCTCTACGACTGCAGCTGTTCAGCAGCTAATAATGCAGCAAGAATCATCTTTGGTTGCAGGTCAACGATTTTTCTGCAATGCAGATCAGGAAAATGGAAAAAATATGCAATTATCTCATGCAGGTGTTGATGCCAGTATCCCACTTGGAGAAAGTGGACATCGTCAGCAGTTGCTGAAACCTCATTCCAGGAGCTTTGATTGCGGACCTGACGGCGTTAACAGGTTCAGTTATCTTTTCTGATGCGGCATGGGTGGGTGGCTCCGATTCACTACCAGTGCAGGCTGGGATTGGTGTTTTCATGCAGATTGAAGGAAGCAGGCCATGCAGGAAACTCTACATCTCGGCCATCTCCCCCCCTCGTCTTCTGCTATACAAGCTGAAGCTTTTGGTCTACTTCTTGCTGTCAGTCTTGCTGAAACACTTCAGGTTCAGGGTGCTTCCATCCTCACAGACAACGCTACTCTGGCAGCTGCTGCTGCCTCCCAGGACATCCTAGCTACTCCAGGTCATTGGATGATAAGACCTCAACTTGCTGCCATCACAGCGAGCTCCTGTTTCGATGCAAGCAAGGTGTTTCGCGTCTCTAGGAACCTGAACTTCAAGGCTCATCATCAGGCAAAACTAGCTCTAAAGCTACATAACAGGACTTCACTCTTTAGATGTGTACACCAGGGCAATGTATCATGTCTGAACAAGAAAATTTCTGATGCTTCTAGCGTGTCTCAGTTCACGCTTGTTTCTATAAAATGCTGTTAGATCAATAAAATCTCTTGTTTGTTCAAAAAAAAAGAGAGCAGGTGTAGGTGTGGTTGCGGACTTGCGGTGCCGGAGGGAGGTGGCGCGGAGAGCGTGGGGCGGGTTGCTTGCCACGCAACTCCTCCGTGTTAGGACGAGACGGAAAAAGTCCATTTTCAACCCTGAACTCGTAGAGCTCCGGTGAAACGAACCCTGAACTCCAAATTCCTGTCGTTCGTACCCTGAACTTACAAATCCCGGTCTAAATCAAACCCTGGAGATTTTTTCCACAAAAAAGAAATCCATACTAAATAAGTAGATGCTCTTAGTGACAAAGCTGGCCCACAAGTCATACCCATCTTCCACCTCCAATGTCTCTCTCGAGTCAACCACAGACACTTCCCCTCCCTCTGACTGGAGTATGACGGCCGTCGTGCGCGTACGAGCACTGCGGCTCCCGCCATGTTCCCTGGCCAAGTTGGGTTGTCATCCGCGCGCATCGTCTCCGCCTCCGTGAGAGCGCGAGAGCGCAACGCCGCCCTGGCAGCACGCCAGCAGAGAGGACTCGGGCCCCTGAGCTCACGGCCGCCGTCGCGTCGAGCACGGACGCTCGTCACGGCCGCGCCTGCTCGCCACGGCCCCGCGCTCGTCGCCCCCTGCTCGCCGGACGCGCCCAACGCCTCGTCCGCGCCGCGCTCACCGGCCACTCGCCGCGCGCCCTTTGCCTTGTCCGCGACGCGTTCACCGGCCCCGCGCTCGCCGCCCCTGCTCGTCACGCTGCGTTCGCTGCGCGTGCTAGCTAGCTTGGATGGGAGGCGTGCGTTCGCCGGCCGCGCATGCTCGCCAGGGCCCCGCGCTCGCCGCCCCTGCTTGTCACGCTGCGTTCGCTGCGCGTGCTAGCTAGCTTGGATGGGAGGCGTGCGTGCACTGCCGCGTTCCTGCGCCTCCGGGCTAGCTAGCTAAGCTAGGATTTGAGGCGTGCGTGCTAACTAGCTGTGGGTGTGTGCGTGTGGCTCGTGCGTGCGCTGCTGCCGTGCCCGCGATGGCGGCCGGAATCATGACGGAGCGGCAAGCAAGACGACCACATCGTGAATAGGAGAGAGATGGATCTGACACGTGGGTCCTCACGGTCAGTGAGAGTAACTTGTAATCCTGGTCGGGGTTGTTGCTTTCTACCAAACAATTCCAAGGTCTGATTTAGACCGAGATTCATAATTTTAGGGTACAAACGACTGGGATTTAGAGTTTAGGGTTCATTTTGTTGAACCTCTACAAGTTCAGGGTTCAAAATAGACTTTTTCCGGACCAGACTCCAACTAACTAACCGTACGTAAACTTGTCTGAACCTGTTGCTTTTCTTACTACTCTCGGAGGTCGTCGAGCGAATTTATTGGGCCATCGATCGGATGGGTTTCTTGCTTGGCGGCGGCTTCGATCTGTCAGGGAACTTGACACGCTACCAGCTGGTTGTGTTGTGTACAAGGGCGTGATCAGGTTACTGTTGCTAGCTGCCACAACGCCTGACGTATGTTTGGTGGTAACGTTACCACCAAACACAACCAGCTAGCAACAGTAACCTGACAGATTTCGCCAACCACGGAGCACTTGAACGTTACCACCAAACTTTCTGGATTCTTTATGATGGATCCAAACAACGTTGTCCAGATTTTGTCCTGAAATGCACAACATGTGTTAGTATTAGGGATGTAATTGGACGTTTTTTTGTTATTCGGCGTCTGTTCGCCTTTGTACTCGCAATGAACCCTTTAACCTTTTTTATGCTGCTCTCTGGTTCACCATGGTGATTAAGCTCTCTTTCTCCTCCTGGAACACTCGCGGGCTTGGGGATCGGGTAAAATGTGACGAAGTTAAAGCTGCCCTTTTGATTTCCACTCCCTCGGTTCTTTGTATTCAGGAATCCAAGCTCTCGGACATCTCCTCCTTCAAAGCCTCTTCCTTTCTGCCCCCCTCTCTTCGATCGTTCGTGTTCAAGACTTCTTGCGGCATGTCCGGTGGCATCATCACCGCTTGGAACGCTAACCTTCTAGACCTTGTCTCACACTCCATTGATGACTTCTCCGCCTCCACGACCTTTTCCTTCCGTCTTGACGATTTCAGGTTTTCCATTATCAACGTCTATGAACCTTGCACTCACGGAGTTAAGCAAGTCTTCCTCGACTCCCTTTCCTCCGTTTTTTTCTAGCATGAGCGGCCCAATTGCTATTATTGGTGACTTCGATTTGACGTTGATAATGGAGAGGCGGAACTCTAATTTTAATTACTCTGAAGCCTCACTGTTTAACGACTGCATTAATACGTTATGCCTCATCGAGCTTCCCCTCCTGGACCGAAGATTTACGTGATCTAATCAACACTCCTCGCACATTCTTGTCCGTCTTGATCGTGCTTTCATCAACTCCGCCTGTAGTTTTGCCCTTCCGGACTCCACCCTCTCCTCCGATACCCGCTCTCTTTCAGACCACGTCCCTATCAGGCTCGAGGCCTCCTCCAAAGCTCCGCGGAGCTCCCTCTTTCGGCTTGATAACTCCTGGCTCGCTAACGCCCGTTTTTCGGAAATTGTCTCATCCAACTGGCTTAGCGTCCATGATGGACACGGCGGTAAATCCGCTCTCTCGTGCCTTTGTCTTCGTCTGAAACGCATCCGCTCAGCCATCCGCCTATGGGCTAAGTCCCACAGGCCGCCCTCCGTTCTCTCTCTTAATTGCTGAGCCGTCATCGACTTACTCGATAGTCTTGAGGAACTCCGTACCCTCTCCTCACTTAAATTTAGCCTTCGTCCCCTTGCCAAAAGCGCGCTCGGCCTTCATGTTGCTGCCAATGCCGCCTATTGGCGACAAAGGGCAAAAATCCGGTACTGCACTCTCGGCGATGAAAACTCCCTCTTCTTTCACCTCAGCGCCTCCGTCCGTCTTAAAAAAAAACCAAATCAACACCATCACTTCCGATGATGGCGTGGCCTTAACTGCTCATGCTGATAAAGAACTGCTCCTCTCTAGTTTCTTCCGTGGTCTTCTCGGCACCTCGGCTCCCTGCTCGATAAATTTTAACCTTCATTCTCTTGTCTCCCCCACCTCCCTTTCCTCGTCTCAAGCTGCCTCCCTTGCCCGGCCCTTCTCTCTGGATGAGCTTCGATCTGTGTTTTTCTCCATGAATGACAACTCCAGTCCAGGTCCTGATGGCTTCGGCCCTGCCATCTTTAAGAAACACTGGAACCTCACCAAACAAGGGCTCTTTTCCTTCCTTCGCGCCTTTTTCTCGCCTTCGACTGACCTCAGGCCCATTAACAAATCATTCATTGTCCTTCTACCCAAGAAGCCAGGTGCTACCAAGCCCAATAACTTCCGGCCCATCTCCCTCCAGAATTGCTATCTGAAGTTTGCCACCAAATGTCTTACTCTCAGCCTTAAGCCTCTCATGCCCTCTCTGGTCCACCCTGACCAGACAGGTTTTATATCCGGGCGCTCTATCGCCGAAAACTTTGTCTATGCGGCTGATATTGTTCAGGCATGTCATAAGCGTTCGGCCCCGTCTATGGTTTTCAAGCTTGCTTTCGTAAAGCTTTTGACTCTATCAGCTGGGATGCTCTCGACCGTATCCTTCTTGCCAAAGGCTTTCCCAAAGAATGGCGGGACTGCATCTCTGCTATTAACGCTTCCTCTCAGACCGCGGTCCTCCTGAATGGTAAGCCTGGCCATTGGATCCAGTGCCGTTGTGGCCTCCGGCAAGGCGATCCTCTCTCCCCCTTCCTTTTCGACATTGTCGCAGGCGTCCTTCAGCAGCTCATCCTCCTTGCTTCTCGTGACGGGCTACTCCCCCACCCCCTTGTTCACGATCTCCCTTGCCCGGTACTCCAATACGCCGATGACACGCTTATTATTGTTCGAGCAAGCATTGATCATGTCCATACTTTGAAGCGCATTCTTGAGTCCTTCTCCGAAGCCACCGGCCTCCACATTAATTTCCACAAAAGCACCTTCGTCCCCATTCATGTCCCGCCTAGCGATGCCGCTTCTATGGCCGCGGATTTCGGCTGCCCTGTTGCCTCCTTCCCCCAGGCTTACCACGGCCTCCCCCTCTCCACTCACAAATTCCGGGCCTCTGACCTTGCTCATGCTGTCGCCAAGTGTGATAAATATCTCGCTGGCTGGCGTGGTGGCTGCACGCCCATTGGGGGCCGTCTCATTCTTGTCAACTCCGTACTTTTCGCCCTCCTCTCCCACGCCATGGCCGTCGGTATTCTCCCTCAGGGCACTATTGGCGCCATTGATAAACGCAGGCGTGCTTTCCTTTGGACGGGTGATGACTCCTACCATGGAGGTGTTGGAAATATGCCCTAGAGGCAATAATAAAGTAGTTATTATTTATATTTCATGTTTATGATAAGTGTTTATTCTCCATGCTATAATTTTATGAATTGAAAACTAAATACATGTGTGGATTATAGACAAACACCGTGTCCCTAGTATGCCTCTACTAGACTAGTTCGTTAGTCAAGTGATGGGTAAGGTTTCCTAATCATGGACTTGTAAAGTCACTTGATAACAAGGTCATATCATTAGAAGAATGATATGATGGGCAGACCCAATTTAAAGCTTAGCAGTTGATCATGTCACTTAGTTTGATTGCTATCGCTTTTGCATATGTCAAGTATTGTTTTCTTAGACCATGAGATTGTGTTACTCCCGATTACCGGAGGAATGCTTTGTGTACATCAAACATCACTTCGTAACTGGGTGATTATAAAGATGGCTTTCAGGTATCTCTGATGGTATTTGTTGGGTTGCATAAATCAAGACTGGGATTTGTCCCTCCAAGTGATGAAGTAGATATCTCTGGGCCCTCTCGATAGTGTAGCATCCTAAATCTTGCAAGCATGTGACTAAGGTGTTTAGTCAGAAGGATCCTATGCTATGTAATGAGTAAAGAAAATTTGCCAGTAACGAGATTGAACTAGGTATGGTGATACCGACAATCGAATCTCGGGCAAGTCATATATCGCAAGATAAAGAGAATCGTATACCGGATTAATTGAGTCCCCGACATCATGGTTCAACCGATAAAATAACTTCATTGAATGTGTAGGAACCAATATGTACATCCCCGGTCCCACCAATGGTTATTGATCGGAGAGATGTCTCCATCATGTCTACACGTTCTCGAACCCGTAGGGTCACACACTTAACGCTTCGATGTCGCTAGGGGTTTTTTCATTGAGATAATAGATGGTGTAATTGAATATTGATTTAGAGTCTCGGATTAGATCCTAGACATCATGAGGAGCTCCAGAAGAGTTCGGAGGTAAAGATTCATATAAGGCAAGTTAATTTTGAGGGTTTCGGAAAAGTTCAGGTTTTTCCGGTATCGTACCGGAAAGTCCTAAAAGGTTCCGGAGGGTCCCACTGTGGGGCCCACCTGTCCCGGAGGGACCACATGCGACCAAGGGGTGGCTTACTGGTCCATGTGGCCAGCCCTCATTGGTCCATGCGGTCATTCAATCGGCAGCCCTTTAAAAAGGAGGTTACCACTTTCTAAAGAAGGAGGTTACCACCTTTTAAAAGAGAAGGGGTTACCACTTGGGACATGAAGTAGCTGCCCCCCTTGCCTATATAAAGAAGGGAGGCTCATGTGAGAATGGTGACCAGTCGCCCTCCCCTCCTTCCACCCTCCTCTCCCTCCGCAGCAGCTTGGCGAAGCCCTGCATAAATTCCTCCACCATATCCACCGCAATGCCGTCGTGTTGTCGGGATCTCGCGAGCCACTTCTCCCTCACTTGTAGGATCAAGGAGGAGGAGTTTTCATCAAGACGGATGTGTGGATACCACGGAGGTGCCGCTCATGGGGTGCTTCATTGGATTGATCTGACGCCATGAACGACTACATCAACACCGATCGAAAGATCGTAAACGCTCATGTGTCTTCGAGGGTTAGTAGATCTGATCTTCCTCGCTACTTGCATCGAGTAGATCTAGATCTTGCTGAGTTTCTTCCGCTTATATCATAGGAAATTTTTTGTTTTCCATGTCACGAACCCTTCAGTGATATCAGAGCCTAGATCTATTCGTAGATGTTGGTGTGCGATTAAAACATAGATTTTTGTGGGCGTTGATGTTCTTGTTGCTACCTCCCCACGTGTATTTTGTGACTCCTGCGGTATAGTGGGATGAAGCGGCCCGGACCAACTTTACTCGTTCGTGCACGAGAGAGAGTCCACTTCCATACTTGATGTGCAACTTGTATTGCACATGTGGCTAGCGGGTGTCTGTCTCTCCCACTATAGTTAAGATCCAATCTACAACGGGGGGCCTTTGAAAAGGATATAAAATAAGCAACTTGCATATCAGCGTTGTGCCTTTGCGTAGTTAGAACGGTTCTATCTTTTTACACATAAAAGCTACGTAAAACTTGCATAAACAAAGTAGAGGACGTCTAACTTGTTTTTGCAAGGTATGTGATATGGTATGGCCAATATGTGATTTGTTATATATGTATGACGTGATCATGTTTTGTAATCTTTTATGACTTGCATGTCGATGAGTATGACAACCGGCAGGAGCCATATGGTTGTCTCATTATTATTGTATGACCTGCGTGTCAATGTTTAACGTCATGTAATTGCTTTTACTTTATCGCTAGTAGTAGCAATAGTTGGTGGAGGCAACTATGTGACGGTGTCGTCATGCTGGTGGTGATGAATATCATGCCGATGCTTTGGAGATGGAGATCAAAGGCACAAGAAGAAAATGCTATACCATATCACATTATAAATTGCATGTGATGTTTATCCTTTTATGCATCTTATTTTGCTTTGATGTGATCGTGACGGTAGCATTGTAAGATGATCCCTCACTTAATATCAAGATAATAATGTGTTCTCCCTTAGTGTGCACCGTTGCGAAGGTTTGTCATTTCGAAGCACCACGTGATGATCGGGTATGATAAACTCTACGTTCACATACAACGGGTGTAAGCCAGATTTACACATGTAGAAATACTTTGGTTAGCTTGACGAGCCTAGTATGTACAAACATGGCCTCGGAACACAACGAACCAAAAGGTTAAACATGAGTCATATGGATGATATGATCAACATGTTGATGTTCACCATTGAACCTACATCATCTCACATGATGATCGGACTAGGTGTACCGAATTTGGATCATGTATCACTAAACAACTCTGAGGGATGTTGAGTTTAGTGGGAGTTCATTAGTAATTTGATTAACTTAAACCAATTATCATGAACAACCAATCAAAGTGAATTTGCATGATTTGTAGTAGTCATTGGCATCCATAAACTACCTTACACTTAGATTGTTAATTGAGATAAAATTGTTTTGATCTAGTAAAAACTATACAAATTGGTACTGTATTAGTGCAATTTAAAATTGAGTCCTATTGTAAATTTTTGGTAAAACCTACCTAGCTCCATGTGATTAATAATTGATTAATCTAAAGAGCAATGATTCCGACTTAGTATCTAGTGTCATGCTTGTTTCCATAAAACCTGATCTTCAAAAAATGTTTTGAGAATCGAGATAATCTAGGAGCTGAAAAAGAATTGTTTTCAGAAACAAGTAAGGAGTCAAAGATATATTAATATCTAAGACCCTGTTTGTGGCAACATGACTGAATATAATTTAGTGTGACAATGTGTGCTTATATTTTATGAATATATGCAAGGATTGAAGACGTTAGGCATTTGAATCACCCAAGAAGTTGGGCACTAATATTATTCTCTAAATTCTTTCCTTCGAGCTATAGTAGCTTCATCACAAAATTGTTATGATGGGACGGATTAAAAGTATGGGTAAAAATTGTTTACTATACTTGAAGATAGCTAAGAGTGGAATCCGGAAGAATGATAATGATATGATGATATTGAGTAAAACAATCAACTTCAAAGTGTACACCAAGGGTGATAGTATATGACTAGCACGCCAAGGAGAATGTGCTAGTTCAACTGTCATTATTTAATGTTGAATGATTCTTCTATAAAGGAAAGGGAATACTGAAAATAGAATTACAAAAGTATATGGCAGAAAAGAAAAAGACTGGAAAAATCCAGCTCAGGAGTATATGAATGATATACAAGTTATAGATGTACTACTAGTTTATGTATTTCTTGGGTATTTTTTATACTGAATTGGTTGGTATGAATTGTCATACAAAGCAACGCAATGCAAGAAGTGCAATGGCCTAGAGAACTAGTAAAAGATGTGGTGATGATGCACGACAAGAACGCAAATAAAGTGTTATTGTGTTCACCGTCGCATCCAACCGAACGTTCAAGATTTATTTTAAAAACTTAATAAGTTGTTATTTTGTTCCGGTTTTGGTGAGAACTAATTGTTGTTCAAACTATGACCATATTCCATAGTTGATGGATGAGTTAATATAAATCGCGTTGGAAAAATAAACTTCTATAACACTAAATGGTAAACGTCGCAAGACGAAAAATTAAAGAATTTCACTTAATTGTGACACCGCCGTTTTAGTTCATATTGAAGAGAAAAACATGAAGGAACTCCATGTTGATGGACTTTCGGAGTCATTTGTTTTTGAATGAATTGACGCTTGTGAGACCTCTTCTAAAAGATGACTAAAACTCCGTTCATAGGCCAAAGTTGAATGGACGACTAATTTAGTGGAGATTATACATATTGATGTATATGGTCCATTATGTGTAGCAGTGTGTGGTGGATTAATTTTCCTTCATAAAATTCCACCGATGATTTGATTAGATATATGAGTATATCTATTTAAAGAGAAAGGAGTTTGATATTTGAATTAGTTCAAAGTAATGTTGGTATGAAGCAAAAATCATCGTAACATGAAGATCAAGGATTTATGATTGGATCATAAAGGAAAAGTTCGAGTTACGAGTTTAGCAAAACATCTGAGGAGTTGCGGAATTGTTCCATAATTTATGCCTCCCGAAAACGCCACAGGACTATGGAGTGTTCGAGAGACATAATCGAACATTGTTGGACATGGTAAGATAAATAAAAATGCCATTATACTTTTGTAGTTTCTGCGTTAGAGACTACCACTTTTACACTGAAAAGAGCGCCATCATGATCCGTAGTAATTGACACCATATGAGTTATGGATTGGGTAGTGACCCGAATTGTCTTTTCTTAAATTTTGGTATGCATAGCATGTGTAAAATGTTTACAACCAAAATCGGATAAATACGTGTTTATATGGTTATCCCAAAGAAACTGTTGGGTATTTCTCCTATCACCGAACCAAAGATAAATGATGTTTGTCAAAAAGGATAGATTTCTCGAGAAAGTGGTTCTTGCGAAAGAGGTGAGTGGGAGAACAGTACAAATCAATGAGATTAGAGAATCATCGTCACCATGTCAAGAGTAGCGTAACACCGGAAGTTGTTCTGGGGTTTCCTATTTTGACTGAGTGGAAGACACAACATGTGTTGTAGAAACTTTAAAAGAGTTTGTAAACTGAACCACGTAGGTCATAAAAACTTTGTACTTAGACCAATTCGTGGTTTGAGAATGAAGTGTTATTGTTTTGACAACAAAGGACATGCAACTTATAAAGGAAGCGAATGATGGGACCTGACTTCGTAAATTGGCTATGAGCCATTATATCTGCGATAGTATCCATGTATGAATATCAAGTATATGACTTTGAAGGGAATATGCCCGAGAGGCAATAATAAAGTGGTTATTATCTTATTCCATGTTTATGATAAATGTTTATTTTTCATGCTATAATTGCGTTGAATGGAAACGTTAATACATGTGTGTTTAATAAACAAATAAGAAGTTCCTAGTTATGCCTCTCAGTTAAACTAGCTCGTTGATTAACATATGATCAAGGTTTCATGATCATGAACATTGGATTTGTTAATAATAGGGTCACACCATTAGTAGAATGATGTGATGAACACTCACCCAAAGTATAGCAATACGATCAAAGTCATTATGTTTACATTGCTATAACATCTCATACGAAGTAACCGTAATCCTTAGACCATGATGTCGGGCCCATGGCTACTAGGGTATCCTGACCGGGCTGTCAGAGGCCTTGCCGACGCCACATGGACGCACGCCTTCAGTAGGGTGCCCTCTCGGGGCGCTTCATGAGCCGCCTCGCGAGGACTCGCTCGGCAAGCTTCCTACCCCTTCAAGGCGACGGAAAAGACTTGCTACCCCCATGGGTAGCTACACACCCTAAGTTTGACCGAAACGTATATGCAACGGTAAAATGGGATTTCTCAAGTAGACAAGGGGGATGTCACTAGTATAGTTGATAGAATTATTAAAAAGTATTTTGAAATTTTTTCGAATTTTTTTCCATCCGCTGTGATTTTTTTAGTAAAGTTTGACCCAAAAGTCAACAAAAAAGTCAACTATGAGAAAAAGCTAAAAATAACGACCAAAAAATATTTTTTAGAAAATTCCGAAACCAGTTTTGTACACCAAATATGCGTGTTTTACTAGGAAAACAAGCTAAAACGGATACATACGGCTTGCATCTCCGTATAATGCATGGGTGTGTAGCTACCCATGCGGGTAGCAAATTGTCTCTCTCAAGGCGAGCACCGAAAGGGATCCCTCATGAGGCCACCTCACGAGGGGTGCCTTTAGAAGCCCTCCGCACGGAGGAATATCCGCGTCATATTCCGCCACGGGGCTGCTTTCGCCGACCGTGCCGGCCCCACGTAAGGATGAGGTGACACCCAAAGGGAGCTGTAGACCTGCGCGGGACAGGCGCCATTCCTGTGATTAACGGCAAGGTCGGCACGTGAGGACAAGCTGGGAAGAGGATCTCTTTCCCCTTTCATGTTTAAAGCGTCTGCTAGGGGACAAGCCCTGGCGGGCGACGTCACCGAGCCCAGTGCTCATTTTCTTTGTAGATTTTGACCAGATGTGGTTGCCCTCCCCGTGTGCGGGAGAGGCCCAGGTCGCTGTAAATAGCAGTAGTCTGCCCTCCTTCGAAAAGGTCTTTTTCTGAAACATCTTCCACAAGCAATACAACCAGACAAGCAGGAGTAGGGTTTTACACCATCACGGTGGCCTGAACCTGGGTAAATTCGCCGTGTTCTAGCTCCTTTTGTTCTGGCCACTCCATAGGAGATCGTCGCTAGATCAGCTCTCAGCCCTGTGGACGAACAGTGGTACCATCGGAGCCACGATTCCGTCATTTGGCACACCAGGTAGGGGTTGAAGCTCATCTTCGACCGATCTCCGTCGCCATGGCCGACGAACACGAGCTGTGCCTCCTCCGCAGGCAGAACGCGGCACGTGGCCAGACCGCCACGGAGCCTGACCCCCGCACCGATGTTGATGCCCGCGACATCATCGACTACCGTGCCAGGCAGCACGCAGGAAAGCGAGCTGAGGAGCCGGCGGCATCGGCCGCCCATCCTCATCCACACCGGCAGAGGCCTGCCACACCGCCTCCTCCGCCTCCTCCTCCTCCACCGTCCCAGCACGCTGAGTCGGAACGGCGCGATGCAGAGCCCACGGCATCCGCGACTCTACGCATGGCGCAGGAGCTGCTCCAGTTTCGCCCTGCAGCGGCCGACATGGATGCGTGGCTCGACCGCATCGCCACGCTCGTTAAGGACGCCGCACCTGCAGTCTCCCAGCAGCGACACGAGTCGCCGCCATCCCACGGACGCTAGCCATCCCGTGAGCAGGAGTGGCCCCATAGTGTTGCGCCACCACCACCGCCACCGCCAAGCGGAAACCACGCAGGCCGTAGCGCCGCGCCTCCACCACCACCTCCACCATCGAACGGTGTGGCCTCGTCGCCACATGACTGTGTCATCCTATGCCGCGAACCAGAGGACGCCCGTGTTGGCCTCGCGCATCAACGCGAGCGCGAGCACCGTGCCATCCAGCAGGTCGTCAACGCCGGCAACGTCAACCGGCCTCCGCCCGCCATTGCCGCCAATGCCTCCGTCTACGACGGGAGCTGCCTCTCCTTCACTAGAGAGCTACGTCGGGTCATCTGGCCCAACAAGTTCCGTCCCGAGCTGCCGTGGAGCTACGATGGGAGCGCCAACCCTGTGGAGTTCCTCACGCTCTACACTATCGGCGTCCAGGCTGCGGGAGGAGACGACAAGGTCATGGCCAACTGGTTCCCCATGGCCCTCAAGGACGCCGCGCGCTCATGGATCATGAACCTCCCCGAAGAGTCCATCTCGTCATGGGCTGAGCTGTGCGACCACTTCATCACCAACTTCAGGGGTACCTACGAGCACCCCCTCACCATGAATGAGCTAAAGGCGGTTCGTCAATGTCCCGGGGAGACTACGCAAGTTCATCCAGCGCTTCAGCCAGGTCCGCAACAAGGTCTCCCGCATCTCCGACGCTGACATCATCTTGGCCTTCGCCATGGGCGTCACGGACGTCCGCATGTGCGAGAAGCTCGGCGTCCACGATGAGCTCACCTCTGTCGTCAAGCTCTTCGAGATGGCGGACAAGTGTGTGAAGGCCGAGGAAGGTCGCCTCTTCGCCCACAACGATCCTGACATGAAGCAAGAGGCGGCACCGGCTCCCGCGAAGGCACCCTCCAAGCGCAAGCCTCAGGCCGTCCTGGCGGCTAAACCCACGCAAAAGCAGCCTCGCGGGGCAGATGCCGCCCCCAAGGATGACAACAGGCCGTACTGCATCTTCCACAACCTCCACGGCCACGACACTGAAAATTGCAACAAGCTCAAGAGGTACCAGGAGCAGCAGCAGCAGCAGAGAGGCCGCGGCCGAGGCCGTGGTCGCGCGAACTATGACAATCGCGACAACGGGCGGAACAACTATGACAACCGCGACAACGGCCACAACAACAACAACTTCCACGGCAGGAACAACAACTAGCCACAGGCTAACGCCATGCAGCACCCTTCGGAGGCCAACAACGACCGGCCTCACGAGGAGGACGACACCGGGGGCTATCAGGAGCCCAGCGGTGGGCGGCATGCATCCTCGGCGAGGCACAAGGTCCGCGGTCCAACCGCCACCTCAAGCAGCTCTGTCGCGGGGTCAACGCCGCCCTTCCCGAGGTCGAGGCCGCGAAGCCTCTCAAGTGGTCATAGCACGCGATCACCTTCAGCAAGCAGGACCACCCGCCCTCAGTGAGGATGGTGGGCCTCGTACCGCTCGTCAGCACCCCGACCATCAACAACATCGTCGTCTCCAGGATGCTCATCGACGGTGGCACTGGCCTCAACGTCCTATCCATTGAGACATTCGACAAGATGAAGGTGCCCTACGAGCGTCTCATGCCCACGAAGCCCTTCACGGGGGTGACAGCTAGCACTACCACGCCTATTGGCCAAATGTCGCTTCCCGTGACCTTCGTCACTTGCAATAAATACCGCACCGAGCTCATCGACTTCGACGTCGCCGACATGGGCCTACCCTACAAGGCCATCCTCGGCTACCCAACCCTCGCCAAGTTCATGATGGTCACGCACCACGCCTACAACACCATCAAGCTTTCCGGCAGCAGTGGCACCATCACCATCCGCGGAAACGAGAAGGACGTGGTGCGATCCCTCGAGCGCGCCTACAAGGACGTCGCCGCTGTGAACCTCGACGAGGAAGACGACCTCGCACCCTCCACGGCACTCGCGAAGAAGAAGAAGTTGTTCTCTGAGGAGAGGACAGCCACGAAGAGGGTGTCGCTCGACGCCAGTGGCTTGGGGGCTACTGTCATCATTGGCGGGAGCCTACCTAACAAATAGGAAAGCGTGCTTGTCGCCTTCCTCAGGACAAACACTGACATGTTCGCGTGGACACCGTCAGATATGCCTGGCATTCCGAGGAGGTGATTGAGCACCACTTAGCCGCGTGCCCTAGCGCGCGCCTCGTCAAGCAAAAGGTGCGTCGCCAAGCACCAGAGAAGCAGGCTTACATCGTCAAGGAAGTAGAGAAGCTCCAGAAGGCCAAGTTCATCCGCGAGGTGTCCCACCCCGAGTGGGTCGCCAACCCGGTCGTGGTACCCAAGGGCAATGGCGGGAAGCGTCTATGCATGGACTTCACGGACCTCAACAAGGCCTGCCCCAAGGACCCATACCCGCTACCCCGCATCGACCAGAACATGGACTCCACCGCGGGATGCGACCTGCTGTGCTTTTTGGATGCCTTCTCGGGCTACCACCAGATCAAGATGGTGAAGCAGGATGAGGAGAAGTCAACATTCATCACCCCTTGTGGTGTGTTTTTCCACGTGTGCATGCCTTTCGACCTCAAGAACGCAGGCGCAACTTTCCAGAGGCTCATGCGCAAAGCCCTGGGCACCCAAATGGGGCGAAACACCGAGGCATACGTCGACGACATCGTCGTCAAGATCCGTGAGGGGCACACTCTCATCGCAGACCTCGAGGAGACCTTCGCCAACCTGCGCAAGGTGAACATCAAGCTCAATCCCGACAAGTGTGTCTTTGGGGTCCCGTCAGGCAAGCTCCTTGGTTTTTTGGTATCACACCGTGGCATCGAGGCCAACCCCGACAAGATCAAAGCCATCGAGGAGATGCGGCCGCCACAATGCCTGAAGGACATGCAGCGCCTCGCGGGTTGCATGGCCGCTCTAGGCCGATTCATCTCCAGGCTTGGCGAGAGAGCTCTCCCTTTTTTCAAGATCATGAAGTGGACAGGCACCTTCAAGTGGACTCCAGAAGCCGTTGCAGCCTTCGAGGAAATCAAACGCTACCTCGCCAGCCCGCCAATCATGGTGGCTCGGCAACCACGCGAGCCACTACTGCTATACCTGGTGGCTACTCCACACACGGCAAGTGCTGTCCTCGTGGCGAAGCGGGAGGAGCCCATTCCCGCTGTTGAGGATACATTCACCCCGCCAGGCCCAGAACTCCACGTCGATAGTACTCCTACACCGACAGGGCTGGAGATCCCTGCCGAGAATCCACCGCAAGCAAGCCCTTAGGAGGACCACCCCATGAAGCCACCTGACGGGCCACCGGCAAGCTGCGACCCCACCATACCACCTGCGGCGCCTACTTCAACCTCCGCGAGTTTATGCCTCGTGCAGCGTCCCGTCTACTTCGTCAGTATAGTGCTGCGCGATGCCCGCGTGTGTTACAGCATGCAGCAGAAGCTACTCTACACCCTCCTTGTCGCATCCAGGAAGTTCCGCCACTACTTCCAGGGCCACCCCATCAAGGTGGTCACTTCATATCCCCTGGAGGGGATCCTGCACAGCTCCAACGCTACCGACTGGGTCGCCGAGTGGGCAATCAAGCTCCAAGCTTTTGATCTGGAATTCCTCACCACCAAAACAATCAAGAGCAAGGCCCTCGCGGACTTCGTCGCGGAATGGACTGATCCTTCCGTGGAGGAGTCTCCCGAGGAATCAAATACGCTGCCAGGCAAGACGGCCGCGGGCGCATGGCTGATGCATTTTGACGGGGCATGTGGTGGCGGAGGCACCGGCGCTGGTGTCGTCCTGACCTCCCCCACAGGCGACAAGCTTCTCTACGTGGTGCAACTCTCCTTTGGCACCCGCAGCAAGATCTCCAACAACATCACCGAGTACGAAGGACTCGTCTGCGGCCTCAAGGCCGCCATCGCTCTCGGCATCAAGCACATTATCATCAAAGGAGACTCCTAGCTCATCGTCAACTTCTCCAACCAAACATACAAGGCCAAAGATCCTCACATGGATGCATACCTCACCGAGGTGCATAAACTCCAGAAGCATTTTCTCGTCATGGGTCTGGAGCACATTCCCCGCCTTGACAACAAAGAAGCTGACGACATCGCTCACCGAGCATCGTGGAAGGAGCCTCAGCGCCCTGGCTTTTTCGAAGAACACCTAACGAGCCCATCCGCCACGCCAGCAACAAAGGAGGACACAGAGCAGGATGAGCTACTACCGCCAGCACCTCCCCAGGGTGCCCCTGACTGCGGTCTCCCTTCGGGGGATCGCCTCCTGATGACCATGGCTCATGTGGACGCCAACTGGATCACCGAGCTCAAGGACCACCTCCAGAAGGGAATTCTACCCCCTGACGACGCCGACGCTAAACAGGTAGCTCGGCAAGCCAAGGTCTACACCATCTACGACAACGAGCTATACCGCAAGCGCCCTAACGGGGTGGCCCTGCGGTGCATCTCCAAGGAAGAAGGAAACCAGCTACTCAAGGACATCCACGCCGGCGAATGCGGCCATCATTACTCGTCACGCACTCTCGTGGGAAAAACATACCGCCAAGGCTTCTTCTGGCTCACCGTGCTCCAAGATGCCACCGACCTCGTTAAGACTTGCGAAGCCTGCCAGTTCCACGCCAAGCAGATTCACCAGCCAGCGCAAGAGCTCTACACCATCCCGCTCTCATGGCCCTTTGCGGTCTGGGGGCTAGACATCCTGAGCCCCTTCCCGCGAGCGCTCAGGGGCTACCGTTTCCTTTTCGTCGCCATTGACAAATTCACCAAACAGCCTGAAGTGGAGCCTGTGCGCGGAATCCCGGCAAGGGCCGCCGTCAAGTTCATCAAGAGTTTGGTATGCCGTTTCAGCGTGCCGAATCACATCATCACCGACAACGGCACGCAGTTCACCAGCGGAGCCTTCAAGTCCTACTGCGGCAGCTTCGGCACCCAGATTTGCTACGCCTCCATCGCTCACCCGCGCAACAACGGCCAGGCAGAGCGCGCAAACGCCGAGGTGCTCAAGGGCCTCAAGACCAAGACCTTCAACAAGCTCAAGGCCAGCGGTGCACACTAGATCGATGAGCTCCAACCCGTGCTGTGGTTGATACGCACAACAGCGACGAAGCCAACCGGCCAGACACCTTTCTTCCTCGTCTACGGGGCAGAGGCGGTCCTACCCACCGAGCTCAAGCATGGCTCCCCGCGAGTGCATGCCTTTGACGAGGCTCTCCAAGACGACCAGTGGGAAGAGGACCTAACTCTTCTAGAGGAGGCTAGGTGCCAGGCCGCCGTGCGCGCCGCCAGATACCAGCAAGGATTGCATCGCTACCACAGCCGCCACATCCGTCGCCGCACCCTTGAGGCTGGAGACCTCGTCCTCAGGAGGATTCTCTCCCGCGAAGGCCTCCACAAGCTCTCGCCGATGTGGGAAGGGCCATACAGGGTTCATAAGCGTAGCCTGGCCAGGTGCAGCTCGGCTGGAGACGGAGGATGGTGTGCCGGTGAAGAACTCGTGGAACATCCAGCACCTCCGCAGGTTCTACCCGTGACCTCACGGAAAGCTCTACCCCATGTCGGGATCTCCTCTGCGTCGCCTCTCGGCCGCACGAGCATCGCCCTGTTCCGAACACGGCGGCATTTTTTGTAATCAGCCCCATGAGGGGTCCTCTCCCTGCGAGCCACTCAGCCACGAGAGCGTTCATATATGGCCACGCCATCTTGTAAGCCTTTAAATATTTCCATATTAAAGCATAGTATTTGCTTCCCCGTGAAGCCTATTTCGATGCGTGTTGAAATCTCAGCACCTGTGCGCACTCATAAGTTTTTCCTGTGCACCACACGATCGGGGGCTAGGACACGGTGCCTACGCGCGGGTCAGACCCGGCAAGCACAAAACCCAAGTAACTGAGCTTTGTCTCGTGGACCAGCTCTCGTGCACGTCACCTCCCCAAGGTTAACTTGGTGCTTGTTTCTCCTCGTGCGGCACACAGGCTCAAAGTTGGAGACGCACAGCCGCACCTAACGCCAAAACTAGTGTCCCTATGCTTGCCGTGAAACAGGACTTGCCGGAGCAACGTTGGGCGAAGCTAGCCTCCCGGGAAGGCCTCACGGGTCTCGCTTCGCGGGGATCCCTCGCGAGACTCCTCACGAGCGTGCCCCTATAGGGAAGCAGCGGGAACGTTCAGACTATAAATCAGCTAAGTCGTTATGCTTCCCGTTGGTTTTCCTCTCTTACACACTGAGGTTCCGTGAGGTCTGTTCTAAAACTTCCGTGAGTCTCACTTGCGCGTCAAAGGGGAGCCCCCGGGAAGCGCTCTCGGAGATCTTACTAACTAACGGTCGCGATGCCCGTTGTACTCATGCCGGACACGAACGGTGACGGGCATTCGCGGACTAGTAGTTGGGACCTAAGACGCAGAGTACTCGCACACTCACGGGGAAAACGGACCGTGCGGGGAATCAACGAGAACAAAAAAAGAGAGCAAGAAATAGTAGCAAATTACTCCAGGCGGTTATTCAATCTACGCCTGCGTGTCATCACGGTCGACGCGAAAGCCAGGGCGCTGAGGCTCCTTCCGCGATGCTCGATGAGCGATGTCGTCAGCTTCTTTGTTGTCGAGGCGGGGAATGTGCTCCAGACCCATGATGAGAAAATGCTTCTGGAGTTTATGCACCTCGGTGAGGTATGCATCCATGTGAGGATCTTTGGCCTTGTATGTTTGGTTGGAGAAGTTGACGATGAGCTGGGAGTCTCCTTTGATGATAATGTGCTACGCCTGCGTGTCATCACGGTCGACGCGAGCTTGCTGGGCTTCCTTCAGCGCAGCATCACGGTCCATGCACGCTTGTTTGGCCTCCGCCTGCACGGCATCGCGGGCCTCCCTCGCCTTCACCACCTCTCCTCGCGCCACGTCGCGCTTGTAGTGGAGTCGCCGGGAGTCCTTCTCCGTATTGGTGGCCCTCTCCTTCGACTGGCGTTCCTCCAGTTTCTGAGTTTTGGCCTCGAAGGCCTTGCGCTCAGATTCGCGGGCGTCCTTGGCCTTCTGGTCGAATTCCCTCTCGAGGGTGTCGCGTTTCTTCGCGAGGATTTCGTCCATTTGGCCCTTGAGCTTAGCCTCCCGACCATCTAGCTCTGACAAGCGCCGGGCGAGGCTCTCATCGAGTAACTCCAGGCGCGCCCGCTCCGCCCGCTGATCACTCATGGTGGTCGCAAGCTCGCGTTCGCAGAGGGAAAGCTCGACGTCGCGGTCGCCCACCACGATTCGCAGCTCCTCCTCCATCGTCACCACCGCCTTGAGGCGCCTCGCCAACTCCGCCTCCTCAGTGGTGGCCCGCGCACTACGTCACGGCAAGCCTATCGGGGCACTTTGTTAGGGGCATTTTTTTAAAGTGCCCTAAAAGGGTACAATTAAGGGCATATTGACTAAGTGCCCTAATAATTATGACTTTTTGGGGTATTTTAAGCAAAGTGCCTCTAAATGTTATACCTTTCGGGGCAAAAAATCAAAGTGCCCCCAAATACCATAACTTTCGGGGCATAAAATCAAATTGCCCCTGAATGTCATAGCCTTTCGGGGCACAAATTTAAAGTGCCCCAAATGTCATAGCCTTTCGGGGCCTAAAATGAAAGTGCCCCAAATGTTATAGTTTTTCGAGGTACAAATTCAAAGTGCCCCCAAAGATTATATCCAACAAATCAAACAAACGTCTAGCAAATATGTTCTTAGACTACACTGACGTTACAATTAAGTTTGAATTGGGAACACAATTTGAATATAAAATCACATCCAACTAATCTACACTGAAGCTTCGAAAAGTCCTAGCATAGAAACAAGGCAAAGCCTGCAGCTGACAATTCTGATCGGCGAGAAAAATTGGTAAAATCGAAGATAGCCGCGTGCCGGCCTGGCCCGCCCAATTTCTCCCGTACCCGGACAACGTCTGTCGCATTTCCTATTCTACGCCCGCTGCGCGGGTTAGCGCGGAAACGCGTACCCGTCCCCTAGCGCGGTTCATTTAAATGGGCTGGCCTAGATATGTTTCCCTCCACCGATTTTGTGAAGATTCTGGGCCTTCCGATTGGTTTTCTTTTTCTTTTTTTCACTGTTTTTCTTTTGGCTTTTTGTCCTGTGCGTTTGTACTAGTTTCTTTTTACTGTTTTCTTTTCTTTTTGCATTTTCTTATTTTTTAAATTAATGTGCATTTTCATTTTTGTGAAGATTTTACAATGCATAAACATGAACTTTTTTCCGAATTCAAATCAGTGAACAATTGTTTGATTAGCGATTTTTTTTTCAAATTCCTATACATTTTTTAGTTCATGATTTTAAAACTATAAAAAATGGTTCATGATTTTGGAAAAAATGGTGAATTTAAAGTATCCTGAATTTTAAAAAAGTTGACAAAAAAATTCTGGAATTTGAAAAATGTTTGTGAATTTTAAAATGGCTTGATAATTTTTTTTTCAAATTTGAACATTTTTATAATTTGTTTTTTTATTTGAACAGTTTTCAGATCTGAATAATTTTAAATATGATTTTTTTTCAAAATCAAAACATGTTTTATTTGAACATTTCTAAAATTTGTGACCATTTTTAATTCGTCTCACATTTTTCTTGTTACTATATTTTTCAAAACTAACAGAAAAACCAGACATATTTTTGGTTCATCGCGTTAAAAATATTTGGTTCATACTTTTTCGGTTCATCACATAGATTTTTTGGTTCAATTTTTTGATTCGTCGCCCTATTCTTTTCGGTTCATCGTCTCACATATATTCTGTTCATTCTTTCTTGGTTCATTGCCTTAGATATATCTGGTTCACTTTTTTCGGTTCATCGCCCTATCATTTCTTTGTGTTCATTTTCCTTTTCGGTTCATCACCCTATATTTTGGTTCATTATTTCCAGTTCATCTGCTAATTCTTTTTTGGTTCATCGCGTTAGATATATTTACTTCATTCTTTTTATTTTCATCGCCCTACCTAACTTTTTGGTTCATCGCCTTAGATATATTTGGTTTCATTTTTTTTGTTCATCGTTTTAGATATATTCGGTTCATCGGCCTATCTATCTCTTCGGTTCATTTTTCCTTTTTCGTTCATCTGCTAATAATTATCGGTTCATCGCTTTAGATATATTCGCTTCATTTTTTCGGTTCATCGTCCTAACATTAATAGTGCTTATTTTCCTGAGTTTTTCTAAAACTAGTGTACTTTGTGTTCCTGATATATTTTTCCGTAATAGCCTGGTATTTGAACATTAATATTCTAGTTCTCATTCTTTTTGTTGTGAAAAATATTTGGTGAGTGTATGATTTACCTTACTTCAACTTTTTTGGTTAAGCATCATCATATATTTCTTGTGTTTTTCAGCATTTTGCTCTAAAGTAATTAGCTCAAATGTTAAGAAAATGATACATAAAATAATTAGTTTAAATGTTCTCGTAAAAAAAGTTCAAATGTTTAAAGCGTACGGTGTATAAAATAATTAGTCCAAACTGATTGGGCCAACGTCTGCACACCCGGCAAACAAACTGATTGGGCCAAGCCCATGTAGACAAGTACACACCATACGCTCTGCTAAAATAAAAAAGCACAGACCACACGTTCCATACGCACGCCGGCACGCGACACCGCCGCACGCACACACGCGCACTTCCCCTTCTCGCGCCCGCGATGCCGCCGCCGCCTGCCGACGTCCCGACCAACGCCGGCCGCATCCACCGCCGCCACGCACTGAGAAAACCGCGCCTAGGCCCCCTCCGTCAGATCCCCACCAACGCCTCGCCGTTCCGCTCCCGAGCTCGACGCCGCGGCAAACCCTAGACGTGGGGTTCGGCTCCGTCGCCGGCGCGATTCCCGCCGCCGCGCCTCCTGCTGCTCCCCTCTACGTCGTCCACGACCTCTTCCTAGACCCCATGTGCTCATGTCCTCCTCGCCGCGGTTTGGCGTGAGCCTGTGCTGGTCGACGCCGCCGCTCGATGGTGCTGTTGCTGCCCGTTCGGGGTGCTCTCCAGCGCCACTCTCGCCTACTCTTCGCTGCCTTGCTCCTCCGACCCGACGCTTTAAAGCTCCTCAAGGTCTCCAGCGGCTCTGCTACTCTGGTGACGTACTTCCATCCTCGCGCTCTTGGTGTTCGACCAAATGTCCCTCCCAGTTGAAGGTGGCGAGGAACTCGCAGTGGCACCGAAGCAGGTCGTCGTCACGTCGAGGAGACCGCATCGCGGGCAAGGAGGCACCGGATGCATCTTCTCTCAACGCAATGTCTGCCGCCATCCCCAATGGCAACGCCAACCACCTAAGTGTTCTTCTCGGTCTGCCATGACGCGCTCGTCAGGTACGATCTTACCTGACCACTTGGGCCCTTGTATGCGTGTCTGTGGTGGTGCATTGACGCATCTTAAATGGATTCCTTAGGGTTCACACGAGTGTTCATCTTGATTCGCTAGTGACGAGACTAGTTGATGAATGCTCCTGAATTGTTGTAGGACATGCTGCAACAATATTGTTACTTCTATAGCTTCTCTGAAATTGGTAATATTGTTGTAGGGTTCATGTCAACTCCATGTAGGCATATTTACTCAAGAGTCTGGTGCAAGAGACATGTCTAAATCTCCATATAGTAGTTACTTATACAGTGGTATCCCACCTTCATCATTACCACATATTATAGTGTAAAGTTGAAACTGAAATCCAAGGGATTATAAAAAAATTACGAAAATGTTCAGTATGGGTTATACACCTTTTAGTCGTCTCTCTGTCAGGATTATAGTGAGTGTTGAGGACAGTAGGACTAGTCTTTTATACAAAAGTATCCTAAAATATTGTATTGGTCAGTTAGGAGAGCTGGAATATTGTATTAGTCTTCTATAAGTCATTTTCTCTTAACTTAGCATGCCATATATGTCATGATTGTGTTGTAATGCAGGGAAGGAGTTCAGTTTATGTTAGATTGTGTCGCTAATAGTCTGAAAGTTATAGGATACTATCTAGTAATGGAAAAAAAATCATTTGCCGGCATTGATAAATAGTGTGCACAAACACGGAAACATGGATGATTATGCCGCCTTATATTCAATCTTATTCAGCAGCATGTCACCTCTATTAAGTTTGAACTATTCTTAATTAAGTGACATACTCTTTGGTTTGGCTAAATTCTTACACTCTCACAGTTCTGCTGGAGGAATCGTGGAAGTAGGATAAGATGCTTACTTTGTCAGATCTGTTATGTCCATATATGAATAAAATTTGTGAGCAATTAATCTTCTGGTAAGTAACTTGGATCTTTTTATTGTTGTTCCATATCTGAATTGCTTTCTCTTATTATCTGCTTGCGTGCAATTATACAAGGTTTTTTGTTGCATAGTTGCTCGATGTTCTATTCTGATTGAGATCTTCTGAATGTTCATTGTAGCATGTCGTGTTTCCATTTGATTGCAGATTGACGCTTGGTGTGAATGCAAAGCCTTTAGGTATAGCCTGATAAATATGTAGTGATTTGTTATGTCCATATTTTTAGGTTGTTAAGGGTTAAACTGGGCTCAGCTTGCAAATGATGTGCAAATTATCACATGTCTTGTATCAATCTGTTCCATTGTAGACAAATTCCCCTGGTTAGACATGATAATGATATCCATGTGCCTCCCCTAGGTTGGACTGGAGGTAGAGAATATCTAACCACCTAGAGGAGATGGTCATGTGTGATTGACCTGGAAGTGTAGGTGTGCTGGTAAGGAAGTAGAAGCAGGAGAAGGTGCTATGATTGTGTTGTTTGCTTTTTTCCTTTGGTTTCACCACAGTTTTTAGTATATGGTTTCAAAGTGAGGACAAATATTAGCTTGAATATGGACAATCTATACGTGGCATTCATGAATATGGCATGTCCTAACTTTATTTAAGTAGCATGCATCAGACAGCAGGATTTGAGTTTACTCAGTTCTTTGCTATTCAGTAGTAATTTTTGTGTGTGTTTTGATTCCCTAAGGGTTGGATCAAATAATGGTGTCGTGTCTGTAACTGATAGTTTATATAGATACTTAAGCTATGCTTGTAGTAATATCTTCTTATGTACTTGTAGAGTATTTCTTAGGAATTTCCTGCATTCTCACTCGAATGGATGGGTGCGGCAACACGTGCACGTGCTGATGTCTGAATGATTTGGTTGAATTTTCCCTCTCTAAACATTACTGCATTCAAGATTCAGATTATGAATTTGATACCATAAGACCTATATTTAGATGTTATTGTTCAGCTTAACACGATGGATTGTAAAGACATCGATATTTTATATGTTGACACTCGTCCCTTTCCAGTATCATATCATGAGCTGATGAAACCTTCTATTCTGCAATGCTCCACTCTATATGAATCGTTAGGTGAACTACTAACATAGCTCGGCAATTCAGTCTTGTTTGGGAATTATTTATCTGTCAATCTTTCCTGGAAGCTATCTGGATAATGCTGGATTATGAGAACCTTAGACAGCATAACTTTTGACCATTTCAAGAATGTGGACAGTTAACTCTAGACAATCGAGACATGGTATTATACGCCACAATTCTCTGTTGTATACACGTTTGAATATTCTTTTACTATTATAGGAGTGTCTGATCATGCAATTTAGCATCAGTATACACAGTTCTAATTTACTAACTTGTCAAAGTCACAGCGTGTAATTGCAGATGATCTCCCAACTTAACAAAATTTGTTTGCGTACCATTATAATGTACGATTTTTTTCTGGTTGCTAAACCATGGAGTTGCATGCAACTTTTGCTTCTTGCTCTAATATGAATTTTCTTGATTGTTATACCTGTTCCAGGGTTATAGCTTCTATATATGATGCCTTGTATGTTGTCATTTGGCAGGTGTTTCAGCTGCAGCCAGATCTTGATGAAGCTCGTGTGGTGTTGCCAGAAGGTTTACATGCTCCAGGTTTTGATGTTGTTGTGAGTAGATTTTATGTTTCCAGCAGGTTCCATTGTAAGTCTATTATGAATTGTGAGTTGGATCTTTTGAATTGTGATGAAATGGATAAACATCTGATTGTGATTTGGATCTTATGGATTATGAATTATGTGTAATATTTGGATGATTGCAGATCTTATGTGTAATATTTGTATGAATTATGTGTAATTCTTTTCGGGGCAGATTGACAGTGTGCCCTTAAAGATTATTGGGGCATTTTTGGTAAATGCCATAATAACTTTTCGAGGCACTTTGCCAAAGTGCCTTTAAAAACTTTTTAGGGAGTAGCGACGCCCCCCTCCGACATGACTGCGCTTGTGGGCGCCGCCTCTGGGAGGTCTGGGGACGCCACCCCGCAGTCAACTACGATGGCGTCCACCGGCAAGGCCACCTCGGGAGTGGCCGACTCCGCTAGCCCCTCCGCAGCCTGGGACTCCGCTGTTGGTTTGGCGGGAACTTCTTTCGCTGATGCCTGCCCGGTGTGCTCCTCTTCCGCACTCAGCTCCGCCGCAGGTACGGCAACTCCTCCTTCCGTTGCCGCGGGCTTGGTGAGTGCCTCCTCCCTCACAGCTGGCGCATCAGGCGCCACCCCCCTCGCCAACGGTGCGGCCGGCTCTCTCCTCCATCGGCACTGGCCCGACGGGCAGCGCCACCATCACCGCGGTCGGGTGCGTTGCTGCGGGGTCGGCGGGCGCACCTTCCGTAGCTGCAGCCTGAGGCGCTGGGGCCGCCGTGAGAGGTCCTTCCTCCAGCATGGCAGGCACCGTTATGGCCACATCCATCGCGGTCGCCTCTGGGGCCGCGGTCCCAGCCGCCCCAGGCGCCTCCACCGGCGCGGTCTCCGCCACCACGGCTCCCGCCGTCGCAGCCGCCACCGCCGAGGCTTCCGCCGCCATAGCCTCCACCGTCGCCGCTTCCGGTGCGGTAGTTTCTGCCGCAACCTTCTGGGCCTTCGCGGCGCGCAGCCTGGAAGGAGCGGAGCACGCTAGTCAGCAGACAACAAGGGATCAAAAACTCCAGCACGTGAAGGCCGGAAGGCTTAGTTGTCCTTCGGCACCCAGAGGCGCCTGTTCACCACCGCCGTGAGATCTAGGGCCCCGCCAGCCACGCCTCCCGCATCCGTGCTAGGACCGCGGGGAATTTCTTCTACGGTAGCGCCCCTTGCGGGTGCCGCTTCCGTCGAGGCCCCAGAGATCACCCCCCTGAGATCGTCATCGTCGAGCACCAGCCGCCATTTCCAACGGCGGAGCAGCGCGCGGTCCCGGGAGTCAGAGTCGGAGTCCGCGATGGGCACTACTTCCTGTTAGACTATACGGATTAGTATATATAGGACACTTTGTAATATGTTTCCTACTATATAATAAAGAGATCCCTACCCGACGAGGTACGTCGGGTTAGCCCAAAACATTGTTACGTCCTAATCTTATTATGGTATCAGAGCACGCGGTCCTCTCCTAGGGTTAGCCGCCGCCTCTCGCAGACGTCCACTGCCCCCGTCGCCGCGCCTTCTCCGGCGTCCTGCGCGATGGCGTCGACCTGGTCGGACTCGTCAACGACCTCGCTAGCCTCTTCCTCGCCGTCTCCTGCACTGGTGCCGGCGACCTCACCTGCCATGCTGCCGGTGACTTCATCCGGCGTGCCCGACGCAGCTCCACTGTCGCCCACATGCGCGACGAGGACAAGTCATGACAGCGAGATGCTGTCACCTACGCCTGTTTCCTCGACAGCGCCTGCGTCCTCGACAGCGACACCTCCTGCCTCTCCGCTTGCGTCACTGCCACCGTCACCTGCTCCTGTTTCCGCACCATCTGGACCGCCGCCTCCACAAATTGGACCCGTTACGCGTTCACGTCGTGGCATTCATCAGCCTAAGGTACGCACCGACGGAACAGTAGCATGGACCAGTGTTCTCGCAGCTTATGCAGCCTCCAAACACACGCAAGAACCCCGCGATTTTAAAGAAGCCCTTCGCATTTCTCATTGGCATGATGCTATGGAGGCTGAGTTCTCCGCTCTTCAGAACAATGGTACTTGGCGACTAGTACCTCTTGTTCCTGGTATTAACTAGATTGATTCACGATGGATTTTTAAGGTGAAGCTGCATGCGGATGGTTCTATTGAACGGTACAAGGCGCGTCTTGTGGCTAAAGGATACAAACAGCGATATGGACTGGATTATGATGAGACTTTCAGTCCCGTGGTTAAGCCAGCTACTATTCGCTTATTGCTTGCTATGGCTCTCTCTCACCGCTGGCATCTTTGACAGCTTGATATTCAGAATGCGTTTCTCAATGGATTTCTGGATGAGGAGGTATACATGAGACAGCCTCCTGGTTTTGTTGATTCTGATAAACCTGATCATTACTGCAAGCTTGTTAGATCTTTGTATGGACTGAAGCTGGCTCCTCGTGCTTGGCATGCTCGTCTCAGTTCTGTTCTTGGCTCATTGGGGTTCTCACCATCAGTGACAGATACATCATTGTTCATTCTTCGGCGCCTGGATGTTACAGTCTATCTATTGGTGTATGTCGACGATATCATTGTTCTCAGCTCTACAGCGGCTGCTATTCCCAGGTTGATCAGTCAGCTTCGTTCTGAGTTCTCAGTAAAGGATCTTGGTGTTCTGCATTATTTCCTGGGCATTGAGGTATCATCACCTTCCTCTGGTGGCCTTCTTCTTCGATAGCGCAAGTATGCACTTGAGCTCCTCGCACGTGCTAATATGTTGAAGTGCACCCCTGCCAATACTCCGATGTCATCTTCTGAGCGTCTTTGCAGTGCTGATGGTGATCCACTCTCGTCTGAGGAAGCTACTCAGTATCGTAGCATCGTTGGTGGTCTTCAGTATCTCACAGTGACACGACCAGACCTGTCCTTTGTTGTCAACAAGGTGTGTCAGTTAGACCTGGGCATTTCTCGGGCCGGGCCGGGCTCGGGCCGGGCCTAGAAAAAGCCCGGCACAGAAAATCTAGGCCCGAGCCCGGCCCGGCCCGACTGTCGGGCCGCAGATATCGGGCCCGAGCCCGGCCCGAGCCCGAGAAAGCCCGGAAAAGCCCGACTGGCCCGGCCCGATCCCAGCTGAAATCCTGTTTTGGGCAGGCCCGAGCCCGGCCCGGCCCGACCGTCGGGCCCGAAATTCAGGCCCGAGCCCGGCCCGATGACACAGCCGGGCCGGGCCTGGACGGGCTTTTCCGGGCCGGGCCGGCCGGGCCGGGCTGCCCATGGCCAGGCCTAGTGTCAGTATCTCCATGAGCCTCGTACACCTCATTGGTCTGCAGTCAAACGCATTCTATGTTATGTTCGTCACACTGTTGATAGTGTTCTGCAGCTTCGGCCTTCTTCCTCGACACTGCTTTCTGCTTTTTCCGATGCAGACTGGGCTGGCAATATGGATGACAGACGATCTACGGGGGATATGCTATTTTCTATGGAGGAAATTTGATCGCCTGGAGTGCTCGCAAGCAGTCTACAGTCTCCAGGTCGAGCACTGAGTTCGAGTACAAGGCCCTTGCTAATGCTACAGCTGAGCTTGTTTGGGTCCAGTCATTACTAAAGGAACTTGGTGTTGTTCCAGCACAACCTCCAGTGTTATGGTGTGACAATATTGGTGCTACATATTTGTCATCCAACCCAGTCTTCCATGCAAGGACAAAGCATATCGAGGTTGATTTTCACTTTGTTCGTGAGCGTGTGTCTCAGAAGCAACTACAGATTCGGTTCATCTCTTCGAAAGGTCAAGTTGCTGATATTTTCACTAAACCTCTCCCTTTACCGATGTATGAACACTGTAAGCGCAATCTCAATCTTTCACTAGTTGAGATTGAGGGAGGGTGTTAGACTATACGGATTAGTATACGTATAGGACACTTTGTAATATGTTTCCTACTATATAATAAAGAGATCCCTACCCGACGAGGTATGTCGGGTCAGCCCAAAACATTGTTACGTCCTAATCTTATTACTTCCACGAAAGGCGCCGCCTGAGGCGCGCCTCCATCTCCCTCGCCTTCTTCGTCCTCGTTGTCTGCGCCAGCCACCTCCGGAGCCGCCTCCACCTCCTCCTCCTAGTTTCCACCCTCGACGGGAAGCCCTAGCGAGGTGAACTCCGGCATGACAGAGAGGATAGCGTCGCGCATCTTCTGCGACCTCACATACAGGGGACGGATCACCCCGGAGGGGTTTGGGATGTCTCCCGCACCAAACAGGACTTTGGTGGAGTAGCTCAGTGTTGCCTCGTCAAGCAGGGAGGCGCGCAGCCACAGCAGGTCTTCAACCCCTTTGAGCGTCCACAGCGCCCTCGAGTGGAGCTGCAGGGGGGCGACGCGCTGTCGGAGGAACTCCTTCACCACCATCCGGCCCGTCAAGCCCTTCTCCCTCAGAAGGACAATGCGCTCTGCGAGGTCCTGCATCTCCTCGCTGTGGAGCTGGTGGCTAGCCCACCTCTTTGTCTTCACGGGGAGGTCATTGGGAAGATGGTACAGGGGCTCCGAGAGGTGGGTTTCCACCAACACCCACCTTTGACGGAAGTCCTCCACCTTCTTTGTCACCGTCATGGGGATCAGGCCAGCCGCCTCGTGAGGCGCCAGGCGGAAGGAGACGCATCCAGAAATCTCGCCTTGCGCCGTCACCCGCAAGCTGTAGAAGTGGCGGAAGAATACCACTGAAGGCATCACGCCCAAGAATGCCTCACAGAAGTAGGCAAACACCGCGAGCAGCACGACGGAGTTCGGTTGGAGGTGCAACAGGTGGAAGTCATAGTGCTTGAGGATGGCCTGGAGGAAGAAGGAGAAAGGGGGAACCAACCCTACGAATAGGGTGTGCAAGAACACCGGCTGCAAGGTTCCCGTCCTCCTCTCGATGACGTCGGAGCCGGGCTTGATGATAGTGGCGCCCCACTCGTTTGTCTTACCCGCGGCCAGCAGGCGGACCTTTGCGACGCCCTCCTCATTGTGAATGCGAGAGGTGTCTAATACCACGGGAGCGGAGGTCTCTGCCACCGACCGCTTGCCCTTCTTCGATGCGGCGCCCTTCATGGGAGTCATGCTGGTCTTGCTGAGATCTGGAAGAGGAAGCTTGGTGTAAGGACGAGGAAGATGTGAACTGGAAGTGAGGAAGTGTGAAACCCTAAGGGGTTATGGTTCTCTCCCTTTTGTAGGGGGGTACGCGAGATGTTGGAGACACCGCCGCTCAACACGTGGCGGGCGAGTGGGTTGACAGCTTTTTGGCCCCCTGCCTCTTCGTCTTCGACGCTTCGACTCCAATGTGCAAAGACTCCGAGTCATGGGCCCGGGGGCTACTGTCGGGCCCATGGCTACCAGGGTATCTCGGCCTGGCTGTCAGAGGCCTTGCCGATGCCACGTGGACACACGCCTTCAGTAGGGTGCCCTCTCGGGGCGCTTCATGAGCCGCCTCGCGAGGACTCGCTCGTCAAGCCTCCTGCCCCTTCAAGGCGAGCACCGGCAGGGATCCCTCATGAGGCCACCTCGCGAGGGGTGCCTCCAGAAGCCCTCTGCACGGAGGAATATCCGAGGAATATTCCGCCATGGGGTTGCTTTCGCCGACCGTGCCGGCCCCACGTAAGGACGAGGTGATGCCCAAAGGGAGCTGTAGATCTACGCGGGACATGTGCCATTCCTGTGATTAACAGCAAGGTCGGCGCGTGAGGACAAGCCGGGAAGAGGAGCTCTTTCCCCTTTCATGTTTAAAGCGTCTGCCAGGGGACAAGCCCTGGTAGGCGACGTCACCGAGCCCAGTGCTCGTTTTCTTTGTAGCTTTTGACCAGATGTGGTTGCCCTCCCCGTGAGCGGGAGAGGCCCAGGTCGCTGTAAATAGCAGTAGTCTTCCCTCCTTCGAAAAGGTCTTTTTCCGAAACATCTTCCACAAGCAATACAACCCGACAAGCAGGAGTAGGTTTTTACACCATCATGGTGGCCTGAACCTAGGTAAATTTGCCATGTTCTAGCTCCTTTCATTCTGGCCACTCCATAGGAGATCGTCGCTAGATCAACTCTCAGCCCCATGGACGAACAGTGGTACCATCAGAGCCACGATTCCATCACATGAGATAATGTTAATTAATAACACCGGAAGAGTACTTTAATAACATCAAACGTCACTTCATAACTGGGTGACTATAAAGGTGGTTTTGGGTACTCCGAAGGTGTTATGTTGAGGCTCATGGATCAAGAGTGGAATTTGTCCATCCTGATGACGGAGAGATATACTCTAGGGCCCTCTCGGTGATATCACATTGCACAGCTTGCAAGCACGTGATTGGATCACAAAGAATGTCATATCACGGGAACGAGAAAAGAGTACTTGTCAGTAACAAGATCAAACTAGGTATGGGGATACGGATGATCGAATCTTGGAAAAGTTATATATCACGAGACAAAGGGATTTAGTTACGACATAAAGGTTCTCACGATCACAAGAGTTATTGTTGAATGTTGGGAGTCAGTATGGATCTCCAGGTCCCACTGCTGATTATTGATCGGAGAAATGTCTCGATCATGTCTGCATTATTCGGGAACTGTAGGGTGACACACTTAAGGTATACTGACACCGAATGGGGCAGATATAATACCAGAGAAAGGATTTGAAAGTGTTGGGATTATTTCGATACACACCGGAATTGTTTCGGGTCAAATTGCTGAAATTGGTTTTAGTTATAATATTGAAATAATGCAAGGGGGTTTATGCAAATGTTTGTTAATTAAAGTAATTAACCAAATTATGAATAAAAGAAATAAAAATTATTTTTATTAAATGAGAGATTGTATTAATTTTGGTGGAAAATTAATACATGTAAGTGGACTTGGAATTGATGTAAGTGGGCACGAGTGGACGCTCCACTCACATGAATAAGGGAGAGGTGGGGGCACGCCCATGGCCAGCCGGCCATGGCATGGGAAGGGCCTCCCCTTCCCCTATATAAGGAGGTGGTGACCTCCTCTCCAAAGCACACCTCCTCGTGAAGGATCTCTCCCCCCTCTAGCAAATTCCTGTGGTTTCGAACTAGCGAAGTACATGTTCTTGGCGGTTTCTTTGGAAGATCTGCTGCTTCCGCTGCTTTGCTGGAGCAAGGAGTTGGAGTTGTCGGGACACTGGACCTGTGTGCAATCATGGATGTGCTGCTAGCTTGCGGCGCTCTACAACTCAATCTTGAGATCGGCAAGAATACGACTACATCATCCAACGAGAGTTATTCTTGTTAAGCTTTTTCGATCTTCAAGGGTATGTTCTCTATGGATGTATATCCACCCGTTGCTTTGCATTTAGTAGATGGATCTTGGTGCTTAGTAGTTCATATCATAGGAAAGTTTTTGTTTTCTATGCTGCGAACCCTTCAGACTTGGTAGTCCTTTCGGAAGGCATGAAGCCTAACGAACGTAGATGGATCTATGTAGCAACGAGACGTGGATTTTTACATCCATTGAAAGTTCGAATTGTCAAAAATATGTTTATGACAAAGTTCAAAGAGTTGACTACGACAAGATTTTGATTTTCCGTAGCGATATTTTAGTCTTTACGGATAGTTTTAGCAAAAGTTACATATTTTGATATGGCAGTTGAATAAAAAAAATGAATTTTCTCTCAAGGAAGGTTGATCAAGGACGTGTATGCGACACGGCCCGAGTGTTTTGTAAAATTCAAAAGTTGCTAGAAAGGTATGCAAAGTTCAATGGTTGAAATGAGCATAACGAAGTTGGAATCTTTACTTTAATGAAGTTATAAAAAGAGTTTGATTCCATCATGAATGGTGAAGATGCTTGTAGATTTACAAGAAATTAAGTGGGAGTGCTAAGACATATTTCTAACACTTTATGTAGTTGACATATAGTTGATTGGAAAATATGTATTTTAAATTAACACGGATAAGATTTAATATTGATGAAAGATTTAGGCTAAACAATATATTGGGCATCAATATCTACAGAGATAGATTGAGTCGTCTGATTGTTGGAGATATGCCCCAGAGGCAGATAATAAAAGTATTATTATATATATATATCTCATATGTTTATAATCAGTTTCGTGCCATGCTATAACTGTGTCAACCGGAAACATTGATGCCCATGTGGTATCGTAAACAAACCTTGTCCCTAGTAGGCTCTATTCAACTAGTCCATTGGTCAACCGATGATCAAGGTTTCCTGATCATGGACATTTATGTCAATTGACAATGGAGTTATGTCATTGGATGAGTAATTTGATGGACACAGACCCACAATAGGTATCACAATGAGATCAGAGTTCGGCATTGCGATAACAGGAAAATGTAGTAACCTTTGCTTAGACCGTGATATCATGTTTAATCACTATCACCGGAGGTTGCCTTGACTGCATCAACCATCACATCATAACAGGGTGATCATAAAGGTGTCTCTCAGGTATACCAAAGGGATATGTTGAGGCGTATACATCAAGATCGGTATTTGCCCATCCGTATGACGGATAGATACCTCTTGGCCCACTCGGTGAGATTGCATCTATAAAGCTTGCAAGCATGTGACAATGTCACGGGGACGCAATATCACGGGAATGCGTAAATAGTTTTATCAGTAACGAGATCGAACAGGGTATGGAGATACCGGAGATCAGGTCTCGGACAAACTAGGTATCATATGGCAAAGGGATTGGGTATCGACATTTATGGTTCAAGTGACAAGATATTTCGTGGAACGCATATGGGTCATCACGGGTTTCCAGATCCCACTGTTGGTCATTGATCAGAGAGTGTCTCGATCATGTCTGGAGTGTTCCCGAACTGTAGGGTGGCACGCTTAAGGGTATACGATGCTTAGGGTTTGATTCGAAACCGAAGGAGAAAAGAAAAAAGAGAATCGGAAATGTTTTGTCACATATCCGATGATGATCGGAGGGTTCCTAAAGATGTTTCGAAGTGAGAGGAATTAAATAATATGTATTTAATATTAATTAGAGTAATTAATAATTAAATATATTTTTATTCTAATTTTTGGGGCAGCCCACCTTAAATGGGCCTCACACGAAGGAAGGCCCAAGAAGGGGGGCCATGTGCCCCAAGTGAAGGGGCGAAGGAGAGCTGGACAGCTGGGGCCCAACCAAGGGGCCGGCTGCTGCCCCCTGGCCGGCTAGGAAGTGGGATTAGTCCCACATTCCCTGGCCACCGAGGGTGGCCTTCCTCCTGCCCCTATATAAGGATGGGTTCCCATACTCCTCAATCAATCCAATGGGCTTTTGCCTTTCTCCCTCTCTCTCCCTCTCCCCCTCACGTGTATGTTCCGGAATATTGGAACGTGCATATGGGGAAGGAGCTCTCCACTATAAGCACGCCGTCGTGCTGCTGGAGTCAGTCCGGAATCAATCTTCTTCCACTTCTTTGCTGGATCGGAGCCCGGGGGACGTCGTCTACACCGGATGTGTGTAGAACTTTGGAGGTGCCGCCAGTTGTGGCACTCGTCGCTTATACGACTACACGACCCTGAGGTCGGCTACATCATGCGTCAATGCATCGTCATCAACACAAATCTTTTGATCGTCGACGCTTACGGTCTTCAAAGGTATGAACACCGTATTCCTCTGTTACCTTACATCTGCATAGAATAGATCTTGGCTATATCGTTCTCTTTGCTAGAAAAAATTAGTTTTCTGTCGCGGAACCCCAACAGTGGTATCAGAGCCGATCTATGCGTAGATGTGTTGGTACAGTTAGAACACGTATGAAATATGTGGGCATTGATTTTCTAGTTGTTACCCTCTGATGTGTACTTATTCATATCACGGGAATGTTTGATCAAGCGGCCCGAACCGACCTTACGCGTACTCTTACACGAGACTGGTTCCGCAATTAACATATGACTTGTACCATATTTGCGGCTAGCGGGTGTCTGTCTCTCTAACATTAGATGGTATGGCATTTTCAACGGAGGGCCCCGAAAGGGGTGTAATAGAGACAACTACTTAATCGGTGTTGTGGCTGGAAGTTCGTAGGTAAAGAAGCGGTTCTATCATAAAATCCCTAACAGCCACGTAAAACATGCAAATGATAAAGTAGAGGCGTCTAACTTTATTTTGCAGGGGGCATAAGATGTGATATGGTCGAGGTAAGAATTTTATGAAATATGTTACCACCGACGTGGAGGCGCCGTGGACATGGTGCTATGCCGGAGTGCCCGATGGAGATCAAGGCATGAGGACCATATCATATCATATTACATTTGATGTTATTGTGTGTCTTATTTTGTGTGTATCTTGTTTGTATTAGATATAATTAGATATATGACGGTAGCAAAATAAGATTATCCGTCATAATAATTCCAATGTTCGTGTTCTCCCTTAGTGTGCACCACTAAGAAAGTTCTCCGTTATGAAGCACGCCGTTACGAACGGGTGTTAGATATATCGGCGTTCGCATACAGTGGGTGTAAGCCATGTTGCATAGCAAATACACTAAGGTTAATTTGGCGAGCCTAGCATGTACAGACATGGTCTCGAAACACAAGTGACCGAAAGGTTAAGCATGAGTCACATGGACGATGTGATTGACATGATGATGTCTACCTTTGAAACCATGCCATCGGCCGTGATGATCGGGGGTGGTGTGGCGAATTAGGATTGTGTAATCACTAAAATGATGATGCATGTAAAATGCATACATGAACTTTGCATTATATTGCTTATATTTCAATCATATTTGCACCATATAAGGGTTATATCATTGTTTTATATTGATTTTGGGAATATTTCACAGTTTCCTTATTTTTCTGGAATTAACCCTGCACTGACAGAAAACCCTATTTTCTATATTTTGATGTTTCAGGGACCCAAACGACGTCCAAATGACCTGGAAATTTACGAGCGCCAGTTTTTGGAAGGAACAAAGCGTAGGAGGGAAGGAAGCGAAAAAGTGGAAGCTCGAAGGCCAAAATAGGTAGGCCCACGCAGCCAGATTCCTTGGCCACGTGGGACTCACCAACTTGGCCCTCGAGGCTCCGTTGCCATTGATCTTTCTTCCAGAAGCTTCGTCTTGACCTAAAAAGGCCTATAAAAATAGTCTCCTGACGCCTTTTGGGAGGGAGCGCCGCTGAAACACCGAAACAGAGATCTGGAGCTGCAGATTGGAGGGGGAAAACTCCGGCGGGGCGCTGCCAGCGTGGTCTCCATCTTCTCCAACGACATCTCCGCCGTCTCCATGATGAAGAGGGAGTAGTCCACCCCTGGACTATGGGTTTGTGGAAGTAACTTATGTATCTCTCCTCTCTTTGAGCTTCACTAATTAGCAGCGTATGAGCTGCCGAACATGATTACGGTCATCTATGTAATTCCATTGTGGTAGATCTTCTTTATGAGTTAATATATGTTTGAGATTGCAAAAGTTTTGTTTTAGTTATCAAAGTAGATGCATATTATGTACCCCATTCTTGTCTACTTGTTTTGATCAAGCATGTGTATGAGAGCGTGTGAGGGGGAACGTGTGCATTAGTTAGAGCAACGAGGGGGTGGCTAGTGCGGTGAAACTGATAGAAGTTCCGCGATCCACTTGGGTATTTTACCTTACTTTGTTGCCTCAATAGGGATAAAGAAAAATACCATGCTACCGGAGGTGTGGGTGTGACCATTACCACTTCTCCATGACTAGATCTAGCATGTTCTTATTTTAACTTCATGTCATAAGAATTAAAGCTATATTCTGATTTATCTTAATTACCTAGGTGCTAAGATTTAGTTCACATATTGGTGGAGTATAAGAGAGATTAATAAACAAAAGATCTCTATGTTAAGACGTGATGTCCATATAATTAGTAACTTGTCATGAAACCTTTTTATTGCAATCTCATATGTCAATTCTTGTGTTCTATTATCTACCACTTTATTAAAAAGAGAGTGCATTTGTGAAACCATGAACCCCGGTCCATTTTTAATCATAAGAAACACCTTTCCAACAACTTTTAAGTATTTTCCATTTTCTGCCATTTAAAAATCCAAAAATACAAAAACCCAAAAATATCATCCATCATTGTTTCCACCATCCTTGCATATTTATTTACCATCATTGCATATTTATTTATTGTTTTGCATTCATTATATTTTCATATCATTCTCACACCTTGTGCTTGACAACCACTTGGTGAGGTTGAGGCAAAACAATTTACTTTGTTTTGTAGGTTTTCAAGAGAAGGATAAGAAGATAAATCTTTCACTACTGATTCCCCGAGAGTTCGATATTAAACCCTCGAGTCACCCCTCGTGGGAAAACCGTCTTTCCTATACTATACACTCTGCGCTTGGAGTCTCAACCTAACCATTTTGTTTTAACGCAGGTAACTATGCCATCAAGTTTTCTAGTGCCGTTGCTAAGTTAATGGCCATCAAAGACGTTTTCTGGCGCCGTTGCCGGGGAATCATTGCTGTAAAGATTTGTCCAAACTAGTTTCAAGCCACACACCACACTTTCTGGTTCCGTTGCCTAAGGACTAGTAGAATAGTATCTCAAAACAAAGTCAACTTCATCACCAACTTGTGCAAACACCTAAGCTTGGGGAGGTTGCACCTACGTGAGCATCATCTTATCCATCTTTACCTTCAAATCATTTTATTTTGTTATTGTCTTGCATATCATTTTATATTTCGGTTTGCATATTTTGTTTCCAGTTTTGCATTTTGTGTTGCATTTGTTATTTCGGTTTGCATTGTTTAGTTTCATTTTATTTTCAGTTTTGCATAAAAAATTAAAAACATATAAAAAACTTAGAAAAATGGGTGATAGAACTAAGTTGTGTGACTACACAAACACTCCAAATGATCAATTTATTGCTAGGCCCATTGCCACACCTGAGATAAAAACTAATAGTTATGAAGTAAGTCCTAGTTTGTTGAACTTGATAACTACACTACCAGGAAAAGCATTATAGGGAGGTTGCCTATCTGTGGCGCACCCTTAATTTATGCGCCACAAAAAATTATTCTGTGGCGCATGGCTGTCGATGCGCCACTGAAATTTGAACATTCTGTGGCGCATCCTTAGCCCATGCGCCACAGAATATCAACTTTCTGTGGCGCACTGCACGCCATGCGCCACAGAAAGAGAGACTTCTGTGGCGCACCACTCCTCATGCGCCACAGAATACGCGTGGGCCCCACCTTCCATCAGTGGGCCGTGGTCCATCTCAGCCTTTTCTGTGGCGCACCGTGGCTGGTGCGCCACAGAAATTCATCTTTCTGTGGCGCATGGAGAAGGATGCACCACGGTGCGCCACAGAATAGTGCAGCACTTTTTCACCCCACGCACCCCCCCCCCCCCCCCCGTGGATCGCCTTTTCAGTTTTGCACCTAGTGAAAGCCTGTGGATCGCCTTTTCAGTTTTGCACCTAGTGAAAGAAAATGATAAAAAATTCAAAAAATAAAATCCTTTCAGATATAGGGAAGGTTTAGGGTCTATTTGTTAGGAAAAATTTGAAATACACATTTTGACTTTTTTTTCCAAAAGTAGGTGAAAAAATATTAAAACGGGCATAACTTTTGCATACGACGTCGAAAAAATGCGTATAATACCTTAAAAAAAACTAGAGAAAATTTCGGATTCGATCCCACCGGGGTTTACCCGGTCAGCAATTCACAGAATCCTCAAATTCCAAACCAAAAAAAAGTTATGGCCAACAGAAGAATTTTCCCAGCAAAATAAAAAAAACAAAAAAAGGGAAAAAAATTCTGTGGCGCACCAATGCCAAGGATGCGCCACAGAATTATTGGGCGGGATTCAAAATTTTGAATCCCGCCCAATAATTCTGTGGCGCATCCTTGGCATTGGTGCACCACAGAATTATTGGGCGGGATTCGAAATTTTGAATCCCGCCCAATAATTCTGTGGCGCATCCTTGGCATTGGTGCACCACAGAATTTTTGGGCGGGATTCAAAATTTCGAATCCCGCCAGCCCCCTTCTCCCTCTCTTTTCCCTTTTCTCCTTCTCTCCTCCACTTCTCCCTCCACTTCTCCTCTTCCTTTCTCCTTTCTCTCCCCTTCTCCTCCCTCCTCCATCTCTTCTCCTCTCCTCCACATCTTCTCTACTCCTCCTCCACCTCCACCTCCACCTTCACCTCCGGCGACCTCCTCCACAACTCCGGCGACCTCCACAACTCCGGCGACCACCTCCACAACCCCGGCGACCTCAACCTCCGGTGACCTCCTCCTCCACCCCGGCGACCTCCACCTCCGGCGACCTCCTCCACCTCCGGCGACCTCCTCCACCACCGGCGACCTCCTCCTCCACTCCGGCAACCTCCTCCTCCACTCCGGCGATCTCCTCCTCTTCCTCCACTCCGGCAACCTCCTCCTCCACTCCGGCGACCTCCTCCTCCTCCACCTCCGGCGAACTCCGGCGAACTCCGGCGACCACCATCCTCCACCAACCTCCGGCGACTCCCTCCTCCACCCATCTACGGCCTCCAAAAAAACGAAACGAAACGAAATTCTGGCGACCAGATCTAGATCTGGCCAGATCCAGATCTAGATCTGGCCGCCCTTTTTTTTTGAAATTCAAAAAAATTCTGTGGCGCACGGTGGGTGGGTGCGCCACAGATATGTGAATTCTGTGGCGCACCTGGCCTGGTGCGCCACAGAAATGTGAGAATTCTGTGGCGCACCAAGCCAGGTGCGCCACAGAAAATATTTTTGTGGCGAGAATTCTGTGGCGCACCCAGCAAACCTGGGGGTGCACCACAGAATTGCAATTTGGTGCGCCACTGATAGCCCTTTCTGTGGTAGTGCTAGGGAACAATTTGGCGGTAGTGCTATGGAGGATGCCTCTATGCATCTTCATGATTTTGTTGAAATATGTGACATGCAAAAATTTAAAAATATGGAAAGTGATATTCTAAAACTGAAGTTATTTCCATTCTCACTTAGAGGAAAAGCTAAAGAGTGGTTGCATTCACTACCAACTGATAGTATTAATTCTTGGGATGATCTAAAAGAAGCTTTCATTAAGAAATATTATCCTCCTATTGAAATTTTCGAAAATAGAAACAATATTCTTTCTTTTAGGCAAAATGAAAATGAACACTTTGCCATGGCTTGGGATAGGATAAAAGTTATGCTTAGAACTTTTCCATCACATGGGGTCAACGAATGGATCATATTACACTCTTTTTACAATGGTCTAAATTACATGTCTAGAAATATTCTTGATTCCGCTGCTGGAGGGGCTTTTATGGGAAAAACTATAGTAGAAGCTAAGAACATCTTAGAAAGTATTTTGCAAAACTATAGTCAATGGAATACTGAAAGAGCACCTAATCCATCTAAGAAAGTAAACTCCATAGAAGAAACAAATGATTTGTCATCTAAAATGGACACTATTCTTGCTTTCATTAATAAACAAAATATTGAAAATGTCCCTTTGCAAGAACTAGTTGGTAATAATCCTGAAAATATTGATGTTAACTTCATTAGGAACTATGGTAATAATGGGTATGGTAACAACAATTGTAATTCTTATAATAAAACCCCATATGTTCCCAATAACCGTCCTTTTGTTCCATATCGTAATACTAGTGATAATAAATGGAAGCCTATGCCACTAAGTAATGATAATTTTAAGGCTAATACAATTCTTATGGAACAAGTTGCTAGTCATAATACCATGATACAAGATTTGAATAAGTCTGTTGCTTCTATTAGTTCTGATATTAAAGGCTGACAGCTCCAAGCTGCAGGACTAGACAAAGCCCTTTCAAAACTAGCTGATAACCAAGCCACTTTATTGAGTATGTCTGCCGGGAAACCACAAGCACCACCTGTGGTTGGAATGAATTCTATTAATATTGCTGAAAATGTTCCTCTTACTTTGGAGGAAACTCTTAATGAACTATTGAACTATCCTGAATATTTGTTGCCATTTATGTCTCAACTTGTTGGTTTAAAAGAAGAAGTTAATGAAACTGAATATGATGAATCTCTTCTGTTAATTGAGTTAGAAAGAAAAGTTGAGGAAGTTAAAATGCTTAGTGAAGTCAAGGAACCACTACTTGGCTTAGATAATTGTAGCTTGCATGAATTAATATTTATCTTACAAAAAATTGCAAGTGATCCTTCCATTAATGTTAACCAAGCAGGTTTTGGTTCTTATATTGCTAATCATGTTTTAAAACAAAAGATTGCTAGGTACAACCAAGAAGGTATGATACCACCTAAGCATGGGGATATATGGATTCCCAAAGTACTAGTAACCTTTGGAAAAGAGACACACCATGCTATATTAGATCTAGGATATAGTGTCTCTGTTTTGTCTAAAGAATTATATGAAGTTCTTGAATTAAAGAATCTTGAAAATGCTCTATTGAACTTGCACTTGCTGATGATTCCATTAAAAATACTTTAGGAAAAATAAGTGATGTTATGGTAGAGTTGCATATGACATTTGTACATGCTAATTTTCTAATCATGGATATGGGGAATAAAACCTCTAGTCCAATTATTCTTGGAAGACCTTTTCTTCGTACCACATGTGCTATCATTGATTCAAAAGAAGGGAATGTGAAGTTTCAGTTTTCACACAATAAGTGCATGGAACACTTCCCAAGGAAGAGGGACACACCAAAGTTCAAGCTCCTTCATGAGCTTCGTCCATCGTAAATATCAAGTAAGAAGCCTATCTACATGGCTATAAAGAAAGCGCTTTACGGCAGGCAACCCGGTTGTTTTTATTTTTTATTTTCTTTGTGTCCTCTTTCTGTAACAATAGACTTAGTTTTTAGTTTTGTTTCTGAATTTTTTAATAAAGTGCCAAGTTTTACCCATTTTGGATCGAAAAAGTTGCTTATTGTATTCGGAGATTTCATTCCAGCACGAATCTGTGCATGGTATGATTTTTCATTCCTAATATGTAACTCCGAATGAGGTCATATTTTAACTGTAACTGAAAATTTTCATCTTCTGTAAGCATGAAATTTTTAATAATTTTTAGACATATATAAGTCGGGTAGAAAAATGCGTTTCGCTGCTGCTGTTTTTCTGGACAGATTCTGTCCCATTTTGTTTGATGCATTCTTTGAACCCTTAACTTTAATCTTTTTGATCCAATTGAGTTTATAAATAGGGATACAACATTATATACTTTCAGGACATTCATATGAATTTTTGTTTAAGGATTTTATGCAGCAAGTAATTCATTTGTCTATCACTACTAATGTTACCCCACAGAAAAGAAATGGGAGAAACGGTGTTTTGAAGTTTTTTCACAGGGATTAGAAGAGATGCACCAAGAGCTATCCAAGGATGGTGAAGACCATAAGCTTGGGGATGTGAAGACAACCCCACTGGACCAACACACACTCGGTTTACATATGTCTAACTTCTGTTTTTCGGTCAATGCACTTTATCGTATAAACTTGGAGCGTCTTTTAGTTTGATTTTTTTTGTTTGTCTTGAGACCACCACTATCATTTATATATAATAGAGCTACTGGAAATTTGGGTTGAATTAAGTTGGATGCTTTAACTCAGCAACAGCGCCAGAAAACTTCTGTGTAGTTGACGGGAGACTTCTTGGCGTAGTTAGCTGCGTTAAAACAATATGGTTAGGTTGAGACTCCAAGCGCAGAGTGTATAGTATAGGAAAGACGGTTTTCCCACGAGGGATGACTTGAGGGTTTAATATCGAACTCTCGGGGAATCAGTAGTGAATGGTTTATCTTCTTATCCTTCCCTTGAGAACCTACAAACAAAGTAAATTGTTTTGTGCCCTCAACCTCACCAAGTGGTTGTCAAGCACAAGGTGTGAGAATGATATCAAAATAAAATAAATGCAAAACAAGAAATAAATATGCAATGGTGGTAAATAAATATGCAAGGATGGTGGAAACAATGATGGGTGATATTTTTGGGTTTTGTATTGTGAATGCAAGATATAAAAGTGTTTTTGTATTTTCGGATTTTTAAATGGCAGAAAATGGAAAATGCTTAAAAGTTGTTGGAAAGGTGTTTCTTATGATTAAAAATGGACCGGGGTTCATGGTTTCACAAATGCACTCTCTCTTTAATAAAGTGATAGACAATGGAACATAGGAATTGACATATGAGATTGCAACAAATAGGTTTCATGACAAGTTACTAATTATATGGGAATCACGTCCTAACATAGAGATCTTTTGGTTATTAACCTCTCTTATACTCCACAAAAATGTGAACTAAATCTTAGCACCTTAGTATTGAGATAAATCAGAGTATAGGTTTAATCTTTATGACATGAAGTTAAAATAAGAACATGCTAGATCTAGTCATGGAGAAGTGGCAATGGTCACACCCACACCTCCGGTAGCATGGTATTTTAGTTTATCCCTAGTGAGGCAACAAAGTAAGGTAGGAATACCCAAGTGGATCGCGGAACTTCTCTCACTTTCACCGCACTAGCTACCCCCTCATTACTCCAACTAATGCACACGTTCCCCCACACATGCTCTTATAAACATGCTCGATCAAAACAAGTAGACAAGAGCGGGGTACATAATATGCATCTACTTTCATAACTAAAACAAAACAATTGCAATATCAAACATATATTAACGCATAAAAGAGATCCGCCACATAGGAATTACATAGATGACCGTAATCATGTTCGGCAGATCATATGGTGCTAATTAGTGAAGCTCAAGAGAGAGAGAGAGAGAGATACATAAGTTACTTCCACAAACCCATAGTCCAGGGGTGGACTACTCCCTCTTCATCGTGGAGACGGTGGAGATGTCGTTGGGAGGGGTGATGAAGACCACGCCGACAGCGCCCCGCATGAGTTTTCCCCCTCCAATCTGCAGCTCCAGTTCTCTGTTTCGGCGGCGCTCTTTTCTAGAAAATGTCGGGGGACTATTTTTATAGTCATTTTTAGGTCACGAGGAAGCTTTGGAAAGAAGGATCAACGCAAACGAAGCCACGAGGCCCAAAATGGTGGGTCCCACGCGGCATGGGAATCTGGCCGCGTGGGCCCATCCATTCTGGCCCTCAGGCCTCCACTCATTCGCCTCTTTTGCTCATATGCCTTCTTCCTTCCTAAAAATGATCCCCGTAAATTTTCAGGTCATTTGGACGTCGTTTGGGTCCCTGAAACTCAAAGATATAGAAAATCGGGTTTTCTGCCAAAGCAGGGTTAATTCCAGAAAAATAGGAAAACTATGAAATATTCCTAAAATCAATAGAAAACAATGATATAACCCTTATATGATGCAAATATGATTGAAATATAAGTAATTCAATGCAAAGTTCATGTATGCATTTTACATGCATCAACATCCCCAAGGTTAACCTATACTCGTCCTCGAGTATGAAGGTGATAAAACTAACATGGACTTTGCATTTAAATACTAACAATGGATATCAAAGATGATTATTATTGCTACATAGAGTAATATGATTCATTCTTTAAAGTAATAGAAATATGCAAGATAGATTATAAATTGATATCAAATATTCAGTGCAAGGATGTTCAATGATAATTCACAAAGTGTAACATAGAAGAAAGTACTATGGACCAAATGTATGCATAATGAAAAGTAAAAAGATCCTATAATGGTCATAGAGTACTCTTATAAAACTGAATATAAAAGGTGGACACTTTGGATAGATATATATGAGTAGAGGTAAAAACATGAACAAGTTTCATCTAACTTCCAAATGCTTCTACTTAAGTTAATGTTTACAATGTGGTATCATTGGTATTAAGCTCTCATTACTCCCTTATCATAGCATATTTAATGGTTAAGTTTAAAGTGAAAGAAATTATGAGTAGTGTGCCTGACAAAGCAATGGTTGAAAGTTTCATGCCCCTTGAATATGAGGATCTACACCATGGTGTTACTCAACTTGGGAAACAAAGCAAGTTCAAGTAAAAGCATTGTATAATAGCGTCATTAAGAGGTTCAACTGGGGTACCTCTTGTCCCAGGACATGGAACAAGCCCATGTCAAAACGACAAGACAAACAAACATAAGGAACAATCTCAACACCCTTTTTATTTACTATTGGTATAACTTTTTATTATGAGATGCATCAGTGATGGTTCACCATAGCATGTAAGTAAATTTCCACCATGAATGATGCATGGCTTAGATTAGCGGCCCAGGTGTATCTCTAGCCATTTATACAAATTCCTTAAACTTACTTAGTTTCCGCATTTATTTGGCACCATGATAAGCATCCATAAACAAAAGTACATGATATCAACTAGATATAATTTAGTGCAATGTTGAAAGCTTGCCATGTGACAGCACATTTGGGCTAACTAGCAACCAAGACTCTTGTCAAATTCACAACTTCATAATTTTAAACACAATGGTTCATGTTAATTAAGTGCAATAGTAAGGTGTGAGAGCTATTTAACCAAAATTTTCCCATAAAAATCAATAACATAAGCAATTTAATTCAGAGGTATAGATAATACAAAATAACATGATAAACATACTAGAGAATAGTATAAAGCTAATAGGTAGATATGGTGGACTCAGAAAAACTTTGGTTGAAGGTGTTGGAAAACAAGTTTTTACTTGTTGGGATTTTTGGGCTAGGAAAAGGGAGAAAATTGACCAACTAAATGCATGCACAAGTGTCCATACAACTACTCAATCCATGTTAAACAAAGTAAAGTAACATTCAGCATCTAAACATGAATATAAAATAGCTCTTGATAAAACACTTGCAAACTGACACTCATTAAAAACATATGAATTATGCAACTATGTGTATCTTTTTAAATCAACTCAAACATCCCATTCCCAATACTTTATTTAGCATCCAACTTTATTCAACCCAAACTTCCAGTAGCTCTATCATATATAAATGATAGTGGTGGTCTCAAAACATAAACTAAACTAATATAACAAGCAAATAAAAGACGCTCCAAGTTTATGCGATAAAGTGTATTGATAGAAAAACAGAAGTTAGACGTATGCAAACCGAAAGTGTGTAGATCCAATGGGGTTGTATTCACATCCCCCAGCTCATGGTCTTCACCATCCTTAGATAGCTCTTGGTGCATCTCCTCTAATCCCTGTGAAAAACCTTCAAAACACTGTTTCTCCCATTTCTTTTCTGTGGGGTAATATTTGTAGTGATAGACAAATGAATCCTTAGAAAAAAATTCATATGAATGTCCATAGAGTGTATAATGTTTTATGCCTACTTATAAACTTAATTGGATCAACAAGATTCAAATTAAAAGTTCAAAACATGTATCAAACAATATGGGACAGAATCTGTCCAGCAAGCTAGCAGCAGGGAAACGTATTTTTATACTATGCTTAAACATGTCTAAAAATTCTGAAAAAATTCAGACATACATAGGATGAAAAGTTTCAGTTATAGTAAAAATATGATCTCATTTAGAGTTACAGAATAGGAAATAAAAATTATACCGTGCACAGACTCGTGCTGGAATAAAATCTCCGAATGCAAAATAGCAACTTTTTCATACCAAAATAGGTAAAACTTGGCACTTTATTAATTATTCCAGAAACTAAACTAAAAACTAAGTCTCTTGTTACAGCAAGAGGACACAAAGAAAATAAAAAATAAAAACAACCGGGTTGCCTCCCGTAAAGCGCTTTCTTTATAGCCATATAGCTAGGCTTCTTACTTGATACTTACTGTGGACGAAGCTCATGAGGGAACTTAAATTTTGGTGTGTTCCTATTCCTTGGGAAGTGTTTCATGCAAATACCAGGATCCCATGGTGCTCTCAAGCCAATCAAAATAATAGTCAAGTTGAAACCTAGTAAAGAGAAAAACAAAACACAAAAGTAATAACAATGAAGTCTAACTTTCTTTCTATGCATTTGCATTTTGTATATGAATGAATCACAATAAATAGAAATTTAGTCTTCACTCTTGTGGTTTCCTCGGTTTCTGTTTTCTTATTCGGGATCTTGCTTTTCATGGTTCTCATCTCTGCAACTCGCGATTTTCGCGAGAGAACCAAATCCAAGTTGGTGAAGATCATGATTCACAATGCATATTAACAGTAGTTACTTGCAGCATATATTTATTAGTAGCACAAAGAGGGTTCTTGTTACCTCCTCTTTTATAATAGTTGCAAGTAGAAGAAATAAATTCAACCATGGAATCACAAGAATCATTCAACTTAGATAATATAGGCACATAAAGAGGATCATCAAATTTATTTTGGAATTCATTAGCATGCTTCCCTCTTTCAAAATAATTATTAAGATCAATATAAAGTTTAATATCATGGTTTTTGGAGCTAAAGATAATTGCAAACCACATAAGTATTTCTCAACATAAGCAAATTTCTCCTCCATGGTGTAACTAGGAGAATTTAAGAACAAAGTAGGATTTGTAACATAAATTTGTAACAACTTCTAAATTTGTAACAACATGGAGTAAGAATACCATCACAAACTGCAAGTATATCATTTTTATCCTCACATAAATTTGTAACAACTTCTAAACATTGAGTATTATCAAATAAGCATAGGACCATCATCTAAAGCATTATCATATAGCATATTTAAACAACACTCCTCATTATCATCAATAAGTTCACTAGTAGCATAATTAAAAAGTAAAGGAGCATTATTAGTTTCATCATAATAGCATCGGTTATCATATAGGACCATAGAATTTTCAGTTTGACACTCATCATAACATGGGTTCTCATAAATAACAAATGATTTTTGAGTTTGAGTGCTACTATCAAATGTTGATAGTGAAGTTGGAAGATCCAACTCTTCCCCAAACATAGGTTGGAACATATCCATTTCAATCTCCTCTTCACATTCTTCCTCTTCCAAGATTATGTTTTCATCATCGTCTTCCTGCAAAATATTAGTACTTTCCATGGTAGCAAGAATTCTTCCTTTAACATAAACATTATCACTAAACTCTTTTTTGCAAAGTTGGAGAAGAATAGAAATGTGTCCTTTCATTAAACGAGCTTCATGACTAGTTGCAAAAAATTTATCAATAAGAAAGTCTATTTCATGGGCTGCAACATAAGCAATATATTTCTCAACTTGTTCTATATCAGGGCATGCAAATTTATTTTCACGATAACAAGCCATTAGAGGATCACTGTTGTGCTTACATTGATAGGGAGAGTGTTTCTAGTCTTTTATAAAGCATCAACTTACATCATGTAATTCACAAAACTCAATAGCCATATCATTGAGATGTTCAAGTAATTCAAGAATTCTATTTCCTTCTTTGGTTGATCGATATTCATACTAAGCTCCCATAGTTTTGACATAACCATTAGGTATAGAGATTCTAGAAAGTTTCTCCATACATTAACACAAATATTTTTTTGGGTTTTTATGATTATAAATGCAAAAATGAAAATGAAAAATGCAAACCGAAATATGCAATGATATGCAAGACAAAAACAAAACAAAATAAAATGATTTGCAGGTAAAGATGGATAAGATGATGCTCACTTAGGTGCAACCTCCCCAAGCTTAGGTGTTAGCACAAGTTGGTGATGAAGTTGACTTTGTTATGTGACTCTCCTTGGACAAATCTTTACAACAATGATTCCCCGGCAATGGCGCTAGAAAACGTCTTTGATGGCCTTTAACTTAGCAACAGCACCAGAAAACTTCTGTGTAGTTGACGGGAGACTTCTTGGTGTAGTTACCTGCGTTAAAACAATATGGTTAGGTTGAGACTCCAAGCACAGAGTGTATAGTATAGGAAAGACGGTTTCCCCACGAGGGATGAATCGAGGGTTTAATATCGAACTCTCGGGGAATCAGTAGTGAAAGGTTTATCTTCTTATCCTTCCCTTGAGAACTGATACGTCTCCGACGTATCTATAATTTTTGAGTGATCCATGCTAGTTTTGTGATATTGTCACATGTTTTTACTATCATTTATATCATTTTTAAGCATTTTGTCGGACTAACCTATTGACAAGATGCCCAGTGCCAGTTGCCTGTTTTTGCTGTCTTTTTGTTTCAGAAATTTACTTCTGGAAATTTTTGTGGATTTTTTATTCGCCAAGAGGAAGTACCTGACCGAAGGGGAGCCGGAGGGGAGGCCCACAGGGCAGGTGCGGCCACCTACCGCAGGTCAAGGTGGACCTGCAGGTGGGGCCCGCCCCTGCCCGTGGGTGTCGGCACAGTGGAAACCAGGGTACCATGGGCCGGCCTGCCAGGGCCCACGTCACTCTTCAGAACATTTTGCTAAGGACCAGGCTCTCCAAGCCTGGAGAGGCTCTCCAAGCCTAGCGAGCCTCGCGAGGGTTTTTTCCCTCGGCGAGGAACCTATCCTCAAGAGGGCATCATGAATGCCACCAAGGATCAGGCCAAAAGGCTCAGCGAGGCCTCCAGCCTCGCGGGGATTCCTTCCCCACCAAGCAGGCTCTGTCTCCTCGACAGAGCGGACATGGGCTCTACGCCCTCCGCAGAGTCACGGGCGCGGCTACGCGCGGTGACGCCAGCGCCGCAGTTGCCATTCTCGTGTATAAAGCAGTCAACAAAGCAGCGCCAAGCAAAGGAGGTGCAAGACTTGCCATTTTGGTGATAAGGAGACAGTCTGCCACTCCGCTCCAAGGGCGACGTCACCGTGGGGCTCACTTCGAGCCGTTGCAGGGTCGGCCCACCGTCCGGGCTGGACGGTGGCTTTTCCAGCTTTGGTGACGCCGCTCCCTGCCATGGACCGCGTCCATGGCCTCTACCTTTATCGTGCACCCGGCCTCCTCCTTCATCGCCATGTGGTAACCCTTCCCGCCAAGATATTTGGGGGAAGAGGTCCAAGACACCTATAAAAGGAGAGGGAGCACGTTGGGGCAGGGATCCAAGAATCGTCCACCTGAGCTCTAGTGCTGCCATTGTTAGCCACTTCGAGCTCCACAAGATCTCCTTGTACTGTGACCTCTACAAGCAGTGCAATACAACTAAGGCAGGACATAGGGGTTTTACCTCTCCAAGAGGGCCTTGAACCTGGGTAATACCGTGTGTTCATCTCTGCAGTGCTTTCCTACAGCGATCTTGACGAGCCACTACGCCGAGGCACGTTGAGGGTTGTTTGATTCCGTGTTCAGCCCCTTACTCGATACCTAGTGGGAATCACCCAGTTCCTGGGAAAGATCTCCGACATTTTGGTGCGCCAGTTAGGGGGCTAGGGCGCATCTTCAACCTCGACACAGCCATGGCCGGCTCTTGCGCCGAACGCCTCGCTCGCCGGACGGCCAGCGCCGCCACCGCTCCTCCTGCTGGCAACCCGCGCGGCCGCCCGCGCGGACGCACTGCTCCGGAGCGCCGCGTCGACCCCGAGCCCCGCGTCGAGTATCCAGAGGACAACAACAACGACCACGCCGAGGACAACCTTGACGAAGAGGAGGCTTCCTCCCTGCACCCATCGCGGGACCGTGCTGCCTCCTCGCTGGGCCGCCCTGCGCCCAGCCCGGCAACTGCGCTTCTCATGGCGCAGGAGCTGCTGCAGTACCGCCCCACGCCAGAGGCTCACGAAGCCTGGCTCAACCGCCTCTCCGAGCTCGTCGGCGCCGCACGCGTCGCCGCTCCTGCACCGTCTCGTTCCCTGGTTCTCTCTGCGCGCGTGGGGGACGTGGCGCACGGCGCTCCTCCCGCACCCCCTCTTCATCCCGCGCCCGCTCCAGCTCCACCAATGCCACCGCAACCCGCTCCAGCGGGGGCTCCTCCTCGCGACAACCGCGCTGCATCGCACGCATCGTCGCCGCATGACTGCCAAATCGTGCAGCGAGCCCCGGAGGACGCACGCGTGAGCATCGAGCGCGGGTAGAACCGCCAAAACCGCGCCGTCCAGGACGTCGCCACCGCGGGTGCCACCTCCGCACCACCCTCGCCAACGGCGTGGTCACTTACGGCACGACGGCTGCGTTCACTCGCAGCCTCCATCGCGTCGTCTGGCCGGTCAAGTTCAAGCCGGATCTTCCTCCGCGCTACGACGGCAAGAACAACCCCCTGGAGTTCCTGCAGCTCTACACTCTGGCCATCCAGGCCGCGGGGGGCGAAGACAGGGTCATGGCGAACTGGTTCCCCATGGCCCTTGTCGGCACAGTGGAAACCAGGGTACCACGGGCCGGCCTGCCAGGGCCCACAAAGCTCTTCAGAAGATTTTTGCTAAGGACCAGGCTCTCCAAGCCTGAAGAGGCTCTCCAAGCCTGGCGAGCCTCGCCGAGGGTTTTCCCTCGGCAAGGGACCTCTCCTCGAGAGGGCACCAAGCCAAAGGCTCGGCGAGGCCTCTAGCCTCGCGGGGTTTCCTTCTTCAGGAAGCCAGCTCTGTCTCCGCGGCAGAGCGCACATGGGCTCTACGTCCTCCGCAGAATCACGGACGCGCCAAAGCGTGATGACGACAGCGCTGTCGTTGCCATTCTCGTGTATAAAGCAGTCAACAAAGCAGCGCCAAGCAAAGGAGGTCCAAGACTTGCCATTTCGGTGATAAGGAGACCGTCTGATGCTGCTGACGAGGGCGACGTCACCGTGGGGCACGTCCCGAGCTCCTGCAGAGCCGGCCCACCGACCTGGCTGGACGGTGGCTTTTCCAGCTTTGGTGACGCCGCTCCTGCCATGGACCGCGTCCATGGACTCCACCTTTATGGTGCACCCTGCCTCCTCCTTCGTCGCTATGTGGTAGCCCTTCCCGCCAAGATGTTTGGGGGGAAGAGGTCTAGGATGCCTATAAAAGGAGGGGGAGCATGCTCAGGCAGGGGGATCTGAGTTTTCTAGGGTTTCGAGAGCTATAGCCATTGTTAGCCATCTCGAGCTCGACAAGCTCTCCTTGTACTGTGACCTCTCCAAGCAGTGCAATACACCTAAGTCAGGACGTAGGGGTTTTACCTCTCCAAGAGGGCCCTGAACCTGGGTAACATCGTGTGTTCATCTCTGCAGTGTTCCCCTACAGCGAGCTCGACGAGGCACGTCGCCGAGGCACGTTGAGGGTTGTTTGATTCCGTGTTCAGCCCCTTGCCGATACCCTACTGTTCCTGGGACAGTTCCTTGACATTTGGCGCGCCAGGTAGGGGGCTGAGGCGCGTCTTCAACCTCGACACAGCCATGGCCGGCTCTCGCGCCTAACGTCTCGCTCGCCGGACGGCCAGCGCCGCCACCGCTCCTCCTGCTACCAGACCGCGCGGCCGCCCGCGCGGAGGCGCTGCTCCGGAGCGCCGCGTCGACCCCGACCCCTACGTCGAGCACCCGGAGGACAACGACGACGGCCACGCCGAGGAAGACCTCGGCGAAGAGGAAGCTTCCTCCCTCCACCCGTCGCGGGACCGTGCTGCCTCCTCGCTGGGCCGCCCCTCGCCCAGCCCAGCAACTGCGCTTCTCATGGCGCAGGAGCTGCTGCAGTACCGCCCCACGGCGGAGGCTCAAGAAGCCTGGCTCAACCGCCTCTCCGAGCTCGTCGGCGCCGCTCGCGTCGCCGCTCCTACACCGTCCCGTTCTCTGGTTCTCTCCGGGCGTGTGGGGGACGTGGCACACGGCGCCCCTCCTGCGCCTCCTCTTCATCCCGCGCCCGCTCTAGCTCCACCGCAACCTGCTCCAGCGGGGGCTCCTCCTCGCGACAACCGTGCTGCTTCGCACGCCTCGTCGCCGCATGACTGCCAAATCGTGCAACGAGCCCCTGAGGACGCACGCGTGAGCATCGAGCGCGGGCAAAACCGCCACAACCGCGCCGTCCAGGACATCGCCGCAGCAGGGCGCCACCTCTGCGCCTCCCTCGCCAAATGGCATGGTCACCTACGGCACGACGGTTGCGTTCACTCGCAGCCTCCGTCGCGTCGTCTGGCCAGTCAAGTTCAAGCCAGATCTTCCCCCGCGCTACGACGGCAAGAACAACCCCCTGGAGTTCCTGCAGCTCTACACTTTGGCCATCCAGGCCGCCAGGGGCGACGACAAAGTCATGGCAAACTGGTTCCCCATGGCCCTCAAGGACTCCGCGTCCTCGTGGCTCACGAATCTCCCCGCTGAGTCCATCAACACCTGGGAGGAGCTCTGTCGCTGCTTCATCGCGAACTTCAAGGGCACGTACGAGCGCAGCCTCACGTGCAATGACCTCCGCGGCGTATGCCAGAAGCCTGGCGAGACCCTCCGCAAGTACATCCAGCGGTTCAGCCAAGTGCGCAACAAGATCCCCAAGTCCACCGACGCGCAGGTCATCTCGGCCTCCAGGCTGGAGTCACGGACATGCGGATGCTCGAGAAGCTTGGCATCCACGACAACATCACCACCGTCGTCAAGCTCTTCGACCTGGCGGACAAGTGCGCCAAGGCTGAGGAGGGCCGCTTGTTCGTCAAGAACGAGCCAGGGGACCCCGCCGAGGGGTCCAAGAAGAAGAAATCCTCCGAGAAGCGCAAGACCACGGCGGTCCTCGCGGCTGAACCCGACGCCAAGTAGCCTCGCGCTGCCGCTCCAGCCGCGGGACCAGAGAAGAAAGATGATCGCCCTTTCTGCATCTAGCACAACAGGCATTCCCATGCCACCGAGGACTGCTTCGACCTCAAGAGGCTCCGTGAGGCTCGCGAGGCTCGCGAGGCCCGCGACGGGCAGCAAGGCCGCGGCGGCGGCCGCGGGGGGCGACGCTAGAACAACAACTACAACAACAACTACCAGCAGGATCCTCAAGCCAACGCTGCCCAGCCCGCGAACGATAACCTCCCTGCCGAGACTCCTGAGGGCTACCAGGTGCCTCGCGGGGCCGCTTGCATCCTCGGCGGGGCTCAGGCGCCCAGCTCCAACCGCCACTTCAAGCAACTCGCTCGCGAGATCGCAGCGGCGCTTCCCGGGGTTGAGGCCTCCAGGCCCCTCAAGTGGTCCCAGTACCCCATCGTCTTCGACTCCAGCGACCACCCAAGTCCACCTCAACTATTGGCACCATCCCGCTGGTTTGCACCCCCACCATCAACAACATTGCAGTCTCTAAGACGCTCATCGATGGGGGTGCAGGCCTCAACGTCATCTCTATCGAGACCTTCGAGAAGCTTCAGGTGCCCTACGAGCGGCTCATGCCCACCAGGCCTTTCTCAGGGGTGACAGAGGGCCTCACAACCCCTCTGGGACAAGTGAGGATCCCGGTCACCTTTGACACGCAAGCCAACTACCGCACCGAGCTGATCGACTTCGACGTCGCGCACATCGGCCTGCCCTACAACGCCATCCTCGGCTACCCCGCCCTCGTGAAATTCATGGCGGTGACCCACCACGCCTACAACCTCGTCAAGCTGCCTGGCTCGGGTGGCACCATCGTCATCCGCGGCATGGTCTCAGACGCCCTGTACGCTGCGCAAGCGGCCTACAAGGCTGCCGCGGTGGCGTCCCCCGCTGACGAGGACGAGGAACACCTCCCGAGGCCCCCCGCGAAGAAGAAGCAGCTGTTCTCTCAGGAGAAGGCCGCGACAAAGCAGGTGTCTCTTGAGGCAAGCGGCTCGGGGGCTAGCGTCACCATCGGCGCCAACCTGCCTCCCAAATAGGAAAGCGCACTCGTCGCCTTCCTCAGGGCAAAATCTGACATGTTCGCATGGACACCGTCAGATATGTCCGGCGTACCAAGGGAGGTGATCGAGCACCACTTAGCCGTGTGTCCAAACGCACATCCCGTGAAGCAAAAGGCGCGGCGCCAGGCGCCAGAGAAGCAAGATTTCATCGTTAAGGAAGTAGAAAAGTTGAAGAAAGCTAGCATCATCAAGGAAGTTGTCCATCCCACTTGGCTCGCCAACGGTATGTCGTCCCCAAGCACACCGGAGGAAGCCGCCTCTGCATCGACTTCACCGACCTCAACAAGGCCTGCCCCAAGGACCCCTACCCCCTCCCGAGGATTGACCAGATTGTGGACTCCACCGCCGGCTGCGCACTCCTCTGTTTTCTGGATGCCTTCTCAGGCTATCACCAGATCAAGATGGTGAAGGAGGACGAGGAGAAGACAGCATTTCTCACCCCTTGTGGTGTGTTTTGCTACGTCTGCATGCCCTTCGGCTTGAAGAATGCCGGTGCCACTTTCCAGCGCCTCATGAGGATCACCTTGGGGGCTCAAATGGGAAGGAATGCAGAGGCCTACGTCGACGACATCGTGGTCAAAACCCGCGAGGAGGACACGCTCATCAAGGACCTCGAGGAGACCTTTGCCAACCTGCGCAAGGTAAACATCAAGTTGAACCCCGCCAAGTGTGTCTTTGGGGTCCCTTCAGGCAAGCTCCTCGGGTTCCTGGTGTCTCATCGTGGCATCGAAGCAAACCCCGACAAGATCAAGGCCATAGAAGAAATGCAGCCTCCCCGACATGCAACGCTTAGCGGGATGTATGGCCAGCCTTGGCCGGTTCATCTCCAAGTTCGGCGTGAGGGCGCTGCCATTTTTCAAGATCATGAAGAGGTCTGGTCCTTTCAAGTGGACCCCTGAAGCGGCAAAAGCCTTCGAGGACCTGAAGAAATATCTGGCGAGCCCACCCATCATGGTTGCCCCACGCCCTCGCGAGCCTCTGAAGCTGTATCTTGCAGCCACTCCTCAGACGGCAAGCGCGGTCTTGGTGGCTGAAAGGGAAGAGCCAGTCCTCGCCAAGCAAAGCTCCACCTCGCCAAGCCCAGAACTCCACGACAAGGAAGTAGCCTCGTCAAGCCACCAGCCTCATGCCGAGTCCCTACAAGTGGGGCCTCAAGAAAAGCCTAGACAAGCCTCGGGGGCTACCGCTACCTCTACGTCGCCATCGACAAATTCACCAAGTGTCCTGAGGTGGAACCCGTGCGCACCATCCCGGCGAAATCGGCGGTAAAATTCATCAGGAGCTTGGTCTGCCACTTTGGCGTGCCCAACCGCATCATCACCGACAACGGCTCACAATTCATCAGCGGCGCCTTCAAGTCCTACTGCGGCAGCCTCGGCGCCCAAATCTGCTACGCCTCGGTGGCTCACCCACGCAGCGACGGGCAGGCTGAGCGGGCCAACGCCGAGGTGCTCAAGGGCCTCAAGACGAGAAGCTTCAACCGCCTCAATGCCAGCGGCAAGCACTGGATCGATGAGCTCCCCTCGGTGCTCTGGTCCATCCGCACCACGCCAACAAAGCCCACTGGTGAGACGCCGTTCTCCCTCGTCTATGGCGCTGAAGCTGTCCTCCCTAGCGAGATCACCCACGGCTCTCCACGAGTCTTGGCCTTCAAGGAGGCTGAGCTGGATGAACTCCGCAACGACGACCTGCTGCTGCTTGAAGGGCCCCGCCGCAATGCGGCCCTGAGAGCGGCAAGGTACCAGCAAGACCTCCATCGCTACCACAGCCGCCACATCCGCCCACGCACTCTCGAAGCAGGAGACCTTGTCTTGAGGAGAATCCTCTCCAGGGCAGGTCTCCACAAGCTCTCGCCAATGTGGGAAGGGCCCTACAGAGTCGTGCACATCGCCAGGCCTGGCTCTGCGCGGCTCGAGATGGAGGACGACATTCTTGTCACCAACCCCTGGAACATCCAGCACCTGCGCAAGTTCTACCCCTGATCGTCCTCGACGAGCAACTTTTTGCAAGCAACTTTTTGCGCCAAGGGAGAACTTCGCGCCAGCATCCTCCACGAGGAAAAAATTCGGGCTCCCCTCTCTACTATACGTTGCCGCGGGCCATTCGAGAAGACTCCCAAGCCACCACGCCTCGGCAAGGTGACTTCTTCAAGCACCATGCCTTGGTGAGGTGGATCCCCATGCCCAGACATGGCGGACCGCAGGCTCAATGAAAGCCACCCCAGCATAGGGGCCCCCTCTGAGCTCTCTCTACATGCGTCGCCTCGGGCACGCCCCCTCGAGAGTCTCAGCCACAGCATGTGGAACCCCATGACCAGAGCATGGCGGATTTTGTATTTCTGGCCACGCCAGTGTAATGAACCTTTGTTTCAGGTCACTTTGAACCTTTGTGCTTCGCGCCAGCATATGATCTTGCTTCGGTAAGCAGTTATATTATTTGCATCTTATCCTTGCTCGTATGATCCCTCTTGTGCATCTCGCGAGCGGGGGCTAGCATGGTGCCTGTGCCTCGGGAGCATCCCAGCAGCACCTCAAACCCAAGGGATCCGAGCTCTGAACTCGCGGGTTAGCTCTCATGTATGTCAACTCCCAAGGAGTTCTGAACTCATGGGTCAGCTCCCGTGCATGTCAACTCACCAAGGATCACCAAAAACCTTGGTGCCTGTTCTCCTCGCGAGACACACATGAAGGAACCTACGAGCGCGCATGAGTCATCTAGCTGTGTATTGCTTGTGGGTATGCCTGTCTGTCCAAGTGCAGGAAAGCAAGTTCAAAACAAGCCTCAGGCGGCCTCGTGAGGAAAAACACCTCACCAGGGAACCAACACCCTCTCCAAGGCAAAAACACCTCACCAGGGAACCAACACCCTCTACAAGGCAGAATCGCCTCGCCAAGCTAAGTCTAAACACTTGGTTAAATTTTCCTCTCGCTGGTTTTTGTCCCTCGAGCCTCTTTTCTCTCTCCTATGCCTCATGGGCTGCTTGCGCGTTAAAGGGGAACCCCAGGCATCGCGCCTCGCGGGGTCTTACTTCTTGAGGCCTCACGCACCCCCCGGCCTTGTGGAGCCCTGACTCGCACATACCGAAGCGGCGGTGGTGTAGCGCTAAGAGAGGGTCCTAAGACGTAGAGCGGAAAAGACATGAGGGGAAAGATAAAAGCCTCCCGAGAGACATTCACAGGCACATCCAAATAAAATTAAAACAAGTCTTTACAAGTTCTTACAAGCAAAATGCTAAGACAATGTGCGGCCCAGGCGCATCCAGCTACAGGAAGGAGTTCAGGCCTGCGGGCCTCCTGAGGTGCCACCGCCGTCCGCTGCGGCGCGTTGCTCCTCTTCCGCAGAGTCCTCCTCGCCATCATCATCACCTTCCTCTTCCTCGACCTGGTCGAACAGGCTGGCGTACGCCTCTACGGCCTTCTGCACCGCCGTCGTGCGACAGCTGAGGTCGACGGACGCAGTCACGGCCTTGAGGTCGATGGAAGGATGAAGCCTTGTGAGGTTGGTGAAGATGCGATAGGTGGCGAGGACGAGGAGATCGCGGCTCTCCAACACGACGCGCTCGTCAAGGATTTTCGCGGTCTCTTCAAGCTCCATGAGGAACTGCCCGAAGAAGAACACGTACCCGGCCTCGTCGCTGTTCCCTTCCACGGCGAGGGGAGGAACCTCGATCCCCAGGCGGTCCCCAACAGCACGTGTGCGGGACACCAGGTCTTCGAGCATGCGCTGGCGCTGGCGCGTCATGACTCGGGCAATTTGCGCATTGCGCTGCGCCTCCGCCGCGGCGTCTGCAACCGGTCCCACCTGCTGGTGGAGCTCGCTTAGGTCCTTCTCCAGGGCGGCGACCTTGCCTTCCACGTGAGTTTGGGCCTCCCTGGCGCCCTGAAGGCGAGAGGCCATCCACTTCTCCTCCTTCTCGAGCTCCTTGATGCGGTCCTGGAGCTCCTTGCGCTTCGATGTGAAGCGCTCCTCCTGCTTCTTGGCCTTCGCGTCGTAGTCCTTGGAGAGATTTTGCCGGATTAGCTTGACTTTGCTGTCGGTCTCCTCCTGCAATTTCTTCTCCTTCTCCTTGAAGCTAGCGTTGGCCTTCTCGAAGCGCTCCGCGTAGGTGGCCTCGTCCTGGGCCACCTTACCCTCGCGAGCCTTGAGTGTCTCCTCACGGGTGGCCTGGTCCTTCTCGAGCTCCTGGGCCTGCTCCTCGCGCCAGCGCAATTCCTCCTCGCGGGCGGAGAGTTCTCCCTCGCGTTGCGCCAGCTCCGCTTCGTGCTTCTTCAGCTGCTCCCCGCGGGCGTCTAGCCTCTCGCGGAGCTCCTTCAAGCTGTCCTCCACAACTTTGGAGTCCGTGACAAACTTTCGCTCCGTGGCCGCAATCTCCTGTAGCTTGGAGGCGGTTTCTGCCTCAAGAGCCTCCCGCGCGGCATCCAGCTGCTCCATGGTCTCCGCCGCCTCCCGCTTCACGCTGTCGCGGGTCTCCTTGGAGAAATGCATCGCCTCCTCTCGCGCCGCCCTTGCCGCCGCATCCTGCCGGCGATAGCTCTCCACCCTCTCGCGGAGGAGGGCCGAGGCCTCGTCGAGCCTCGTCCGCTCCTCCACCCTGGCGAGCTCTTCCTCGGCATATTGCGTCTCCAGCATGTCAAGCGTTTGCCGCGCTTGGCTGAAGACGGAGCTGCGGCACGCTGAGTGGCGTCGCGGCTCCCGTAGCGCCAAGGTCCCCGCGTCGCCGCGGAGTGCGGAGACCTCGACGCCTGACGAGGCACCCAAGGCAACTTGCCTTGGGCTCATGGCCGCTCCTGATGTGCCCTGGGGGCTTGTGTGGAGGCCTCCATCGCCGCCTGCGCTAGGAGCCCTCTGGGGGCTGGGCGCCCTCTCGTCCCCAGCTCCGGCGGCAGTGGGCTCCGGAGCCTTCTCCTGCTCCTGCTCTCCTGTGGTGGCCGCGTCTGCCGCGGCCTCGGGCTCGCCAGCCCCTCCTGTCGTGGCCACGCCCGTCGTGGCCACAGGCTCGTCAGCCTCCCTTGTGGAGGCCTCTCCTTCCAGAGGCTGCTCCACGGTGGCCTCCTGGGCCCCAGCCTCGTCTGGCCTTCCCGAGGCCTCTACGGCCTCGGACGCTGCCGTTTCCTCCACAACCTTCTGCTGTGGGGGAGGAGTGGCGGCTCGCGGTGGCGATGTTGCCACCTCTTCAACCTCCACCTCCGCGCGGTGTTCCTCCACTGGAGGGGTAGACTCACGCCACGGCTCGTCAGTCGCTGACGTCGCCGCTGGCGTCACCGCTGAGGCGCCGACCATCTCTCCAAGCCTGCGGAGCCGTCGCTTCTTCGGCGCCGCTTGGTTGCTGAAAAGAAACACAAGCAGAAAATCCTTCAGGAGGACATTCGAAAGCAAAATCCAAGAGAAAAGGAGAAGGGCCAGGGCTTACTCGTCATCCATCCGCCACACCCTTTTCTTCGCCTTCGGCGGCTGAGGGTTGTTTGCTTTGGCCCCTTCTCGAGGCGCTCCTACCTCCTCGCGAGGGGCGCCCCTCGCGGCCGCGGCATCCCTGTCGTGAGCAGCCTTGGTGCGGGGCTCGCGGCGCCCTCCCCTGCCGCTGCTCTCCTCCTCCTCCGCGGTGCCTCGGGAGGGGGCACCCCGGGCGGCCTCCTCGTCGCTGCTGGAGGAGATCACTTGGAGGTCCCCTTCAAGCGGTGCGCTCCTTGAGGAGCTCGCCAGGCCTCCCGAGGGGTTGGCGCCTCCCGAGGGGTCGGCGCCTCCCGAGGCCTCGCCCTCGCCGGAGTCCTCCGTCTCGGCCGGCTCCGGCGACTCGTCCATCTGCTCCTCCGGCTCCACCGCCCAGGGGTTATTGCGAGGTCCACGGTGTCCTGCGGGCACGATGCCCCACTCGTCGAATCTGGGCAGGAGGCTGCGGTGCTCGCGCACCGTCTCCTCCGTGAAGATGAAGAGCGGCCGGGCTTCATCGGTGGTTGGAGATGGAATGGCCGCCGAGGTGAAGAGAACCTCCATGACCTCATTCAACGCCTCCGGGGTGAGGTCGTCCTCGCACAGGCGCATCCCGTCCATCGGGCCTGTGTACTCCCACATCGGCTCTGAATGCCATTGGAGGGGAGCGATGCGGCGCCTCGTGAAGTCTCTCGCCACCATCTGGCCGGTGACCCCGGCGTTGCGGAGCCCCAGCAAGCACCGGTACAACTCCTTAAGGTTTGGGCACACGAGGGCCTCGCTCGCCCAGCGCGCCCACTTCTTCGGCGGCGCCAAGGGCGTGTCCAGGAGAGGGTTCTTCACCTTGGCGTCAACAAGGAACCACCGCTTGTGGAAGTCATCCACCTTCTTCGTTATCTTGGTGATGGCGTTCTCGCCGACCTAGGCGATGGGGATGTAGTACTTGCTCCTGGCGTCGGAGATGCGGAAGGAGACGCACCCTGCCACCTCGTTCAACGCCGTGCTCCAGAGCGCGTAGAAGTTGCGGAAGAGCTCCACAGAGGGGCGGATGCCAATGTAGGCCTCGCAGAGGTAGGCAAAGATGGAGAGGATGAGGATGGAGTTGGGATGAAGGTGGAGAAGTTGGATCTGGTACACCTCCAAGATCGCCTCGAGGAAGTCAGAGAAGGGAGGAACGAGGCCGGCGAAGAGGCTGTGGAGGAAGATGGGGTAGTACCCGTCGCCACGCTTGCTGCTGTAGCTGGCCGGCTTCATGCTCGTGGCGCCGTGCTCGTTGGCGATCGAGGCCGCAAGGTAGCGCACCTTGTCGAGTCCCCCCGAACCGATGCGAGACTTCGGCAGCGCCGCCACGGTTTCTGTACTCCCTGACGCCGTCGTGGCCTTGCTGGCTTGCACCGGGGTCTTGACTTTCTTGGGAGCGGCTGTCTTTGGAGGCGCCATGGTTGCAGAGGAGAAGAGGATGTTGGAGATGGTGTGCCCTGGGAGGAAGGAGGTGTTTGGGAGCAGTGTGCGGCGGCGTAATGGGAGAGGTGACGGGCGCCATCATCGCGCGCAGGCTTTAACACCCAGGAACCGAGGGCGTGGCGGGCCCCACCGGGTCGCCCGTTGGAACCGAGGAGATCGTGGCCTTGGGCGCAACCGCTGTGCCACACATGTCGCGGCCCAGGCAGGCTCCATTGGGCCCTCGACGCTTCGCCTCCATCGACGACTTCGGTGTGCCCATCGCGGGCCCGGGGGCTACTGTCGGCACAGTGGAAACCAGGGTACCACGGGCCGGCCTGCCAGGGCCTACAAAGCTCTTCAGAAGATTTTTGCAAAGGACCAGGCTCTCCAAGCCTGAAGAGGCCCTCTAAGCCCGGCGAGCCTCGCCGAGGGTTTTCCCTCGGCAAGGGACCTCTTCTCGAGATGGCACCAAGCCAAAGGCTCGGCGAGGCCTCCCGCCTCGCGGGGTTTCCTTCTTTAGGAAGCCAGCTCTGTCTCCGCGGCAGAGCGCACATGGGCTCTGCGTCCTCCGCAGAGTCACGGACGCGCCAAAGCGCGATGACGACAGCGCTGTCGTTGCCATTCTCGTGTATAAAGCAGTCAACAAAGCAGCGCCAAGCAAAGGAGGTCCAAGACTTGCCATTTCGGTAATAAGGAGACCGTCTGATGCTACTGACGAGGGCGACGTCACCGTGGGGCACGTCCCGAGCTCCTGCAGCGCCGGCCCACCGACCTGGCTGGACGGTGGCTTTTCCAGCTTTGGTGACGCCGCTCCTGCCATGGACCGCGTCCATGGACTCCACCTTTATCGTGCACCCTGCCTCCTCCTTCGTCGCTATGTGGTAGCCCTTCCCGCCAAGATGTTTGGGGGGAAGAGGTCTAGGACGCCTATAAAAGGAGGGGGAGCACGCTGAGGCAGGGGGATCTGAGTTTTCTAGGGTTTAGAGAGCTATAGCCATTGTTAGCCATCTCGAGCTCGACAAGCTCTCCTTGTACTGTGACCTCTCCAAGCAGTGCAATACACCTAAGGCAGGACGTAGGGGTTTTACCTCTCCAAGAGGGCCCTGAACCTGGGTAACATCGTGTGTTCATCTCTGCAGTGTTCCCCTACAGCGAGCTCGACGAGCCACGTCGCCGAGGCACGCTGAGGGTTGTTTGATTCCGTGTTCAGCCCCTTGCCGATACCCTACTGTTCCTGGGACAGTTCCTCGACAGCCCTCAAGGACTCCGCGTCCTCGTGGCTCACCAACCTCCCCGCTGAGTCCGTCAACACCTGGGAGGAGCTCTGCCGCTGCTTCGTCGCAAACTTCAAGGGCACGTACGAGCGCGGCCTCACGTACAACGACCTCCGCGGCGTGCGCCAAAAGCCTGGCGAGACCCTCCGCAAGTACATCCAGCGCTTCAGCCTAGTGCGCAACAAGATCCCCAACGCCACCGACGCGCAGGTCATTTCGGCCTTCCAGGCTGGAGTCACGGACGTACGGATGCTCGAGAAGCTTGGCATCCACGACAACATCACCACCGTCGTCAAGCTCTTTGACCTGGCAGACAAGTGCGCCAAGGCTGAGGAGGGCCGCTTGTTCGTCAAGAACGAGCCAGGGGACCCTGCCGAGGGGTCCAAGAAGAAAAAATCCTCCGAGAAACGCAAGACCACTGCGGTCCTCGCGGCTGAACCTGACGCCAAGCAGCCTCGCGCTGCCGCTCCAGCCGCGGGGCCAGAGAAGAAAGATGATCGCCCCTTCTGCGTCTACCACAACAGGCATTCCCATGCCACCGAGCACTGCTACGACCTCAAGAGGCTCCGCGAGGCTCGCGAGCAGCAGCGGCGGCCGCGGCGGCCACGGGGGGCGACGCTGGAACAACAACAACTACAACGACAACTACCAGCAGAACCCTCAAGCCAACGCCGTCCAGCCCGCGAACGACAACCACCCTGCCGAGACTCCTGAGGGCTACCAGGTGCCTTGCGGGGCCGCTTGCATCCTCGGCGGGGTTCAGGCCCCCAGCTCCAACCGCCACTTCAAGCAACTCGCTCGCGAGATCGCGGCAGCGCTTCTTGGGTTGAGGCCTCCAGGCCCCTCAAGTGGTCCCAGTACCCCATCACTTTCGACTCCAGCGACCACCCCAAGTCCACTTCGACTGTTGGCACCATCCCGCTGGTCTGCACCCCCACCATCAACAACATCGCAGTCTCTAAGACGCTCATCGATGGGGGTGCAGGCCTCAACGTCATCTCTGTCGAGACTTTCGAGAAGCTCCAGGTGCCCTACGAGCGGCTCATGCCCACCAGGCCCATCTCGGGGGTGACAGAGGGCCTCACAACCCCTTTAGGGCAAGTGAGGCTCGCGGTCACTTTCAGCACGCAAGCCAACTACCGCACCGAGTTGATCGACTTCAACGTCGCGCACATCGGCCAGCCCTACAACGCCATCCTCGACTACCCCGCCCTCGCAAAATTCATGGCGGTGACCCACCACGCCTACAACCTCGTCAAGCTCCCTGGCTCGGGAGGCACCATCGTCGTTCGCGGCATGGTCTCAGACGCTCTGTACGCTGCGCAAGCGGCCTACAAGGCTGCCGCGGTGGCGTCCCCCGCTGACGAGGACGAGGAACCCCTCCCGAGGCCCCCCGCGAAGAAGAAGCAGCTGTTCTCTCAGGAGAAGGCCGCGACGAAGCAGGTGTCTCTTGAGGCAAACGGCTCGGGGGCTAGCGTCACCATCGGCGCCAACTTGCCTCCCAAATAGGAAAGCGCGCTCGTTGCCTTCCTCAGGGCAAACTCTGACCTGTTCGCATGGACACCGTCAGATATGTCCGGAGTATCGAGGGAGGTGATCGAGCACCACTTAGCCGTGTGTCCAAACGCACGCCCCGTGAAGCAAAAATCGCGGCGCCAGGCACCAGAGAAGCAAGAATTCATCATTCAAGAAGTAGAAAAGTTGAAGAAAGCTAGCATCATCAAGGAAGTTGTCCATCCCACTTGGCTCTCCAATGGTGTGGTCGTCCCCAAGCACACCGGAGGAAGCCGCCTCTGCATTGACTTCACCGACCTCAACAAAGCTTGCCCCAAGGACCCCTATCCCCTCCTGAGGATCGACCAGATCGTGGACTCCACCACCGGCTATGCACTCCTCTGCTTTCTGGATGCCTTCTCAGGCTATCACCAGATCAAGATGGCGAAGGAGGACGAGGAGAAGACAACATTTCTCACCCCTTGTGGTGTGTTTTGCTACGTCTGCATGCTGTTCGGCCTGAAAAATGCCGGTGCCACTTTCCAGTGCCTCATGAGGATCGCCCTGGGGGCTCAAATGGGAAGGAATGCAGAGGCCTACATCGACGACATCGTGGTCAAGACCCGCGAGAAGGACACGCTCATCCAGGACCTCGAGGAGACGTTTGCCAACCTGCGCAAGGTAAACATCAAGCTGAACCCCGCCAAGTGCGTCTTCGGGGTCCCTTCAGGCAAACTCCTTGGGTTCCTGGTGTCTCATCGTGGCATCGAGGAAAATCCCGACAAGATCAGGGCCATAGAAGAAATGCAGCCTCCCCGTCGCCTCAAGGACATGCAGCGCTTGGCGGGATGTATGGCCAGCCTTGGTCGGTTCATCTCCAAGTTCGGCGAGAGGGCGCTGCCATTTTTCAAGATCATGAAGCGGTCTGGTCCTTTCAAGTGGACCCCTGAAGCGGCAAAGGCCTTCGAGGACCTGAAGAAATATCTGGCGAGCCCACCCATCAAGGTTGCCCCACGCCCTCGCGAGCCTCTGAAGCTGTATCTTGCAGCCACTCCTCAGACGGCAAGCGCGGTCTTGGTGGCTGAAAGGGAAGAGCCAGTCCTCGCCAAGCAGAGCTCCGTCTCTCCAAGCCCAGAACTCCATGACAATGAAGCAGCCTTGTCGAGCCTCCAGCCTCATGCCGAGCCTCTACAAATGGGGACTCAAGAGAACCTCGGCAAGGACTCCACCGAGCCTCGAGAGGAGCCAACCGCTGCCACGTCAACAACCGCCCTCGTCGAGCATCCCGTGTACTTTGTCAGCACGGTGCTGCGAGACGCTCGCGAGCGCTACCCCATGCAGCAGAAGCTCCTTTTCTCGCTCCTCAGTGCCTCCAGGAAGCTGCGCCACTACTTCCAGGGTCACCCCATCAAGGTGGTCACCTCGTACCCCCTGGAACAAGTCCTGCGCAACCCAAATGCAGGATCGTGTTGCAAGCTGGGGCATCGAGCTGCAGCCCTTCGAGCTGGAGTTTGACACCACAAGGGTCATCAAGGGCAGGGCGCTGGCGGATTTCATGGCCGAGTGGACGGACACACGTGAAGAGGAGCCTCAAGAGGAACACGCTACAGCCTCAGGAGAGACGTAGCCCAGCTACTGTACCATGCACTTCGACGGCGCCGTCGCAGCCCGGAGTGCAGGGGCTGGTGCTGTCCTGACCTCACCAACAGGCGACAAGCTCTACTACGCCATCCAGTTGTGCTTTAAGGACGGCGACAAGGTCTCCAACAACATTGCTGAATACGAAGGCCTCCTCGCCGGGCTCAGAGCTGCCATTGCCCTCGGCATCAAGCGCATCCTCATCAAGGGCGACTCGCAGCTCCTCGTCAACTTCTCCAACAAGAGCTACACGCCCAAGGACACCTACATGGTGGCCTACCTTGAAGAGGTATGCAAACTCGAGAAGCACTTCAGGGGCATGGAGCTCAAGCATATCCCGCGAGGAGAAAACCAAGAAGCAGACGAACTCGCCAGGCGAGCGGCAAGAAGGGAAGCCCAGAAGCCTGGAGTGTTCGAGGAGAGACTCGCCAAGGCCTCGGTCAAGCAACCAGCGGTCAACATGAGCACCAATGAGGAGCTCCCACCAGCCCCATCAAGTGGAGCACCAAGCTGCGGGCTGCCCTCAGGCGATCGCCTGCTGATGACCTTGGTACGCCAAGACACTAGTTGGATCGACGAGATCAAGCGCTACTTGCAAGATCAAGTCCTTCCCGAGGAAGATGCAGAGGCCGAGAGGGTTGCTCGCCAGGCTAAGTCCTACTGCCTCCACGACGGAGACCTGTACCGTAAGCGCCCCAATGGGGTTGCATTGCGGTGCGTCCCTGCCGAGGAATGCCGCCAGCTCATCAACGACATCCACAGCGGAGAGTGCGGCCACCATTCATCCTCACGCACCCTTGCAGGCAAGGTCTTCCGGAGTGGCTTCTATTGGCCTTCAGTGCTTCAAGATGCAGTCGCAATCATCCAGTCCTACGACGCCTGCCAATTCCACGCCAAGCAAATTCACCAGCCCGCGCAAGGACTCCAAACTATCCCACTCTCCTGGCCGTTCGCGGGGGGGGGGGGGGGGGGGGGGGGGGCTGGACCTTTTGGGACCTTTCCCGCGAGTGCTCGGGGGCTACCGCTACCTCTACGTCGCCATCGACAAGTTCACCAAGTGGCCTGAGGTGGAACCCGTGCGCACCATCCCGGCGAAATCAGCGCGACGCCTTCAAGTCCTACTGCGGCAGCCTCGGCGCCCAAATCTGCTACGCCTCGGTGGCTCACCCACGAAGCAACGGGCAGGCTGAGCGAGCCAACGCAGAGGTGCTCAAGGGCCTCAAGACGAGAAGCTTCAACCGCCTCAAGGCCAGCGGCAAGCACTGGATCGATGAGCTCCCCTTGGTGCTCTGGTCCATCCGCACGACGCCAACAAAGCCCACTGCCTTCAAGGAGGCTGAGCTGGACGAACTCCGCAACGACGACCTGCTGCTGCTTGAAGGGCTCCGCCGCAATGCGGCCCTGAGAGTGGCAAGGTACCAGCAAGACCTCCGTCGCTACCACTGCCGCCACATCCGCCCGCGCACTCTCGAAGCAGGAGACCTTGTCCTGAGGAGAATCCTCTCCAGGGCAGGCCTCCACAAGCTCTCGCCAATGTGGGAAGGACCCTATAGGGTCGTGCACATCGCCAGGCCTGGCTCTGCGCGGCTCGAGACGGAGGACGGCATCCCTATCGCCAACCCCTGGAACATCCATCACCTGCGCAAGTTCTACCCCTAATCGTCCTCGACGAGCAACTTTTTGCGTCAAGGGAGAGCTGCGCGCCATCATCCTCCACGAGGAAAAAATTCGGGCTCCCCTCTCTACTATACGTTGCCGCGGGCCGTTCGAGAAGACTCCAAGCCACCACGCCTCGGCAAGGTGACTTCTTCAAGCACCATGCCTAGGCGAGGTAGATCCCCATGCCCAGACATGGCGGACCGCAGGCTCTACAAAGCCACCCCCGCATAGGGGCCCACTCTGAGCTCTCTCTACATGCGTCGCCTCGGGCCGCGAGAGTCTCAGCCACTCAATGTGGAACCCCATGCCCAGACATGGCGGATTTTGTACTTCTGGCCACGCCAGTGTAATGAACCTTTCTTTCAGGTCACTTTGAACCTTTGCGCTTCGCGCCAGCATATGATTTTGCTTCGGTAAGCAGTTATATTATTGCATTTTCATCCTCGTTCGTATGATCCCTCATGTGCATCTCGCGAGCGGGGGCTGAGCATGGTGCCTGTGCCTCGGGAGCATCCCAGCAGCGCCTCAAACCCAAGGGATCCGAGCTCTGAACTCACGGGCCAGCTCTCATGTATGTCAACTCCTCAGAAAGCTCTGAACTCATGGACCAGCTCCCGTGCACGTCAACTCACCAAGGACCTTGGTGCCTGTTCTCCTCACGAGACACACATGAAGGAACCTACGAGCGCGCATAAGTTATCTAGCTATGTATTGCTTGTGGGTATGCCTATCTGTCCAAGCGCAGGAAAGCAGGTTCAAAACAAGCCTCAGGCAACCTCGTGAGGAAAAACACCTCGTCAGGAAACCAACACCCTCTCCAAGGCAAAAACGCATCGCGAAGCTAAGTCCAAACACTTGGTCAATTTTCCCTTCACTGGTTTTTGCCACTCGAGTCTCTTTTCTCTCTCCTATGCCTCATGGGCTGCTTGCGCATTAAAGGGGAGCCCCAGGCATCGCGCCTCGGGAGCTCTTACTTCTCGAGGCCTCACGCACCCCCCGGCCTTGTGGTGCCCTGACTCTCACATACCGAAGCGGCGGTGGTGTAGCGCTAAGAGAGGGTCCTAAGACGTTGAGCGAAAAAGACATGAAGGGAAAGATAAAAGCCTCCCGAGGGACATTCACAAGCACATAAGCAAAACTTAAACAAGTCTCTACAAGGCTCTACAAACAAAATATTAAGATAATGTGTGCCCCATGCACATCCAGCCACAGGAAGGAGCTCAGGCCTGCAGGCCTCTTGAGGTACCCTCACCGTCCGCAGCAGCTTGTTCCTCCTCTTCTGCGACGTCCTCCTCGCCATCGTCCTCGTCCTCCTCCACCTCGACCTGGTCGAACTTGGAGGCATATGCCTCTGCGGCCTTCTGCATCGCCGCCGTGCGGCAGCTGAGGTCGACGGGCGCCGTCACGGCCTCGAGGTCAAGGGAAGGATGAAGCCTCGTGAGGTTGGCGAAAATGCGGCAAGTGGCGAGGACGAGGAGATCGCGGCTCTCCTCCACGACGCAGTCATCGAGGCTCTTCGCGGTCTCTTCAAGCTTCGCGAGGAATTGCTCGAAGAAGAACGCGTACCCGACATCGTCGTCATTCCACTCGGCGGTGAAGGAGGGGACCTCGGTCCTCAGGTGTTCCCCGACAGCACGCGCGCGGGACACCAGGTCATGGAGCATGCGCTGGCGCTGGCGCGACAAGGATCGGGCAACCCGCGCGTTGCGCTGTGCCTCCTCCGCGACGTCTGCAATCGGCTCCACCTGCTGGTGGAGCTCGCTCAGGTCCTTCTCCAGGGCGGCAACCTTGCCTTCCGCGCGAGCTTGAGCCTCCCTGGCGCTCTGAAGGTGGGAGGCCATCTGCTTCTCCCCCCTCTCGAGCCCCCTGATGCGGTGCTGGAGCTCATTGCGCTTCGTCGTGAAGCGCTCCTCCTGCTTCTTGGCCTTCTCGTCGTAGTCCTTGGAGAGGTTTTGCCGGATGAGCTTGATCTTGTCGTCGGCCTCCTCCTGCATTTTCTTCTGCTTCGCCGCGAGGCCGGCATTGGCCTTCTCGAAGCGCTCCGCGTAGGTGGCCTCGTCCTGGGCCACCTTACTCTCGCGAGCCTTCAGCGTCTCCTCGCGGGTGGCCTGGTCCTTCTCGAGCTGCTGGGCCTACTCCTCGCGCCGACGCAGTTCCTCCTCTCGGGAGGAGAGCTCTCCCTCGCGTCGCGTCAGCTCTGCTTCCCGCTGGGTCAGCTGCTTCCCGCGAGCGTCCAGCCTCTCGCGGAGCTCCTTCAAGCTGTCCTCCATGACTTTGGAGTCCGCGATGAATTTCTACTCTGCAGCCGCAATCTCCTTCTGCTTGGAGGCGGTTTCCGCCTCGAGAGCCTCCCGTGCGGCGTCCAGTTGCTCCATGGTCTCCGCCGCCTCCCGCTTCACGCTGTCGCGGGTCTCCTTGGCGAAGCGCATCGCCTCTTCACGCGCCGCTCAGGCCGCCGCATCCTGCCGGCGGCAGCTCTCCACCCTCTCACGGAGGAGGGCCCAGGCCTCGTCGAGCCTCGCCCACTCCTCCGCCCTGGTGAGTTCCTCCTCAGTGTACTGCGTCTCCAGCCTGTCGAGCGTCTGCCGCGCTTGGCTGAAGACGGAGCTGCGGCGTGCTGAGTGGCGCCGCGGCTCCCGCAGCGCCAGGGTCCCCGCGTCGCCGCGGGGTGCAGAAACCTCGACGCTTGTCGAGGTACCCAAGGCACCTTGCTTTGGGCTCACGACGGCTCCTGATGCGGCCTGGGGGCTCGTGTGGGAGCCTCCTTCGCCGCCTGCATTAGGAGCCTTCTGGGGGCTGGGTGTCCTCTCGCCCCCGGCTCCGGCGTTCGTGGGCTCCGGAGGCTTCTCCTCCTCCTGCCCTCCGGGGGCAGATTCTGCTCCCCTTGTGGTGGCCGCGCCTGCCACGGCCTCGGGCTCGCCAGCCCCTCCTGTTGCGGCCCGTACTGGTGACGTCGCCACCTCTTCAACCACCTCCACCTCTATGCGGTGTTCCTCCGCGGGAGGAGTAGCCTCACGCCGCGGCTCGTCAACCGCTGGCGTCGCCGCCGAGGCACCGGCCATCTCTCCAAGATTGCGGAGCCATCGCGTCTTCGGCGCCGCGAGGTTGCTGAAAAGAAAAACAAACAGAAAATCCTTCAGGAGGGTATTCGAAAGCAAAATCCTAAAGGAAAGAAGAAGAACCAGGGCTTACTCGTCAGCCATCTTCCACACCCTCTTCTTCGCCTTCGGCGGCTGAGGGTTGCTTGCTCTGGCTCCTTCTCGAGGCGCTCCTGCCTCCTCGCGAGGGGCGCCCCTCGCGGCTCCGGCATCCCTGTCGTGGTCGGACTTGGTGCGGGGCTCGCGGCGCCCTCCCTTGCTGCCGCTCTCCTCCTCCTCCTCCGTGGCGCGTCGGGAGGGAGCTCTGCGAGGGGGATCCTTGTCGCTGTTGGAGGAGATCACCTGGAGGTCCTCTTCAGGCGGTGCGCTCCTTGAGGAGCTCGCCAGGCCTCCCGAGGGGTTAGCGCCTCCCGAGGTCTCGCCCTCGCCAGAGTCCTCCGTCTCAGCCGGTTCCGGCGACTCGTCCATCTGCTCCTCCTCCGCCGCCCACGGATTGTTGCGAGGCCCGCGGTGTCCTTCGGGCAAGATGCCCCATTCATCGAATCTGGGCAGGAGGTTGCGGTGCTCGCGCACTGTCTCCTCCCCAAAGATGAAGAGCTGTCGGGCCTCGTCGGTGGCTGGAGCTGGGATGGCCGCCGAGGTGAAGAGGGTCCCCATGACCGTGTTCAGCACCTCCGGGGTAAAGTCGTCCTCGCACAGGCGCATCCTATCCCCCGGGCCTGCGTACAACCACATCGCCACCGAGTGCCACTGGAGGGGAGCGATGCGGCGCCTCGTGAAGTCCTTCGCCACCATCTGGCCGGTGACCCCGGCATCGCGGAGCCCCCGTAGGCACTCGTACACCGCGTCAAGCTTAGGGCCCTCAAAGCCCTCGCTCGCCCAGCGCGCCCACTTCTTCGGCGGCGCCACGGGCATCTCCAGGAGGTGGTTCTTCACTTTGGTGTCGACGAAGAACCACCGCTTGCGGAAGTCCTCCACCTTCTTCGTCACCTTGGTGATGGCATTCTCGCCGTTCCACGCGATGGGGATGTAGTTCCTGCTTCTGGCGTCAGCGATGCGGAAGGAGACACATCCGGCCACCTCGTTCGGCGCGGTGTTCCGGAGCGCGTAGAAGCTGCGGAAGAGCTCCACAGAAGGACGGATGCCAATGTAGGCCTCGCAGAGGTAGGCAAAGATGGAGAGGATGAGGACGGAGTTGGGATGAAGATGGAGAAGCTGGATCTGGTATGTCTCCAAGATCGCCTCAAGGAAGTCAGAGAAAGGAGGAACAAGACCGGCGAAGAGAGAGTGGAGGAAGATGGGTTAATACCCCTCGCGAACCCTGCGGCTGCCGGCCGGCTCCATGTGTGTGGCGCCGTGCTCATTGGTCTCCGCGCCAGCCAAGTACCGCACCTTGTCGATCCCCACCGAGCCGACGCGGGACTTCAGCAGCGCCGCCTGGGGAGCAGCACTCCCTGACGCCGCCGCGGGCTTGCTAGCCTGCATCGGGGCCTTGTCCTTTTTGGGGGCGGCAGTCTTCGGGGGCGCCATGGTCGCGGGGAAGGAGAGGATGTTGTAGGTGGTGTGCTCTGGGAAGAAGGAGGCGTTTGGGGGCAGTGTGCGGCGGCGTAATGGGAGAAGTGATGGGCGCCATCACCGCGCGCAGGCTTTTATCGGCCGGTTACCGAGGGCGTGGCGGGCCCCACCAGATCGCCCGTTGGAGCTGAGGAGATCGTGGCCTCGGGCACAACCGCTGCGTCCCACGTGTCACGGCCCAGGCAGGGTTCGTTGGGCCCTCGACGCTTCGCCTCCATCCGCGACTTCGTCGTGCCCATCGTGGGCCCGGGGGCTACTGTCAGCATAGTGGAAACCAGGGTACCACGGGCCGGCCTGCCAGGGCCCACGTCACTCTTCAGAAGATTTTGCTAAGGACCAGGCTCTCCAAGCCTGGCGAGCCTCGCGAGGGTTTTTTCCCTCGGCGAGGAACCTCTCCTCAAGAGGGCATCACGAATGCCACCAAGGATCAGGCCAAAAGGCTCGGCGAGGCCTCCAGCCTCGCGGGGATTCCTTCCCCACCAAGCAGGCTCTGTCTCCTCGACAGAGCACACATGGGCTCTGCGCCCTCTGCAGAGTCACGGGCGCGGCTACGCGCGGTGACGCCAGCGCCGCAGTTGCCATTCTCGTGTATAAAGCAGTCAACAAAGCAGCGCCATGCAAAGGAGGTGCAAGACTTTCCATTTCGGTGATAAGGAGACCGTCTGCCACTCCGCTCCAAGGGCGATGTCACCGTGGGGCTCACTCCGAGCCGTTGCAGGGTCGGCCCACTGTCCTGGCTGGACGGTGGCTTTTCTAGCTTTGGTGACGCCGCTCCCTGCCATGGACCGCGTCCATGGCCTCTACCTTTATCGTGCACCCGGCCTCCTCCTTCGTCGCTGATGTCTACACACGCTTCTATTCTTGTAGACAGTGTTGGGCCTCCAAGAGTAGAGGTTTGTAGAACAGCAGCAAGTTTGCCCTAAGTGAATCACCCAAGGTTTATCGAACTCAGGGAGGTAGAGGTCAAAGGTATCCCTCTCAAGCAACCCTGCAATCACAATACAAAAAGTCTCTTGTGTCCCCAACACACCCAATACACTTGTCAGATGTATAGGTGCACTAGTTCGGCAAAGAGATAGTGAAATACAAGTAATATGGATGATTATAAGTAGTAATTGCAATCTGAAATAAAAATGGCAGCAAGCAAACATGTAGCAGAACTTGTTGTAAACGGTGTTTCAATGCTTAGAAACTAGGGATCATACTTTCACCAGTGGTCACTCTCAACAATGCAATCATAATTGAATATAAATATAAGCACTTCAATATACTACTCCAAAGTATTCTCCGGCTGGATAATGAACACTAATTCATTGTGTAGGAATGCAAAAGCACGCCTCAAACATATATTCCCAAGTACTAATGAATACCCCACACTGGACCATGAGCATTCATAGGAGGTACTAACACACCACAATTTCATAGAGACATCCAACTCAAATAATAAATCAGTGAACATGTATCTTGTGAAATATAGCCTAAAGACTCACACGGTGCACACACTGTCACCTTTACACACGTGGGACGAGGAGTCTCCGGAGATCACATAAATAAAGCCCACTTGAGTAACATAACAACATCTAGATTGCAAAGCTCATGATCACATATAGATCACATCATGGGAGAGAGAGATATAGACCACATGGCTACCGGTACGGCCCTCAGCCCCGAGGGAGAACTACTCCCTCCTCATCATGGGAGTCAGCAACGGCGATGAAGATGGTGGTGGAGTCGATGGAGATGGCTCCGGGGGCACTTCCCCATCCCGGCAGGGTGCCGGAACAGAGACTTCTGTCCCCCGAAACTTGTCAGCGATGGCAGCGGCGCTGCAGATGTTTCTTTGGAATATGACGGGGTCCGTCTAGGTTTTATGCGTCGGGGGCAATATATAGGCAAAAGGGCGACGTCGGAGGGCTCCCGTGGGCCCCACACCACCTGGTGGCGCGGCAGGCATGGGTCCCGCGCCACCCTATGGTGTGGCCGGCCCACGGCCCTCCAGGTCCTCTCCTTCGGGCTCCGTGTAGTCCATTGAATTATAAGACTGCTGCTTTTTGTCCCGTCCAATTCCGAGAATATTTCCTTAAGTACTTTTTTGAAACGGGAAAACAGCAGAAAACAGGAACTGGCACTGTGGCATCTTGTTAATAGGTTAGTTCCAGAAAATGCACAAAAATGCTATAAGATGTAAACAAAACATGTAGCAAATGGTATGAAAACAAGCATGGATCATAAGAAATTATAGATACGTTGGAGACGTATCAGCATCCCCAAGCTTAGTTCTACTCGTCCTCGAGTAGGTAGAACGATAACAAATAATTTCTTAGGAGACATGCAAACTCACAATCTAGATCAACATAGTAATGCAAAACACATGATGTGAATAAGGTGATCCAAAACAATTGTCTATAGTTGACATTAAGCAAACAATGATTAACAAATGCTAGCTAAAAGAAGCTAGAACTTTTCATGAATCAGCGTGTTGGAGACAAGGAACCATACATAAGGTTTAGAAAGAAGAATAGTAAATTGTGTCTCCAATGTAAAATGTCAATCAATCTTCAAAGCATCAAATTCAGTTAATAATAGAAATAGCCAAGCTCAAGTCAAGTGTCCTTAATCCATCCACTTAACTTATCAACTGTTATGTAGTCCACTCAACTAATACAAGCAAGAAGAAGGCTTGGCACCATGAGGTTATGGCAAAGAGAATAATAATGGGGGTTTGGAAGGCCAAAAAGAAAGGCTCAAACAGTGGAAGAGGTAACCACAAGACAAGAGGAAGTCCCGTAGTAGACACTGAATGAGGAGTAGTGATTGCCATGCAACGGATGCACATAGAGCTATATGAGTGGAAGCTCTCTAATGGAACTAGTGGGGGAGCATCCAACTTGCTTGCTCATGAAGACCTAGAGCTCACTTGAGGAAGCTCATCGTTGGAATATACAAGCCAAGTTCTATAACGTTTGGTCCCCACATAGTTATACTAATGAAGCATGAAAACTCACTACAATGATGTAGGTGCTACTAGCACAAGTGTAGAATAAAAGGATAGTAGTGTTGCCCCCTCTCTCATTTTATATTCTTTTTTCTTTTTCTCTTTTTTTTGCTTTTTGCTTTTTGAGGCCTTTGTGGCTCTTTTATATTTTTCTCTCATTGGTCTCTTTTGGACTCTTTTGATTGGCCACTTTGAACTCTTTTCAATATGCTCACAGGTAGAGGCAACACTCTATTTTACAAGATGATCATCACACTTTTTTGGTGTACTCAAAACTCAAAGACTAATACATGGTGTATGGTGGATATGCATGATCGAGCGTAGTGTGGAAAATATGTAAAACATGTGGAAAACCACGCATCACACTAACTCAAATGGTCAAGCAATACTATATGGTAATGAAGTAAAAATGACATAAAGTCATGTAATGTAAATGATGGATGTTGCATGGCAATGTATCTCGGAACAGCTATGGAAATGCTGTGATAGGTAGATATGGTGGCTGTTTTGAGGAAGATAGTTGGCTTATGTGTAGGAGAACAAGATGAAGATCTCCCACAGGGTTGGATGTACTTGCGAAGTATGCACCAATCTCAATGTGAAAAAGGGCAATGCAAAGTACCGAAGAGGCTAGCAAAATATGGAGGTGGAAGTGCCAAAAACCAAAAACTCACATAGCATGTCGTATATTGCAAACAACTAACAGTATCAAAGTTTTACAAATGGTTAGAGACACCCCGAGAGGGATCGTGGCGGCGACACAAGTGCCCCGTTGGCTTCCCCGACCGTTGCAGTAACTATACCATTAGAAACTTCTTTTCAACTAAGAGGAAATCACGACACTAAAGCACTATTGACTTAAGTTTGTTTTAGTTCAGAAAAGTACGGCTCCACGCTCTACTAACACATCTTCACTAATGAGCTCTTAACAACATTAACCAACACATTTTAACCATTAGTTATTTTAATACCTCAAAACAATTGAAGAGGAGCAAGTTATCTACACAATGGTCTACAAGACTATGCAGCTTTTCTCTATTTCATACCACTATCACAAGCATAGCATTTTCCAATCTAACACATCAACCAAGCAACTAAAACAACTCTCTAACAAATAAGAGTGAAACACAAGAGAGCTTAACACAAAGAACTAGCAGCTCTAAACAAGATAACATGCTAAAAGCGAGAGCTTACTAGAAAACAAACAGTAGCTAAGAATACTCAACAAATATAAGCGAAGCACAAGAGTATTCATATGAAAAAGCGGAGCGTGTCTCTCTCCCACACAAGAATGCTAGGATCCAACTTATTAAGCAAACTAAAACACACAATCAAAATAAAAACAAACAGACGCTCCAAGCAAAATACATAAGATGTAGAAGAATAAAAATATAGTATCACTAGAGATGACCTGATAGTTTTGTCGATGAAGAAGGGGATGCCTTGGGCATCCCCAAGCTTAGATGCTTGAGTCTTCTTGAATTTGCCGGGGATGACCCACCGGGGCATCCCCAAGCTTAGGCTTTTCACTCTTCTTGATCTCATCATATCGTCCCTTTTGCTTACTTGAAAACTTCCACCACATCAAACTCAAAGTAATTCTCATTAGAGGGTTAGTGCATAAATAAAAAATTCTCATATTCTACTGTGACACAAACACACCTTAATGCATTATAACATTAGCTACAGCCAATGATGTTCAAAGGAGCAAAAAGATCCAATCAAACATAGCAAAAGAAGCAATGCACAATAAAAGGCAGAATCTGTCAAAAACAGAACAGTCTGTAAAGACGAATTTTTTCGAGGCACTAGAGTTGCTCAAATCGAAAATCACTGAACTAGAGAAAGTTGCATACATATATGAGGATTCAGCACACAAAATCTCAAAGCATTTCGCTGCATCTGGAATAAATGAAGAATTTAACGGTGACAGACAGAAATCTGTTTCCTGTGCACAAATCCAAATCTAGCAAAACTTTCTACTAGAGACCTTACTTGGCACAACATTGCAAGAAAATAAAGATACAAAGAAGTTTCTACAGAAGTAAACAAACTTCTTGACACAAATAAAAACAAAGATACTGAAAATAAAATGATGGGTTGTCCCCCATAAGCGCTTTTCTTTAACGCCTTTTAGCTAGGCTTACTTACCTGCTATCAAGATGGTTGGAGTGAGGTGGCTTGGCTTCCCCAAGCTTGAATTCTTGCACTTACTTGATATATGTAGGGTGAGCCTAGGGGTAACATCCCCAAGCTTGAATGTTTGTCCCTCTTTAATCTTTATTTATCTCCCTCACTCTTCCACTTGAAAGTTCTCTTCACACACATCTCATCATAAAACTTGATTAGAGGGGTTAGTGTCTCCATAAATTAAATCCTCATAAATACAGCAAAGACATATCATGAATTGATTCTAAACATTAGCTACTGTTACTTATGGTTGTGCATTGCTCTTTAATAAAAAGAAGCACACAAAACACAAGTAATGAGAGTAATGCAAAATAAAGACAGAATCTGCCTAAAACTGAACAGCCCATAAAGAGTGAATTGTTAGAGGCACTTACCTTGCTCAAATCAGAAAACTTTGAACTAATGAATTGTGTGTTAATACCTGAAGATTGCTGTCACAAAGTGTCAGCTCAAAATACCTTTTCTTTGATTTTATACATTTTTCGCAGTGAAGCTTAGGAATCTGTTTTCTAGACAGCAATGATAGTTTTAATGATGCTCACATAGCAATAAGAATGAAATACAAAGGTGAGCATCAAGAGAAGAATATGAAGCACATTTAAGTCTAACCCACTTCCTATGCATTGGAATCTTGTAAGTAAATAAATCAATAAAGCACAAAGTGGCTAGCATAGGAAGACAAAATAAGTGGTACTTCAAAAATTTCAACATATAGAGGTGAAACTTAATATTATTGAGATGCATATATCCATGTTTCCCTCTCTCATAACAACTTTCAGTAGCATCATTGATAAATTCTACAATATAACCATCACATGAAAAATTCTTATCATGAGCCATATGCATAAAATTATTACTCCCCACATAAGCATAGTCATTCTTATTAATTGTAGTGGAAGAAAATTCAACAAAATAGCTATCATTATTATTCTCATCACCATAATCATCAAATATAGGAGGCATATTGAAATCATAATTAATTTTCTCCTCAATAGTAGGTGGACTGAAAATATCATATTCATCATTGCAATCATCATATATAGGAGGCATTGTATCATCAAAGTAAATTTTCTCCTCAAAGCTTGGGGGACTAAAAAGATCATTTTCATAAAAACTAGCTTCCCCAAGCTTGGACTTTTCCATAGCATTAGCAATAATGGTGTTCAAAGAATTCATACTAATAACATTACTACCACTCTTATGCAAACAAGCTTCCATAGGTTTTTTAATTTTCTCTTCAAAAGCATCATGTCCTAATTCAATATAAAGTTCATAAAGATCCCTAATTTTTGTTGTTGTTTTCCATTAAGCCTAACTAGTGAAATTAAAAACAAGAAACAAAAAGATATAATTGCAGAATCTAAAGGAAATAACTTCGAGCACTCACACAACAGCAACAATGCTAGAAAATAGCTTAGTAGCCAGATGATGTGAGTACCTTTTACCTTACCTCCCCGGCAACGGCGCCAGAAAATAGCTTCGTTGCCGGATAGCTTTGTTGTTGGAGTGTGAGTGCCGCTTACCTTACCTCCCCGGCAACGGCGCCAGAAAATAGTTTGATGTCTACACACGCTTCTATTCTTGTAGACAGTGTTGGGCCTCCAAGAGCAGAGGTTTGTAGAACAGCAGCAAGTTTCCCCTAAGTGAATCACCCAAGGTTTATCGAACTCAGGGAGGTAGAGGTCAAAGGTATCCCTCTCAAGCAACCCTGCAATCACAATACAAAAAGTCTCTTGTGTCCCCAACACACCCAATACACTTGTCAGATGTATAGGTGCACTAGTTCGGCAAAGAGATAGTGAAATACAAGTAATATGGATGATTATAAGTAGTAATTGCAATCTGAAATAAAAATGGCAGCAAGCAAACATGTAGCAGAACTTGTTGTAAACAGTGTTTCAATGCTTAGAAACTAGGGATCATACTTTCACCAGTGGTCACTCTCAACAATGCAATCATAATTGAATATAAATATAAGCACTTCAATATACTACTCCAAAGTATTCTCCGGCTGGATAACGAACACTAATTCATTGTGTAGGAATGCAAAAGCACGCCTCAAACATATATTCCCAAGTACTAATGAATACCCCACACTGGACCATGAGCATTCATAGGAGGTACTAACACACCACAATTTCATAGAGACATCCAACTCAAATAATAAATCAGTGAACAAGTATCTTGTGAAATATAGCCTAAAGACCCACACGGTGCACACACTGTCACCTTTACACACGTGGGACAAGGAGTCTCCGCAGATCACATAAATAAAGCCCACTTGAGTAACATAACAACATCTAGATTGCAAAGCTCATGATCACATATAGATCACATCATGGGAGAGAGAGATATAGACCACATGGCTACCGGTACGGCCCTCAGCCCCGAGGGAGAACTACTCCCTCCTCATCATGGGAGTCAGCAACGGCAATGAAGATGGTGGTGGAATCGATGGAGATGGCTCCGGGGGCACTTCCCCGTCCCGACAGGGTGCCGGAACAGAGACTTCTATCCCCCGAAACTTGTCGGCGATGGTGGCGGCGCTGCAGATGTTTCTTTGCAATATGACGGGGTCCGTCTAGGTTTTATGCGTCGGGGGCAATATATAGGCGAAAGGGCGGCGTTGGAGGGCTCCCGTGGGCCCCACACCACCTGGTGGCGCGGCAGGCATGGGTCCCGCGCCACCCTATGGTGTGGCCGGCCCACGGCCCTCCAGGTCCTCTCCTTCGGGCTCCGTGTAGTCCATTGAATTATAAAACTGCTGCTTTTTGTCCCGTCCAATTCCGAGAATATTTCCTTAAGTACTTTTCTGAAACGGGAAAACAGCAGAAAACAGGAACTGGCACTGTGGCGTCTTGTTCATAGGTTAGTTCCAGAAAATGCACAAAAATGCTATAAGATGTAAACAAAACATGTAGCAAATGGTATGAAAACAAGCATGGATCATAAGAAATTATAGATACGTTGGAGACGTATCAGTCGCCATGTGGTAACCCTTCCCGCCAAGATATTTGGGGGAAGAGGTCCAAGACACCTATAAAAGGAGAGGGAGCACGTTGGGGCAGGGATCCAAGAATCGTCCCCACCTGAGCTCTAGTGCTGCCATTGTTAGCCACTTCGAGCTCCACAAGCTCTCCTTGTACTGTGACCTCTACAAGCAGTGCAATACAACTAAGGCAGGACGTAGGGGTTTTACCTCTCCAAGAGGGCCCTGAACCTGGGTAATACCGTGTGTTCATCTCTGCAGTGCTTTCCTACAGCGATCTTGACGAGCCACTACGCGGAGGCACGTTGAGGGTTGTTTGATTCCGTCTTCAGCCCCTTACTCGATACCTAGTGGGAATCACCCAGTTCCTGGGAAAGATCTCCGACAGTGGGGTCTCACTTCGCAGCCCTCCGACGCCTATAAATTTCCTTTAACCCTAAAAATGTGAGGGCGGCCATTATTTTCTAGAAACTCGACCCCAACGCGCCGTCATCTCGAACCCTAGTTCGGGGTCCCATCTGAAGCTGATCCCGGCACTCTGTCGGAGGGGAGATCGATCCCGGAGGGCTCTTCATCGCCATGCCTTCCTCCGGGATGATGTGTGAGTAGTCGCACCTTGGACTACGGGTCCATGGCAGTAGCTAGTTGGTAGTCTCTCACCCTTGTGCTTCATGTCTTATGATCTTGTGAGCTGCCTAACATGATCAAGATCGATTATTGTAATGCTATGTGATGTGTTTGCTGGGATCCGATGGATTACGAAGTTATGTTCAGATTGTGCATGATTCTTATATGAGTTATTTATGTTCTTGCATGCTCTCCGATGTGCGTAGTTACTTTGCCCAAGTGATTGTGTGTATCTCCAAGAGAGGGTAGTTATGCTAGATAGTGGGTTCATGCCCCCTTTTGTTCCTGGGCACGAGTGACAAAAACGTCTAAGGGCGAGGGTGTGATGTTCCTACAAACGGTAAAACAGTGGTGCTAGTGTCTCATTTGATATTAGTGTTGCTTACATCATGCGCTTTACTTAATGCATTTTTTTGTTGCTTGCAACTTAATACCGTTGGGTGACAGGCTGGATAGCGATCCCACGATGGACTTATTAGACAAAGACGCAGTTGGACTCAACGGTCTTTGTTCCTTGTTGTGATGCCTCCATAAATATTATCATGTTCTTTTTGTCATAGCTAAATTGGGTTTGTGTCATGATCTTGTCAATTGCCTAGCTATAAATCGTTCACCCATCACATGCATATTTTATTTACTTGAGAGACTCCACTAGTAAACCCATGGCCCGCGGAACATCTTTTTGCATTGTTTACAACCTCATTTACTTGCTTTTAATCATCATTATTTTTCTGGTCACTTTTGCATTTATTCCATTTCATCATACAATTAACCGCTTTGTGTTCTGCGAGACCGGAGAGATTGACAACCTCTCCGCCGTTGGGGGCAAAGTATTTTGGTTGAGTGTGTGCAGGTTCACGTCTGTTGAAGGTTAAGCACCAGAGATCTTCAACATTCACCTCGTTGTTGATTTCAAAGTCCTCCTGGTTCGATAAACCTCGGTTCAATTAATTGAGGGAAAACAACTGCATACTGCATCACCGCCTTAAGCTGGGGGCACCACCCAACCAATACTCAACAAGCAGCCTTTTTCTGGTGCCGTTGCCGGGGACTTTGGAGCTACAGCAAGGGGAGTCTCATACTCTCAATCTCATTACTTTGTTTTTGTCTTGCTTGCTTTATTTCTCGTTTAGTTTATTTTCCTGTTTCAAAATTTTAAAACCCAAAAAAATTAGTGTAGTCTTTATTCCTGTGTTGTTATTTTATCTATTCATTATGTCTTCATGAAAACACTAAGTTGTGTGACTTTACTAGCACTTAAACAATGATTTTATCTGCTCTCCATTGCCCCACCCGCTTCTAAAGCGGAATTTTATGAAATTAAACCTGCTTTGCTAAATCTTGTTATGAAAGAGTAATTTTCTGGTGCTAGTACTGATGATGCTGCCTCTCATTTAAATAACTTTGTTGAGTTATGTGATATGCGAAGTATAAATAGGTGGAAAGTGACATCTTAAAACTGAATCTTTTTCCTTGTCTTTGAGGGAAGAGCAAAAGAATGGTTATTGTCTTTGCCTAAAAATACCATTGATTCTTGGATTAAACATGCAAAGATGCTTTTATTGGAACAATATTATCCACCTGCTAAAATCATACAACTAAGGATTAACATTATGAACTTTAGACAATTTGATAATGAACATTTGCTCAGATTGGGAGAGAATAAATCTATGGTTAAGAATTGTCCCACGCATGGATTAACTATGTGGATGGTTATCCAAACTTTCTATGTAGGTTTGAATTTTTTCTTCAAGAAACCTTTTGGACTCAGCCCGGGAGGCACCTTCATGTCCACAACATTAGGTGCAGCAACTAAACTCTTGGATGAGATGATGAAAAATTATTCACAATGGCACACCGAACGAGCTCCAAGTGGTAAGAAGGTAAATTCTTTCGAGGAAATTTCCTTTTTGAGTGATAAGGTTGATATGATCATGTCTATGCTTACTACCAATCAGTCCAATATTGATCCTAATAATGTTCCTATTGCTTCATTAATTGCCCAAGAAAAAGGATCAAGTGTTGATGTTAATTTCTTAAAGAAACAACTTCAACAATAATGCTTATCGAAATATATTTTGGTAGTAACAAACTATAAGCCTTATCCTCCCAATAATGGCAACTTTTATGGTAATTCCTATTGGTGGTTCTTTTAATCCTATAAGAATGTGTCCTCTGATCTTGAGAATGTTTTAAAGAATTTATCACTTCGCAAAAATCTTTTAACAAAAACTGTTGAAGAGAAGTTGGAAAAAACTAGATAGTTTAGTCTCTAAAGTAGACGTTCTTGCTCATGATGTGAGTTTTGAAAATTAGAACCACTCCAAATCAAGGACAAAACACACTAAATCTTTAAATGCTATCTCTCTTCAAATTAATGAAATGAAAGAAAGAATGATGGCTCTCTTGAAAGCTAGGTGGGCTTAGAGAGGCTGAAGAAGCTAGAATTGCTGAAATGAATAGGAAAAACTGTTAAAGTTTTACTATCCAAACCACTAAAGAGGATCCTCCTAGTTTATTTAAAGATGATGAAACTGATTTTGACAATTGCAATCTTACTGAAGTCATTCGTTCCTACAAAAACTTGCTAAGACACCGGATGCTAGTAAAATAAATCTTGCCTTACCAAACACCATTACCGATGCTCTCATCAAGGCTAGGGAAGAAAAACTAAAGCTTGAAACCTCTATCCCTAGGAGTTAGAAGATGGTTGGGAACCCACTATTAAGATGAAAATAAATGACTTTGATTGCAATTATTTATGTGATCTTGGTTGCAAGTGTTTCTGTTATGCCTAAAAGTTTCTATAATATGCTTGATTTAAATCCTTTGGAAGAATGTTATTTAAATGTTAATCTTGCTGATTCTTCTAAAAAGAACCTTTGGGTAGAGTTGATGATGTCCTTGTTGTTGTTAGTGATAATTATGTTTCCCGTTGATTTTTTTGTCATGGATATTGAGTGCAATGCTCTTGTCTCTATTATTTTGGGAAGACCGTTTTTAAGAACGTTGGGTGCTATTATTGATATGAAAGAGGGAAATATAAAGTTTCAGTTCCCCCTTAGAAAAGGGATGAGCACTTCCTAGAGAGGAAAGAAGCTTCCTTTTAATCAATCTAAGGTCAAGCTATGCTCTTGATGTTGCAAGGGCCTCCGAAAAAAACTTGATATTGGCATTGCGCGTAGCTAAAAGGCTGTTAAAGAAAAGCGCTTGTTGGGAGGCAACCCACTTTTATTTTTAGCTTGCTTTTTTTTATTTCTTGAGTTCATGAAATTATTACCTCTGTAGCAACTTCATTGTATCTTTTTCTTTTGGTTTGTTGTGCCAAGTTTAGCCTCTAATGCATTGAAAGTGCGAGGTATTGAGTTGCTGTCCAAAACAGATTATGTGCGCCTGTTGCACGAAAATCCTAAAATCTCCAGAATTTATAGTTTTCTGATAATTTTTAACAGCAAGCCTGATTCTTTTTTCTATCTTTCGTTAGTTTTGAGTTTTCTGATTTGAGTTGCAGAAGTGCTTCGAAAGATTAATCTTTATAGACTGTTCACATTTTGACGATTCTGCTTCTTTTGCATTGTCTCTTTACCATCGTCATATGTGATACTCTAGGGGTAGAGTACCACATTGAGGCTTAGTAAACTGTAGCTAATTTCTAATGGAATTGGTTTGCAATTTGTCCTTAAGTTGAACACATGTGCGTTTTTAATTTACGAGCACTAACCCTCTAATCAATTATGTGAACTTTTGTGTGAAGGGAGTTTTTAAGTTCCAAAGGAGAGGAATATGAAGAAATCGAGGATGGATCAGAGCTCAAGCTTGGGGATGCCCCCATGCCACCCCCTCTGAATATCAAGGAATTATCAAGAGTCAAAGCTTGGGGATGCCCAAGGCATCCCCTCATCTTCATCGACTCATAAGGTCGTCTTGTTGAACTTCGTTTTTATCACTTTACTATTATGTGCTATGCTTGGAGCGTCTTTTTACTTTAGTTTGTTTGTTTGCTGGTCATATCTTTGATTGGATCCTTCTTTCTCCATAAAAGAAAACATCTAGCATTGACCCTGGTATCGTTGAGCATATTTCATTGCCCCATGATTAAACATGAATCTTTATATTGACATTATCTATAAGATAAACCGTTGGAAGATTGAAGCTTTTTGCTAATTCTTACATCTTCCTTTGTGTTGATTCTCAAACACTTTTGCTATGGAATTATTATCCTTGTGAATTAGACAAATATGTTGATCACATTGTTTTCATGTCTTTGACATACTATTTATGAAAGGTTTGCTTGAATGATTCAACTTGTTTATTCATTGATTTCTTGCTATCAATTATAGACAATTGTTTAGTATCTCTTCATTCACATCCTTTTATTGCTTACTATCTTGATCACGTTTGTGTTGGTTGCATATCTCATAAAAAATTATTTGTTATCACTTACCTACTCGAGAACGACTAGGATTTAAGCTTGGGGATGCCGATACGTCTCCGACGTATCTATAATTTTTTAGTGATCCATGCTAGTTTTGTGATATTGTCACATGTTTTTACTGTCATTTATATCATTTTTAAGCATTTTGTCGGACTAACCTATTGACAAGATGCCCAGTGCCAGTTCCCTGTTTTTGCTGTCTTTTTGTTTCAGAAATTTACTTCTCGAATATTTCTCGGAACGCGCTGGAAATTTTTGTGGATTTTTTATCCGCCAAGACAAAGTACCAGACAGAAGGGGAGCCGGAGGGGGCCCACAGGGCAGGTACGCCCACCTGCCGCGGGTCAAGGTGGACCCGCGGGTGGGGCCTGCCCCTGCCCGTGGGGTCTCACCTCGCAGCCCTCCGACGCCATAAATTGCCTTAACCCTAAAAAGTGAGGGCACCATTATTTTCCAGAAACTCGACCCCGACGCGCCGTCATCTCGACTCTAGTTCGGGGTCCGTCTGAAGCTGATCCCGGCACCCTGCCGGAGGGGGAGATCGATCCCGGAGGGATCTTCATCGCCGTGCCTTCCCCGGGATGATGTGTGAGTAGTCGCACCTTGGACTACGGGTCCCTGGCAGCAGTAGCTAGTTTGTAGTCTCTCACCCCTGTGCTTCATGTCTTATGATCTTGTGAGCTGCCTACATGATCAAGATCGATTATTGTAATGCTATGTGATGGTTTGCTGGATCCGATGGATTATTCGAAGTTATGTTCAGATTGTGCATGATTCTTTATATGAGTTATTTATGTTCTTGCATGCTCTCCGATGTGCGTAGTTACTTTGCTAAGTGATTGTGTGTATCTCCAAGAGAGGAGGGTAGTTATGCTAGATAGTGGGTTCATGCCCCTTTTGTTCCTGGGCACGAGTGACAGAAACGTCTAAGGCGAGGGTGTGTGTTGTTGCTACTAAGGGTTAAAACAGTGGTGGCTAGTGTCTCATTTGATATTAGTGTTGCTTACATCATGCGCTTTACTTAATGCATTTGTCTGTTGCTTGCAACCTAATCCGTTGGGTGACAGGCTGGATAGCGATCCCATGGTGGACTTATTAGACAAAGACGCAGTTGGACTCAACGCTCTTTGTTCCTTGGCGTGATGCCTCCATAAATTTATCATGTTCTTTTTGTCATAGCTAAATTGGGTTTGTGTCATGATCTTGTCAATTGCCCAGCTGTAATTCGTTCACCCATCACATGCTATTTTATTTACTTGAGAGGACTCCACTAGTGAACCATGGCCCCCGGTCCATATTTTTACATTGTTTACAACCTCATTACTTGTTTTTAATCATCATTATTCCGCTGGTCACTTTTGCATTTATTCCATTTCATCATACAATTAACCGCTTTGTGTTCTGCGAGACCGGAGAGATTGACAACCTCTCCGCCGTTGGGGGCAAAGTATTTTGGTTGAGTGTGTATAGGTCTGCGTCTGTTGAAGGTTAAGCGCCAGAGATCTTCAACATTCACCTCGTTGTTGATTTAAAAGTCCTTCTGGTTCGATAAACCTCGGTTCAATTAATTGAGCGAAAACTGCTGCATACTACATCACCGCTTTAGCTGGGGGCACCACCCAACCAATACTCAACAAGCAAGAACCTACAAAAAATGGAAAATGCTTAAAAGTTGCTGGAAAGGTTTTTCTTACGATTAAAAATGGACCGGGGTTCATGGTTTCACAAATGCACTCTCTCTTTAATAAAGTGGTAGACAATGGAACATGGGAATTGACATACGAGATTGCAACAAATAGGTTTCATGACAAGTTACTAATTATATGGGCATCACGTCCTAACATAGAGATCTTTTGGTTATTAACCTCTCTTATACTCCACCAAGAATGGCGAAGAAAGTCAATTTGTCCAAAGCACAAATCTTAGCACCTTAGTATTGAGATAAATCAGAGTATAGCTTTAATCTTTATGACATGAAGTTAAAATAAGAACATGCTAGATCTAGTCAAGGAGAAGTGGCAATGGTCACACCCACACCTCCGGTAGCATGGTATTTTAGTTTATCCCTAGTGAGGCAACAAAGTAAGGTAGGAATACCCAAGTGGATCGCGGAACTTCTCTCACTTTCACCGCACTAGCCACCCCCTCATTACTCCAACCAATGCACACGTTCCCCCACACACGCTCTCATAAACATGCTCAATCAAAACAAGTAGACAAGAATGGGGTACGTAATATGAATCTACTTTCATAACTGAAACAAAACAATTGCAATCTCAAACATATATTAACTCATAAAAGAGATCCACCACATAGGAATTACATAGATGACCGTAATCATGTTCGGCAGCTCATGGTGCTAATTAGTGAAGCTCAAGAGAGAGAGAGATACATAAGTTACTTCCACAAACCCATAGTCCAGGGGTGGACTACTCCCTATTCATCATGGAGACGGTGGAGATGTCGTTGGGGGTGATGGAGACCCGCCGGCAGTGCCCCCCGGGTTTTCCCCCTCCAATCTGCAGCTCCAGTTCTCTGTTTTGGTGTTTCTGTGTTTCGGCGGCGCTCTTTTCTGGAAAACGTCGGGGGACTATTTTTATAGTCGTTTCTAGGTCACGAGGAAGCTTCGGGAAGAAGGATCAACGCAAACAGAGCCACGAGGCCCAAAATGGTGGGTCCCACGCAGCCTGGGAATCTGGTCGTGTGGGCCTATCCATTCTGGCCCTCAGGCCTCCACTCCTTCGCCTCTTTCACGCCTTCTTCCTCCCTAAAAATGATCCCCGTAATTTTTCAGGTCATTTGGACGTCGTTTGGATCCCTGAAACTCAAAAATATAGAAAATAGGGTTTTCTGCCAGAGCAGGGTTAATTCCCGAAAAATAAGAAAACTGTGAATATTCCTAAAATCAATAGAAACAATGATATAACCCTCATATGATGCAAATATGATAGAAATATAAGTAATTCAATGCAAAGTTCATGTATGCATGCATTTTACATGCATCAGATGCTATTAAAAATGGGAAATGGATGTGTTTGAGTTGATTTAAAAAGATACATATAGTTGCATGATTCATGTGCTTTTTAATGAATATTAAATTGCAAGTGTTTTATCAAGAGCTATCTCTTATTCATGTTTTGATGCTGAATGTTACTTTACTTTGTTTAACATGGATTGGTTAGTTCTATGGACACTTGTGCATGCATTTAGACGGTCAATTTTCTTCCTTTTGCTAACCCAAAAATTCCAATAAGTAAAATCTTGTTTTCCAACACATTCAACCAAAGTTTTTCCAATGAGTCCACCATATCTACCTATTAGCTTTATGCTATTCCGAGTATGTTTATCATGTTATTTTGTATTATCTATACCTCTGAATTAAAATGCTTATGTTATTGATTGTTACGGGAAAGTTGGTTAAAAAGCTCTTTCGAACTTGATGCACACCTTACTTTTATTGCACTTAATAAACATGAACCATTGTGATTAAAATTATGAAGTTGTGAGCTCGACAAAAGTTTTGGTTGGGAGTTAGCTCATATGTGCTGTCACATGGCAAGCTTTCAACATGCTCTTAATTATATTTAGTTGATATCATGTACTTTTGTTTATGGATGCTTATCATGGTGCCGAATAAATGTGGAAACTAAGTAAGTTTAAGGAATTTGTATAAATGGCTAGAGAGACACCTGGGCCGCTAATCTAAGCCATGCATCATTCATGGTGGAAATTTACTTACATGCTATGGTGAACCATCACTGATGCATCTCATAATAAAAAGCTATACCAATAGTAAATAAAAAGGGTGTTGAGATTGTTCATTATGTTTGTTTGTCTTGTCATTTTGACATGGGCTCGTTCCATGTCCTGGGACAACAGGTACCCCAGTTGACCCTCTTGATGACCCTATTATTCAATGACTTTAACTTGAACTTGCTTTGTAGCCCAAATTGAGTAACACCGTGGTGTAGGTACTCGTATTCACGGGGAATGAAACTTTCAACCCATACTTTGTCAGGCACACTACTTATATTTGCTTTCACTTTAAACTTTACCATTCAAGATGCTATGCTAGGGGTAATGAGAGCTTGACACCAATGAATACCACATTGCAAACATGACTTAAGAAGAAGCATTTGGAGGTTAGATGAAACTTATTCATGTTTTACCTCCACTCATTTATATATCTTTCCAAGTGTCCACCTTTTATATTCAGATTTACAAGAGTACTCTATGACCATTATAGGATGTTTTTACTTTTCATTATGCATACATTTGGTCCATAGTACTTTCTTCTATGTTACACTTTGTTGAATTATCACTAAACATCCTTATATTGAATATTTGATATCAGTTCGTAATCTATCTGGTATATTGCTACTCCTTTGAAGAATGAATCATTTGACTTTATATAGCAATAGTAATCACCTTTGATATCCATTGATAGTTTATAATACAAAGTCCATGTTAGTTTTATCACCTTCATACTCGAGGACGAGTATATGTTAAGCTTGGGAATGTTGATGCATGTAAAATGCATACATGAACTTTGCATTATATGCTTATATTTCAATCATATTTGCATCATATAAGGGTTATATCATTGTTATATATTGATTTTGGGAATTTCACAGTTTCCCTATTTTCTGGAATTAACCCTGCACTGGCAGAAAACCTATTTTCATATTTTGATGTCTCAGGGACCCAACCGACGTCCAAATGACCTGGAAATTTACGAGCATCAGTTTTTGGAAGGAACAAAGCGTAGGAGCAAAGGAAGCGAAAAAGTGGAAGCCCGAAGGAAAAAATAGGTCGGCCCACGCGGCCAGATTCCTTGGCCGCGCGGGACCAACCAACTTGGACCTCGAGGCTCCGTTGCCGTCGATCATTCTTCCAGAAGCTTTGTCTTGACCTAAAAACGCCTATAAAAATAGTTTCTCGACGCCTTTCGGAAGGGAGTGCCGCCGACCGAAACACAGAAACACTGAACAGAGATCTGGAGCTGCAGATTGGAGGGGGAAAACTCCGTCAGGATGTACCAGTGTGGTCTCCATCTTCTCCAACGACATCTCAGCCGTCTCCATGATGAAATTGGAGTAGTCCACCCCTGGACTATGGGTTTGTGGAAGTAACTTATGTATCTCTCCTCTCATTGAGCTTCACTAATTAGCACGGTCATCTATGTAATTCCTTTGTGGTGGATCTTCTTTATGAGTTAATATATGTTTGAGATTGCAAAAGCTTTGTTTCAGTTATGAAAGTAGATGCATATTATGTACCCCGTTCTTGTCTACTTGTTTTGATCAAGCATGTGTATGAGAGCGTGTGAGGGGGAACGTGTGAATTAGTTGGAGTAACGAGGGGGTGGCTAGTGGTGCGGTGAAAGTGACAGAAGTTCCGCGATCCACTGGGTATTTTACCTTACTTTGTTGCCTCACTAGGGATAAAGAAAAATACCCTGCTACCGAGGTGTGGGTGTGACCATTGCCACTTCTCCATGACTAGATCTAGCATGTTCTTATTTTAACTTCATGTCATAAGAATTAAAGCTATACTCTGATTTATCTTAATTACCGTGGTGCTAAGATTTAGTTCACATCTTGGTGGAGTATAAGAGAAATTAATAAACAAACGATCTCTATGTTAGGACGTGATGGCCCATCTAATTAGTAACTGTCATGAAACCTTTTTGTTGCAATCTCATATGTCAATTCTAGTGTTCCGTTATCTACCACTTTATAAAGAGAGAGTTGATTTGTGAAACCATGAACCCCGGTCCATTTTTAATCATAAGAACAAATCTCCCAAAATATTCTGGTTTTAAGATTTTATTTATTGACCAAAATTAGTGTCAAGTGTGTTATTTTTAACAAGATTTTCAAAAAGTATTTTTTCAAATTTTTAAAAGTTTTAAGCTAGTTTTGAATCTGTTTCGAAAACAGAAAATTGAAAAGTGTTTTGTCAAAAAAAAAAGGCCAAAGGGGCCGAGCGGCCAACACCAGCCCAATTGCGGCCCATTCCTTCCCCGTGCGCGTAGCCCACCTTCTCTCTTCCCCCCTCGCTGATATCCCTGCCCCACCTGTTAGCACCGACAGGGACGACCACGTCGTCTTCCTCCCATAATCGCGTGCTCGTCAATGCCAGAGATCACCCGATTCAAACCGAATCAATACGGGCGTTGAAGACCGAATCACCGCGGCCGTCTACCCCTCATTAACCCTCTCCACCCTCTCTCTCTGCCCCTAGAACAAAGCCGAGAGCCACCAGGCTGCCCACGCCCGAGCTCGCAACTCCGCCACCACCGCAGGCAAGAGGTCTCGATTCCGCATAAAAACAGGACGCCCTGCACCTCCCCTGGACCATATCCTCTTTCTACTTATCTTGCTTCTGTTTGACACCATTTTGTATTTTTGCATTCGCCAGATCGACGGATTCGTGGTTGACCGAAGCCGCCCGCTGCCACCATCAACTCCGACGAGCATTCCCGACGCACCGGAGCTCCTCGACGCCATCTCTCCCGCCACCGAACCCGCCTCGTCGTCCTTCACCTCGATATGACCCACTCCTCCCTGATCCCCCTCCGGTGGCCTGAACGCACCGTGCGCTGTGTCGCCACTGCTCGGCTAGAGTTCCGGCCGGCGAGCCGCTCTGTTTAGATCGATCTGTTTAGGGGCGTTAGATCTAGATCGGGGGCCGAATTTATTTCTTTTACCAAACCGGTACTAGCGAATTTGTAGACGCCACATCATCGCCTAGTCAGCGCCCCGTCAGCTGCCAGGCAGTGCCACGTACGCAGAGCCAGCCATCAGAGATCGCCACATGGAGGTGGAATTTCTGGATTTTCCCGAATTTAGAGGTTTCTGTCTGTTTTTGCAGAAAAAGCGCTGCAACTTTAGATTTATCATATCTTTTGTATACTTTTCCAAATTCAAATCTTTATATATTTGAAATCCTTAGAACCAATAGAATCTTTCTGGAGTTTTAGTTTTCTGTTTTGTCCGTTATAATTATTCAATTTTCAATGTGAAGTTTGAGTATTTTTTACATAACTTTAGTTTTAAAAATAGATTTTTGCGTGAATCCAATTTGGTATAGCTTAGTTTTNAAAAGAAAAGGGTTCAAAAAACAAAGGAAAGCCAGCCGGCCGAGCCAGCCCCACCACGGCCCAAATATCCCTCTCGCGCGCGTCCAGGCCCAGCACCAGCACAGTTCGTGCAGCCCGCCACCCTCTTCTCCCTTCTCGCTGACGCGTGGGACCCATGATGACGCAACCGCCGAGGTCATGCCCATCAACCTCCTGCGCACGTAAGAAACCAGCCGAGATACGATGCCGTTCATCACCCAAATCCGATCGATTTCACGGGATTTGTTTCCCTTTCTCGCGTCTTCTTAAGCCCCTCCTAGCTCGCAGTTTTCCCCCCACAACCCTAACCCTCTGCGCCAGGCTGCTCGCTTTGGAGCCCGCATCTCCGCCGCCCGCCGCCGGTACTTCTCCACGCCCCGGCCAACACCGGCGACCCCAAGCCCTTCCACCTCCCCTTTATGCTTTTCCTTGCTCCGGTGGTCCGTTTTGACAACGTCTCGGTTTTCTTTTGCGCCAGATCGACGTGAACTTGATCAACCGACGCGTCCGCCGCCGTCTCCGACTCCGACGAGCAATCCCCGACGAGCCCGAGTATCCCGGACGCCGCCGTCTCGCCATCGACTCTGGCTCGACGTCCTGCACTCTTGGTAACGAAAGCCCCCTCCCCCTCACTTTCTTTTCACCAGAAGCGTGATGCCATGCTGTCGCCGCTGTCGGCCGCAACCCAACCCTAGTGCCGCCACTTTAGGGTCCTTTAAATCTAGACCGTCAGATCTAGATTTGACGGTTCGGTTTATTTTTTTAATCGAATCGGTACGCTGACGTGGCTTGTACAGTCAGCATCCAGTCAGCGCCTAGTCAGCAGAGACAGCTAACCAGAGATAGCCATGTGGCCAGGAATTTTTTTGTGTATTTTCCGAAATTCGTTTTTAATCTGTCTGTTTTGCAGAAAAGCCCCTACATCTTAGAATTATCATATTTTTTTACTTGTTTACCAAATTTAGCAAATAAGACCTTTTTGGAATCCTTAGAACCAGTAGAATATTTTCTGTTTTGAGTTAGTTTAAATTATTCAAATTTCAAATGTGTGATTTGAGTAATTTTAACATAACTTTAAATCTATAAGTCAAAAAATTTCAAGTAAAATAGTTTTAGAAACCTTGTTTTATGTAAAATATACTTCCTCTGTTATAAAATAGTTTTGAGTATTATTTTGATAATTTAAAATTTAGAGCCTTGGTTTGAGTAATTTTGGCATAACTTTAGTTTAAAAATGGATTTTGAGTAAATCCAATTGGATTAGTTTTATTTACTTGTTCTCTTGTCCATTAGAGTCATTCCCTGTTTTTATAAAAATAGTTTGTAGCATTGTTTTATTTATTAGTGATGTATGACCTTTTTGGGATTTTAAAGATAGTTTATTTATTTCTAAATTGCATTTTTGGGTTTTATGATATCATGCATGTTTTCAAAAATAGAAAATGTATTGGAATAATAATTGTGTTTTAAAAATGCATTTCATGCATATCTTTTTTTTGTGTGAATTGCTTGTTATATTTATCTTGCTTTGTGTGAATGTTTAGATTATTCGGAGAGTCCGGAGAACGTTTGCAATTGTTGCACCTACAAATCCTGCCAAGGAAAGTGATGCTCACACATATATTTCCTAAGTATTTTTGTGTATGCATGAGTAGATATTTTTGGTTAGTATGCATGTTAGGTGTTTACTAATGCTATGCTAGACCTATTTAGTATTACTCAAAAAATATTCCTAAGTGTCTAGTACCTATTAAATAACTTAGTAGAATTGGCAAATGCCATGCTATGTGTTTTGTATGAAAGTTAATGACAATTTTTCCTAAGTTAATGAAACACCTAGGTGGATGTTGGCTTTGTGGATGGAGGTTGAAAGTTGAGTGGCTGCTCTGGCTCATTTAAGTGAGTGCACCTGGGTTAGACTCAGACTCATTTAGATGACTTAACAAGGAGTACGTGCACTTGTGGATTGCCACCCCAGATACAAACAGATTGATGTTGCTTCAAGTGAAGATTGCGTTCCGTGCAGCCACTAGTCATATGGGCTCTTGCTTGACTAAGTAAGTTGTGTGGAATTGGCCCGGCTTGACAAGCAGATGTAGTTGATGTAGGTGGAATGGGTCAGACGGCAGTGGTCGGGGAAATGCTTCTGAAAAGTCTCGTCTCAATCTTCTCCTTTCCTTTTCTCTTCAAGAAGGGTCAAGGTCAGAATGGGCTAATTGAGTCAAGTGGTGAAAGTGCACAACCTCTGCAGAGTGTCAAACTAAGTACTTAGCCGTGTCCCCGGCTACGGACAATTTTGAGTATCGAAGCAAGGACATCAACAAGAGATCTCATCATTCCAATTTCTTAAGTAAATCTTTTGATGAACTTGTGTGTGGAAGATATTCCTGGATTTGTTCCATGGAATGATCTCATGACTAGTTGAAAAGAAAAAGTGTTTGACAAGATAGGATAAAATTTGCTTTACGCAAAAATAGCCTTGAACTCCACCAGCCATATATGCATATAGTTACTAGAAGTTTTGCCTTATGAGTCCACAAGTATCACTTGCCAGATCCATTCAAATGGTTCTGACCAATTTTTGGCTGCAACGCTTTTACTGTTGCAGGTTGTTCTGACGACGAGTAAGGAACGGGTTTCGAGTCTGCAACCAACATGTTTTCGCCTGGGGCTACATGAAGATTGGGACTCCATGCAATGATTTTAGTCTTCCGGTGTTATTTCTATTGATGCTAGATTCAAGCTATGCAAAGTTGTAATGGATATTTTTAAGTCTGGATCATTCGTGTAATAAATTGATACAATGTTATGGTATTCATCGTAAACTGTGTGTGCAAACGATTCGATCCAGGGATTTGCACTATACACAGGGATCTTGCCTAATTTTAAGTGCATGTCCACTATAGATGGTATCAGAGCACTGTGTTGCCTGTAGCTTCAAACCCTAGGTTTGGATTAGAAACTAGGAAAAGACCTAGCAATGAGAATCTATTTTATTCAATCTTCTTAAAAAGAAAATATTTGCAAGTCATCCTTTCTCATACTCTCATCTAATATTCATCTTTCTAAGACATCTTTTCTCATTTAAAATGATCCTTATTGGTGGATACAACTCAAATGATGTCAGACCGAGGAAGATCGCCACAAGACAATTCGAGTTTACCTTTTCATAGTTTTTGATTCAACAAGAGACACTATATTGAAGGTCATTGAAGAACCGTGAAGAAATACTTAGACTTCGTAACAGTCAGGATTACCTAAAGGAAGTTGAAGAGTACTTTGAAGCACTCAAGGAATAGATAGTAGAGACCACCATTCTAGTTATTTTGTTAGAACAACGTTCACGTGGTAGTAATATGATCATATCAACTTAGGTGGTATGGCAATACTAGGTTGTTTGTTGTGTTAGCACCAGGTTGATTGATGCTTGTTAGATGTTGTCTGTAAGATGAAATTGCCTTGATCTGCTTGTATGAGTAAAAGTACTTCTCCTAGATCTGTCTATCTTTTGCTCATCTATGCTAAAACCCACAGATGCCTCCCCGACGTGATCCCGAGAACAACAACAACACCGATGCAATGCTTCAACAGATGATTGCAGCGCAGACTCAGCTAATGACTATGATGGCTCAATTCATGGCCAATCAGAATGCACCACCACCACCACCTCCACCACCGCCACCACCTCCTCCTCAAGTGGACATGCTTGAAGATTTCTGAGGCTCAGACCTAGCAAGTACTCGTCTGCAACCGAGTCAATTGTGGCGGATGATTGGCTGCATTCCCTAAACAGGACCCTGGTGACAAGTGAATGCACTGAGAACGAGAAAGTGAGGTTTACCGCCCATCTGTTGGAGGGACCAGCAGCTCAATGGTGGGAAACCTATCAAGTCACCCATCCTCTGGAAGGTTTAACATGGGAAGCATTCAAGGAAGGCTTTCGTAATGCCCATATCTCTTCGGGCATTATGAACTTGAAGAAGGAGGAATTCCGAAGCTTGAGGCAGGTAAACAGGATGCTCAAGGAGTACATGGATGACTTCTATGCTTTGTCCTGTTATGCTCCTGAATGACATTGATACTGATGGCAAGAGGAAGGAAAAATTCCTCAAGGGACAGTGCGACGAACTGAAAATTCCTTTGACAGTCGCATACGCCCCAAACTATCAGGCTCTCTTGGATCAAGCAATCACACTGGAGGATAGCATCAAGAAAGCAGAGAACAGGAAGAGGAAGCACAGTGACAACAAGTACAATTCAGAAGTTGTTCAGAAGAAGCCACATTATCATGAGAGCGATGGAGGAAGCAACCATAAGCATCATGGTCATAACCATACTGGTGGCAATGGAGGCTATAAGGGAAATGGACACGATGCTCCCAACAACAATGGACATCACCGTCCAAATACTGCACCCAAGAAGGATCTCAGCCATAATCACTTGGTACATTTGCAAGAAACAAGGCATTATTCAACTGAATGTCCTGAAAAGAAGACCGCAGAAGCTGCCAAGCCAATCCTTTCGATAAGGGATATGTGAATCATATCCATATGGAAGGAGCCTACAAATAAGCCTGGTATGATGAATGGTACATTTTATTCAAGCATCCAGTTTGAAGTTTGACATTCGTAGACTACCAACAATTTTTTAAAGGGTGGTAGTCCACCCAGATGCGAAAACCTAGAGTTTTCAAACCATTCTTTCTAGCGTATTTGAATCTCGGGACGAGATTCCTTTTAAGGGTGGTAGTATGTAACATCCCAAGATTTTAATTTTTTTTGAAAATTCTGATAAATCAAAAACATGCATGCATCAAGTGGTGAAAGTGGAAATCGACCCGGCTTGACAAGCAGATGTACTGGATGTAGGTAGAATGGGTGAAGACGGCAGTGGTCGGGGAAACTGGCTTCTGAAAAGTCTCGTCTCAATCTTCTCCTTTCCTTTCTCTTCAAGAAGGGTCAAGGTCAGAATGGGCTGATTGAGTCAAGTGGTGAAAGTGCACAACCTCTGCAGAGTGTCAAACTAAGTACTTAGCCGTGTCCCCGGTTACGGACAGTTTTGAGTATCGGAGCAAGGACGTCAACAAGAGATCTCATCATTCCAATTTATTAAGTAAATCTTTTGATGAACTTGTGTCTGGAAGATATTCCTGGATTTGTTCCATGGAATGATCTCATGACCAGTTGAAAGGAAAAAGTGTTTGACAAGATAGGATAAAATTTTCTTTACGCAAAATAGCCTTGAACTCCACCAGCCATATATGCATATAGTTACTAGAAGTTTTGCCTTATGAGTCCACAAGTATCACTTGCCAAATCCATTCAAATGGTTCTGACCAATTTTTGGCCCGTCGTTACATGAAGTTTGGGACTCCATGCAATGATTTTAGTCTTCCGTTGTTATTTCTGTTTATGCTAGCTTCAAGCTATGCAAAGTTGTAAGGGATTATTTTTAAGTCTGGATCATTCGTGTAATAAATTGATACAATGTTATGGTATTCATCGTAAACTATGTGTGCAAACGATTCGATCCAGGGATTTGCACTATACACAGGGATCTTGCCTAATTTTAAGTGCAGGTCCGCTACATACATAGAACACTCTGAAGGAGTGATAGAACACATTGAAATAAACCATACTACATGATAACTTCTCTACCCATGATATAACTCACACGACTATAGCAAAATAGAAGATAATTATAAAGATAAAGATACCGAGGCACTCCCCAAGCTTGGGACAAGCCAAGGGAGTGCCAATACTTGCGCTTATTCCTGCGGTGGTGACGGTAGGTTGATGACCCTTATGCGCCTCTCAATAGTTTCTTTTAACTCCTCGAGTTGGTAGCCAAGGTTGCAGATCATCTCAGTGTTGCTCTCAACCCGGCTTCTTAGCAATCCAATGGGCGTGTTCTAGTCATCTGGGGCTCTTCCCCAGCCATCCTTAGTATCTGGCCCAAAGCTTCAACTCCCATGCATAGGTACGATCTATATCCCAAGCAGAAGGTAATTCTCCTAATGGAATATTCTCAAGTTGATGGTTATGGATCAAAGATGAAAATGATTTCTAATGTTTGAAAAAGGAGACCTCCCAGCTGAGTTTCTACGAAGACCTTTGTCAACTGGTTGCAGCCATCCCCCTTTCTCGAGAACAGAGGGATTCTTGGACACTCTAATCTTTGCTATGGCAGCGTAGGGGTATTGGCGTTGGTCTTCCTCTACCTCTTCTCCATCATCCTCAGACATATCCTTGAACACCTCTTCTTTTCCTTTGGCAGCTCGGATGTTCTTATCTTGGTCATCATTGCCGGTTTTCTCGAAACGGGAGGAGGACATCATGATTTAGGGCTCCGAGATCCTAACAGAAACAACTCGAAACAAAAACATGACGGAAACACAGGATACGATCCTCGAAAAATTCGGGGGAATATATAGCAAAAAGTTTTACGTAAAAAGGAAGGAAACGAGACGAGGGGAGTCGGAGGCAGTGCCCAGGGGCCAAGGGCGGGTCCCAGGCGCGGCCTAGAAGGGGGCCGCGGCCAGAGGCCACCCCTGCCTCCTGGGCACCGTCTCGGGCTCTGCTTCGTCTCAGTATTTTTCATTTTCCTACTTACCCTATAATTTTTCTGGAATTTTCCGAGATACTTTCCTTACCGAAATTGTTACCTATTCTTTATCTGATTCTGGAGTCTTCTGGTATTTGTCTTCAATAAATTCTTCCAGAGTAACTACTTGAATAACATCGACATCTTTCTCCAAAGGATTGCCGGAAATATAATGCATGATTCGTTGGCCTTTCACCGCTTGAGGTTTGTCTCCATCGAGGGTGTTAATTTTAATAGCACCAGAACGATAAACATCCTCGACTATGAATGGTCCTTCTCATTTAGAGAGTAAATTTCCTGCAAAAAATCTAAGACGAGACCTATATAATAATACTTTATCACCAACATTAAATTCTCTTTTTAAAATTCTCTTGTCATTCCACTTCTTTACCTTTCCTTAAACAGACGGGCATTTTCATAAGCTTCGCTTCTCCACTCATCCAAAGTACTCATATTAAGCAATCTTTTCTCACCAGCAAGAATAGGATCAAAATTAAGTTGTCTAAAAGCCCAATAAGCTTTGTGTTCTAATTCAAGAGGCAAATGACATGTCTTCCCATAAACCATTTTATAAGGAGACTTGCCCATAGGATTTTTATAAGCAGTTCTATAGGCCCACAAAGCATCATTAAGTTTTTTTAGATCAATTCTTCCTAGACTTGTTAACGGTCTTTTTAAGATTAATTTAATTTCTCTATTAGTTAACTCAAATTTACCACTAGTTTGAGGATGATGGGGTCAAGAAACTCTATGATTAACATCATAGTTAGCAAGAACTTTTCTAAAAGCACCATGAATAAAGTGAGACCCTCCATCTGTCATAAGATATCTAGGCACTCCAAACCTAGGGAAGATAATTTTTTAAGAATTTTTAGAGAGGTCTTATGATAAGCACTTATAGTTGGTATAGCTTCCACCCATTTAGTAACATAATCAACAGCAAACAGGATGTGAGTATTACCATGCGAAGTAGGAAAAGGACCCATAAAGTCAAATCCCCAACAATCAAAAGGTTCAATAACAAGAGAGTAATTTATAGGAATTTCATTACGTCTATTAATATTACCAACCCTTTGACATTCATCACAAGATGAAACGAACCTTTTAACATCTTTGAATAAAAAACCTGATTGTAGAACCTTGTGTGCAGTTCTTTCTCCTGCGTGATGTCCACCGTAGCCACTATTGTGACATTTTCTCAATATTTCTTCTTGTTCATGTTTAGGAACACATCTACTCATAATTCCATCAACTCCCTCCTTGTATAGATGTGGGTCATCCCAAAATAGTGCCTCAAATCATAGAAAAAATTATGCCTCTGTTGATGAGTGAAACTTGGAGGCAAAAATTTGGAAACGATAAAATTAGCATAATCAGCATACCAAGGACTATTATGAGAGCTTACCTTAACAACGGCGAGTTGTTCATCAAGGAACTATCATTTACAGGAGTAGGACTGATGACCCACAAGTATAGTGGATCTATCGCAGTACTTTCAATAAATAAGAGTGTCGAACCCAACGAGGAGCAGAAGGTGTTGGCTTGTAGATTCATACAAGGTTTCACTACAAACACTAACAAAAGGATTTTTATGGGTTTTTATAGTAACAATTAAATACAGTGCGAGTAAATAAAAGAGAGCAATAATTATTGCTGCAAGTGGTCCAATCCTTTTTAGCACAAAGGACAAGCCGGTGATTCTACTTATGATGGATAAACGCTCCTGAGGACACATGGGAGTTATGTTAAGTCACTTTCACATCATACTGCTGCTTAATGTTTAATGTTTTGCTAAGTGTTGTGTGGATTGATCCTATGCTAATGAACCACCCTTACTTGGACTAGAACACACTTGTGATTAGACTTCCCTACAAGCATCCGCAAATGCAAGGAAGTATTTAAGAATTAACTAACCACAGCCTTAAACTCTGAGATCCTACATCCCCTCATGCACTAGTTTACAGGCGGGGGTTAATTTAGGTTTCTGTCATTCCTGCAACCACCTCACAAGCAAACTAAATACACAATGCATTCCCCTAGGCCCATAAAGGTGAAGTGTCATGTAGTCGACATTCACACAACACCACTAGAAGAATAACACCAAAACTTAAATATCAAACCATTAAATATTACTTTGCATAATTCCACTACTTGCAACGAGACTTCCCCATGTCCTCAAGAACTAAACGAACTACTCACAAGACATCATATGGGTCATAATCAGAGGTGATGAATGAATGAATAAAAATCTGGTCATAAAAGTATTTCACCGATAAAACCCAACAACATCAACTACACTAGGCAATCAACACCGGAAAAGTGATCCCAATGAACTACAATAAGTATAACCCTAGATGCAACAGCGTAACGGAGTGGAGCTGTGGATATGATGGTGCTGTCGGTGAGGATGATGTTGATGATGATCCCGATGAAGCCCGTGATGATGACGATGACGATGGCGACGATCTCCCCTCTCCGGGAAGGAATTTCCCCAGCAGATTTCTCCCTGCCGGAGAGCTTTTTCTCTCTCTGTAGTTTCCGCCCCCGAGGCGGCGGTGGAATATTTCTTCGAAGCGTCCCCCAAGATTTTTAGGTCAAAGAGGTCATATACGCGAAAGGGGGCAGCCGGAGGCGGCACAGGGGCGCCAGGTGGGCCCTAGGCGCGGCCAAGGGTGGGGCCGTGCCTGGGAGGCGTCTGGGTACCCTGTGGCCCCCCTCTAGTCGACCTCCTGGATCCCTCGTCTTCTGGCGAAATAATAGTCTCTGAATTTTTGCGCAATTTCTGGAGTTCCAGAAGTTCAGTATCTTGACGGTGCTTTTTCCAGCTGATTCCGGGCTCCGGCAATCAAATCACCAACGATCATCAAACATGCACAATAAAATAAAATAACATAAGTATTGCATTCTAATATGAAATATATCCATAAATAACAGAAAATTACGATATAAAACAGTGATGCAAAATGGACGTATCAACTCCCCAAGCTTAGACCCTGTTGACTGCTGTTGGGAGACCCCAAGAGGAAGGTATGAAGCAGCGTAGCGGAAATTTTCCCTTGGTTACAAAACCAAGGTTGTCGAAGCAGTAGGACTTGGAGAAGGCTTAGCAAGCTGTCAATAGCGCTGTTTCTCGATTATTGACGTGGACCTGCACACAATCACCAACAAACTACTTTGCCCCAACAAAACAGAGAGGTTGTCAATCTCTCTGGCTTGCCAAACACAAAGAATTAAATGTGTGGATGTAAAATATGATGAGGATGAAATATGACCAGCGAGCAAATGATGATGAAAAGCTATGAAGACGGTTGTAAGCAATGTAGGAAAATAGGACCAGGGTCCACAGTTCACTAGAGGTGTCTCTCCAAAAGATATACATGATGGGTAAACAAATTACAGCATGGCAATTGACAGAATTGTAGGTGCACAACAAGGCTATCATAAAACAATATAGTTCACCGCTTCATCTAATATGGGCATTACGTCAAAATACATAGACCGTCATCCAACTGCATCTATGACTAATAATCCACTCTGGGATCGCTATCCAACATGTCACCCAAAAGTATTAAGTTGCAAGCAACAGATCATTGCAATAAGAAAAATGCATAATGTAAGCAATGTAGATAACACAAAGAAATCACACCGCTATTTTCTCCCTAGTGGCAACAGCACATCTCTAGCCTTAACCGTTCATGTCACCGAACTCAGACAAAGAGAGGCATGAACCCACTATCTAGCATAAATACTCCCTCATACAACACTAACAATTACTTGGCCAACGCAACCACTAGCATCGAAGAGCATGCAAGATCAAAGATGAAACATATAACTGAACAAAAGTAATGACTTCCACAATTCATCGGATCCATGCGAACACAATCATGTAGCAGTTACAAATAGATGATCTTGATCATGATAGGCAACTCACAAGATCTAAACAATGGAGTACAAGGAGGAGAGAAAACCATCTAGCTACTTCTATGGACCCGTAGTACCGTGGTGGACTACTCATGCATCACTACGGAGGCAGCCATGGTGGTGTAGATGCCTCCAGCGTCGATTCCCCTCTCCGGCAGGGTGCCGGGAAGAGCTTCTAAACCCTCCCGAACTAGGGTTTGAGATGGCGGCGGCCTCAGACGTATTATGGAGATTATGATCGGGCCTCCTCTATTTTTAGGTCAGAGGAGAATTTATAGGTGAAGGGCGGCGCGAGCCGATGGACAGGGGCCCAGGTGGGCCCCATGCGCGGCCAAGGGGGGGGGGGGGGCGGCCAGGTGGCGTCTGGATCCCCGGTGCCTCTCCTCCGGCTGTCCTTCGGGTTCCGTCTTCGTTTCATATTGGAAATAATTCTCGTAAATTATGAGGGCAATCCGAGAAACTTTCCAGAACAACTTTTCTGAAACAAAAAGACAGCAGAAAATAGGAATTGGCACTGGGCATCTTGTTAATAGGTTAGTTCCATAAATCATGCCAAAATGATATAAAACATTGTAAAAACATGTGGCACTGATATATAATCAAGCATGGAACATACAAAATTATAGATACGTCGGAGACGTATCAGCATCCCCAAGCTTAACTCCTGCTCGTCCTCGAGTAGGTAAGTGATAACAAAATAATTTTTGAAGTGACATGCTAGCAATCACAATCATGATCAACTAATCATGTAAAGCATATGAACTGAATGCAATGATCCAAAAGAAAGGTTCATTGAATGAAACAAACAATGATTAACCAGGTAAATCATCTAAGCAAGAAGTAACTAGAAAAGAACACTTTGGAGATTTAAAAGCATAACACTTGACAATGATTGATAAATCACAAAGCAATATTGATTCAACAAAGGAGCTTGGCCAACACAAAGGAAGATTTAAGTTTTTAGCAAAAGCTTCAACTTGCAACTTGTTTATCTCAAGATAAATTCAATACAAAGTTTTCACAGTTAGACACAAAGATAACATGAAGTAAAACATGAACCAAAGTTGACACCAAGTGATTGCTTGAGGAGTTAAGAAGGAAGAGGAAGACTGACTCAACATAAAATTAAAAGAAAGGCCCTTCGCAGAGGGAAGCAAGGATTAGTCATGTGCTAGAGCTTTTTATTGTTTTCTTGATTTTTGACAGAAGTAAAACAGTTTTGAGACATGCATGCTTTCGTCAACGACTTCACAGCAAAGAAACTAGCTAGTCCCCCATAACAAGCAAGGCTTTTAGACTTGTGAGAGCGGCTGGTTTTAGAGGAACGAGTACATTCCTCTTTCTCCTTTGTTTCACCACAAACCAATGTTTGAGCTGATTTATCAGATTTTCATTGTGCGAAGGAGAATGGTGAGTTATATTTATATTTTGCTTAAGCCGCTCTCGGATTAATTCAAGTGAGGACGTGAACCATCAACACCGGGTGAAAGGGGGAAAATGACCTTGCTTGTCACAGGTTATAACCAACTTCTTACTGCTTCCTCATGAGCTTAAAAACAGGGACACAAAAAGGAGAATTTTGAATATTTTAAAGATAGCACATGAGAAATTTACTTGGAGTGGCACGGAAATACTACATGTAGATAGGTATAGTGGACACAAATGGCAAAAATATTTGGCTCAAGGAGTTGGATGCACGAGAAGTATTCCCTCTCAGTACGGAGTTTTTGGGCTTAGCAAGATATCAAGCAAACACATAACATCAACTTGGTTCAATGAATGACTACAGATATACATCATGCATAACCACTAGACTTCACACCGTCTACCTTGTTAGCCAAACCAACTCTTTGCAAAAGAATATCTAGACTTTGAGAGCTACCAAGCAGGACAAGCACCATAATTTTAAAGCTTTACGACAGTTCTTACTAATCTATTCTTGCTAGATGATCCACAAGTTTAAGCATTAATCTACTTCATATCTCGAAACAATTGACAAGTATCAAAGATTCAAGACAATGGTCTAAAAGATTAAGCAGCACTTTTTACACTTCCTACATGATAATTTCCACTTAACCAAACACCAATCATCTTATTTGAAACAAAACAAAAGGGTGAAGCAACATGAGCAAAACTTCCTAACTACAAAAGCTAACAGCTCTGAACAAGAGATGTTTGAAAACAAGAGCTAAAAGCATAAATGACAAAGGCTAAACACTCAACACATATAAGTGAAGCACAGGAGTGTATAATGAAAAAGCGGAGCGTGTCTCCCTCCCAAACAAGCATGCATGGATCCAAATTATTGCTAGGACCAGAAAACTAACACAAACAAACTGAAAGTAAAAACAAACTGACGCTCTAAGAACAGCACATAATGTGTAAAGGAATAAAAATATAGTACCATGAGACAAACCGATGATTGTTGATGAAGAAGGGGATGCCTTAGGCATCCCCAAGCTTAGACGCTTGTAACTTCTTGAATACTTCAGAGGAGGGTCCATGGGGAGCCTCCCCAAGCTTAGGCTTTTGTTCGTTCTCGATCTTCCTTCATCACCTCGCACTTGGATACTTGAAAACTTCCTTCACGCAAAACTTATAGCAACTTCATTAAGGGGTTAGTCCACAAAAACAATATTTTCCTTCAGTTCCAAAGCACATATCAAGAACTCATTTTTTACAATATTAGCTACTGTCACAAAGGTATAAGTAAAGCTCTAGCTTTGAAAAAGCTTCACTTTGCCCGCGAAAGAAGCAATGCAAAACTGAGGACAAAATCTGTCAAAAACAGAACAGACTGTAAATATGAATTTTGTCGAGGCACTTCTGGACCTCAAATAAGAAAACTTAAAACTATAAAAAGGTAGAAAAAATCCTGATGCTTGCTGTCAAAAAATTTCAGCCACAGATGACGTTCTGTGAATTTGTGGATTTTCGAACAGTGAATAACAGAAATCTGTTTCTGGACAGCAAATTCACAAATTAGTATTCCTCTATTTAGAGGCTATTCTTGGCACCAAAAACCAAAACAAAAGATACAAGGGAGTTGTTACAGAAGAAACATCACCCAAAAACTGAAAGAAACCAAAAAAATAAATTGGGTTGCCTCCCAACAAGAGCTTTTCTTTAACGCCTTTTAGATAGGCAAAAGGATTTTAATGATGCTCTCATAAGAATAAAAGTTGAAACAAAAGAGAGCATCAAGAAGCAAATATCAAACAAATTTAAGCCTAACCACCTTCCTATGCATTGGTATTTTGCAAACAAATAAATCCATGAAGAACATAGTGACAAGCATAGGAAGGTAAAATAAAACTTTCAACATAGAGGGAGAAAACTCTTTCTTATAAAAATCATTGAGGCATAAAGCAACCAGTATATAAAAGTAGAACAAGAGTAACCTCAAATTTTGTATAATGATAGGAATCATAATAACATATTTACCTCTCTCATAATAATTTTCAGTAGTATTATAATTAATATCATCAAGTAACACGGGACCATCATAAACTTCATAGCATAAGTCATCATAAACAACCGTATCCTATTTTATTTCTACCTTCTGTTTATTTTTGGTTTGGTTGTGTTTTGGGTGATGTTTAATAGGGGAATCGTGGTCATAAGTGTAACAAGTATCAATTTCCTCAAAAAGGGACATTTCAAGAGAATCCATGGGAACATAACATTCATCCTTATTTGGTAAGCATGGAGGGTAATTATATAATGTAAGAGTTAGAGAGTTACTATCATTAGGAGGTAGATCCTCTGTTTGTCGTTCACTCTCCTGCTCTTTTTCATCCAATGAGATCTCAGCTTCAGCAATTTCTTCTTCCATGGTTTCCTGCAAGGCAACAATCTCTTCTTTTGGATGATAAGTTCTCTCAAGAAATTCTGTAATATAAGGATTATCATTGTAATACTCAAGGCAATATCCAAGTATAACAAAATTTTCAGATTTGTAAGAAGCATCATCAATATCTTTAAGCACAGAAGTAATTTCATAGGCACCCATGAAAACAACAAATTCTTCAATTTGGTCAAGATTATCAAATCATAGTTTCCTTTAGCATAAGAAGCCAATGTTTCATTATCATTATAATCACATTGTAAAGGGAGGTGTTTATGCCTCCTACAGCAAAAGATTCATTAAGACACCAGGATTCATCATATGTAGAGCAAAAGTTTTCAGCAAGACCATTCAATTTATTTATTTGTGCCCATAAGTGTTTCTCTTTTTCAGACAAGCGGTATTCCTTATAATATTTCTATTGTTCCTGTAATAACCTCAAAATATTTATGATTAATTTTCAGTACTTAAGTGCAAATGTGTGAATTAAATAAGAGGATTAGCTTGTACTAAGGAAAGAGAAGTAAATTTAGAAAACATCAAGGGGCTGCTGATAAGGTTGCATTGCATCCTAGATATTTTACACCGTAGAGCTTTATCTCTTGCCAAGCTAAAAATATATACGTGAGAGGATAAACCCCCAGTCCGGTCCTATCCAGGGGAGGCCAGTTCCGGTTGGTTCTTATCTCCTCCAGTTGAAAAATATCTTCGATCATGTACGAGGTTTGGGCCTATAAATACCGTAATCGTTGCCCTCCAGCAGTCCATCCGATAGCATTATAGCAACGACCAATCAGCTCTCCCTCTGTTAGTAGCAAGACTCGTTTTATTTCTTCAGCTGGAGGAAGATTAGCTTGTAGAGAATAAAAAGGTGGCGCTGCGTGGGAAAATATTTAGGTGTACAGGAGTGGCGTGAAGAGGTAAGCATGCAGCTAAGCTCATGTAGTTATTCAGATCGAATACTGAAGCTTTTGGCTGTCCTACTAGCTAGCTAGCTAATGCGTTTCTTCCATGCTAGAAGATCCATTGATTCATCTTTGTATCCAAGAGCACGTTGCACTAGCTTCTTACTAGTTCTGATCAGTTTAGCTAAAGAACATGTACTGGGTTTGTGGATAATGATGAATTTGAATGGAGAAACCAGATCCTCTGATTAAACTCACTTGTTTCGCCATCGGTGCGGCGAGACTGTTAGTTGCCGTCATGCTTGTCGACCCGGCGGCGACGGCGTACAAATGAACCTTTATTTGTGCAGATGAATTAATAAGACTAGTCGCCAACCCGTGAATCCACACGGGTCTACATTTTGTGTATTTCACATTATTAATTTTTAATAACATGGAACTATTCTTTTTACCGTGTATCTTACATTAGTAATGGTTGTTTCATATGCTAATTCTGCTATCCATCTATTTAAGTTAAGGAAAACTAACCTTGGAAAAGTTTGTATGCTTGGACACCTCATGCGTCCCAAACTCATGTCATTAAAGAAAGATGTGATTACTAAGGCACTTATTAGGAATCTTAATTTGTCAATGCAAAGTCACGATACAACCGGAAAAAGCACCCTACAAAATCATGAGTATAACTTGATAAGAATTAATTAGCAACACAAGGGGAAAGAGTACTTCATATATGTAGGTGTTACATAAGACCAGCAGACCAAGAGTTTAGAACATTTGAGTTGCATTAGTGAAACTTGCGGAAAATATGTTACCGCATATTTAAAAAAGAAGATATGACTGCCGTATATATCCTTTTTTTATGCAGATAGTACATATCAACTACGTTAAATATTTAACATGATAGGATTTCTTTTAGCCACTTATCAGCGTTTACATATATTCATTTGTTATCATTCCGTAAAAATAAAGATGAAATCGACAAATGCAAACGTACTAATTCCATGCATACACCAATGGTCTGCATTACACAAAGAGTACTCTAATCACTATCAAATAATTCTAGAAGGTTCTGAGAGGGTGCACTGCAATTTTTACTTTTGTCACCACTTATTAACATTCCTGTGTTTGTTGTTTGTCCTTCCTGGCAACATAGTTAATGAACCACAAAATTCGTTTAGATATCCTTCTTCATGACACATTATCACATTAATATATCACTACGTCAAGAAATTATTTTTCGCCCATCATTTTTTTCCCAAATTAACATGACAATTTCTAGGGATTCAATAGTAATGTAGTAGAAGATGGATGTACAAAGCCCATGTGGAAATATTCGACATGTTCAAAGAAAATGCTGCGTACGCCTGGTTGCACATATGTTTTCATATTTAACATAAAATTTATGGAAAAGCTAACCTTGTCCGATCAAATATATATGCGGTTGACTTGGTAATTCTAGAATTCTATTCTTGCTTCCATACCCCCACACCTGCACTGGTACAATGTTAATTTTTTCAGGTAAACATTGGGTTTCCTTTCAAACTCTAAAACTGTACTAATTTGAGTGCCCTATTTGAATGCATATATTATCTTACACATACATGATACATCACGCATACCTTCAGTCGTACATGCCGCCAGTTAGCGCCGGCTACGTGGAAAATTAGATGATGTCATGAGTACAAATATTAGTCACCATGATGCGATAAAAGCAAGCGTAAACATGCAGACCTTCATGCAGTGATAGCGGAAATCAATCCTTTGATGATAAACTAATTCCTACCATGCATGCAATAATTTAATCGATGGAGATTTATACCATATATTGGTAGAGGGAGATTTATACCATAGGCGGAGGCAGCTGGGTGATGCGACAATTAACGGCTTTTGGATCTGATTAGAAATAACAGAGCCCATTACCCATTAAAAATTAGAATAGTACTGTACAATCTACAAACAGAGTAGGTCGGCTCGATTGAACAATGGCAGATCACGTTTTGCCGCACTGGCCTGCCGCAAGATCTCAAGGCCGCGATGCCATGGCTCCACCTAGGGTAGATGTACAGACTACAGAGTGCAGGGCTGATGCACGATTTCCTGCCCTCTCCATAATCGATATGATCTGCGTGTTCTGAGACAAAGACAGAAGCTTTCAGGCCGACGATGTACGCAGCAGCGCGCGTGATGATGTATGGAGATTTCCGGTTTAGGGTTGAAAATTGCAGAGTTGCCGTCTACCACGATCTGATAGTCTTCCTCCTGGCAGACAAAATCATTGAACGGGTGCGTAGGTGGGACAACATGGGAGGACTCTAGAGGCACTTTAATCCGACGGTCGTAGAGAGTTACACGTGAGATCGGATGGACAATTTTTTGAGTTAGTAAGGATTAACGTGGAGGCTCTATTGGTGCCTCCAATTAGTTCCTCCTGGCAGACAAAATCATTGAACGGGTGCGTAGGTGGGACAACATGGGAGGACTCTAGAGGCACTTTAATCCGACGGTCGTAGAGAGTTACACGTGAGATCGGATGGACAATTTTTTGAGTTAGTAAGGATTAACGTGGAGGCTCTATTGGTGCCTCCAATTAGTAAATATAAGATTATACAGACATGCTTAACACGACATGAACTGATCAACTGAATTAAGCTAGCTATGCAAGGATATATACTTGGAACGTGAACAGAGACAAAAGGATGACTAGCTCGTGCATGCATGGCAACAGATCTAGTAATGAACCATACATGTATTTAAGTAGAAGTTAGGCATGTTTAATCTTACTAAATATTAAATGATGAACATGAGAGAAATAGTATCATTATACTCAACACAACTTATGGAAACATGTAACATGTTTAGGTTCGAGGAGACAGAAGTTTAAATCCCAATGGAGACTCAAGGCAAGCTGCGTATACCAGAATCTTCTTGAATGATTTGATTGGTTTATTTGGTTGCCACACTTGTCTGTGTTTTGTATTCGCTTGGTTGTTTTGTTTGAAGTGTTTATTCCATGTTTATTGAAGCCAATTACTTTTCATATCTCAGGGAGCTGGTCACCTCGTATATTTGGTATTTTTGGTATGTCGTATAATGATCAAGATAAAATATGTGATCATATATCAACAAAGCGATTGGTCATAATCATGGAAAGTGTGGTGCTGTATCTAGCCTGAGACGGTCGATACCTGAAAGGTGTGGGATGGCAGGGCCGGATGGCAAGGCCCACACAAGTAGGGGACTCGATGGCGTGATTATCAGAGATCGATACTATCACGAGGTGGGATTATGACGATTGGTTTTGCTGATACTCTGCAGAGACTAAAACTAAAATATGAGTTGTATGTGATGATATTGTTGGTGGTATTTGGTATATTATGCCAATAGTCCCCGGTCGGTAAAATGGAGTGTTGAGCTTTGATGAGTTGTGCATTGTGCAAAGGAATGTAAATTGTGTATGTTCTTGCTGAGTATGTTTAACATACTCATGTCTTCTTTTTCTTTTATCTGGTATGCGCAGACGGATATTATGATCAAGAGGTGGCGGCCGAGAACTCATATGGTGATGTTTAGTGTGGAAGTCGAGATAAAGACTAATAAGAGAAGATCCGCTGCTATTGTAATAAAATAAATTGTAATTGTAATATGTGATAATGAATAAAGTGGAGACCTTGCTTGGCTTTTATCGATGATATTTCACTATTGTTAGCCTTGTATGCTTATGGTTTCTCTAGCCATAAGTGTACGGCGGCTGTCAATCTCCCAGGCCGTGGTTTGGGGGCGTGACAGTTCCTCCGTGAACCCACCTTGCCAATAACATCTAGTCTCAAACAAAGTAACCATTGATAGCAAGTAAAGAACAAGACATAATAACAGGACAAAACCGAAATAAACTAGGTGCTGGAATTTTTAATTTTTTGTGTTTTTTAGTTTTAGAGCAAACAAAAGACAAAACAAGACTAACAAAAAATAAAATAAGCAAGACAATAACAAAGTAAAGTGAAAGGAAGTGTGAAACTCTCCTAGCTGAAGCTTCCAAGTCCCCGGCAACGGCGCGAGAAAACGTTGTTGACGGAGGACTTGGTAGTTTGAGAAGCCTTCTTCAAATCCTCGGCAATGGCGCCAGAAAACGTCTTGCTGACTGCTGTTGGGAGACCCCAAGAGGAAGGTATGAAGCAGCGTAGCGGAAACTTTCCCTTGATTACAAAACCGAGGTTGTCGAACCAGTAGGACTTGGAGAAGGCTTAGCAAGGTGGCAATAGCGCCGTTTCTCGATTATTGACGTGGACCTGCACACAATCACCAACAAACTATTTTGCCCCAACAAAACAGAGGGATTGTCAATCTCTCCGGCTTGCCAAACACAAAGAATTAAATGTCTGGATGTAAAATATGATGAGGATGAAATATGACCAGCGAGCAAATTATGATGAAAAGCTATGAAGACGGTTGTAAGCAATGTAGGAAAATAGGACTGGGGTCCACAGTTCACTAGATGTGTCTCTCCAAAAGATATACATGATGGGTAAACAAATTACAGCATGGAAATTGATAGAATTGTAGACGCACAACAAGGCTATCATAAAACAATACAGTTCACCGCTTTATCTAATATGGGCATTACGTCAAAATACATAAACCGTCATCCAACTGCATCTATGACTAATAATCCACTCTGGGATCGCTATCCAGCATGTCACCCTAAAGTATTAAGTTGCAAGCAACATATCATTGCAATAAGCAAAGTGCATAATGCAAACAATGTAGATAACACGAAGAAATCACACCGCTGTTTTCTCCCTAGTGGCAAAAGCACATCTCTAGCCTTAACCGTTCCTATCACCGAACTCAGACAAAGAGAGGCATGAACCCACTATCTAGTATAAATACTCCCTCATACAACACTAATTAACAATTACTTGGCCAAAGCAACCACTAGCATCAGAGTGCATGCAAGATCATAGATGAAACACATCACTGAACAAAAGTAATGACTTCCACAATTCATCGGATCCATGCAACCACAATCATGTAGCAGTTACAAATAGATGATCTTGATCGTGATATGCAGCTCACAAGATCTAAACAATGGAGTACAAGGAGGAGAGACAACCATCTAGCTACTTCTATGGACCCGTAGTCCTGTGGTGGACTACTCACGCATCACTCCGGAGGCAGGCATGGTGGTGTAGATGCCTCCGACGTCAATTGCCCTCTCCGACAGGTTGCCGGGAAGAGCTTCTGTACCCTCCCGAAATAGGGTTTGAGATGGCAGCGGCCTCAGATATATTCTGGAGATTATGATCGTGCCTCCTCTGTTTTTAGGTCAGAAGAGAATTTATAGGCGAAGGGGCGGCGCGAGGCGATGGACAGGGGCCCCAGGTGGGCCCCACACGCGGCCAAGGAGGGCGGCCAGGTGGCATCTGGAGCCCCTGTGCCTCCCCTCCAGATGTCCTTCAGGTTCCGTCTTCGTTTCATATTGGAAATAATTCCCGTAAATTATGAGAGCAATCCGAAAAACTTTCCAGAACAACTTTTCTGAAACAAAAAGACAGTAGAAAACAAGAACTGGCACTAGACATCTTGTTAATAGGTTAGTTCCGTAAATCATGCCAAAATGATATAAAAACATTGTAAAAACATGTGGCACTGATATATAATCAAGCATGGAACATAAAAAATTATAGATACGTCGGAGACGTTTCAGACCCCGCTTGCCGGACACAAAGAATTAAATGTGTAGATGTAAAATATGATGAGAGTGAAATATGACTAGCGAGCAAATGATGATTGAAAGGTATTAAAACTGTTGTAAACACTGTAGGAAAATAGGACTGGGGTCCACAGATCTATAGTGGTGTCTCTCCAAAAGATACACATTGTCGCAACAGTGGAACATGGGGTTCCCCTGATGCGGTCAAAGTGGGTCCACCACCAGTGGGGCCACCAAGGAGGTGAACAAGGCAAGGATTCAAGACCGGCAGATGTGCCTCCCCATCTGCCCCACGGCAACCGGACAAGGACGGCATCGGCAATCACGACTAAGGACCAAGTGGCCTTCTGGGGTCACCCTCAACCCGACAAACGACGCGGAGGTCCCAGGGACCCGGACGCCCGGCAGGAGGCCAGGCTCACCCCCGGGCTCCAACCTCCGTACAGACGAAGAGGATAAGCTTGCCAGCTCATGCTGGAACCTCCTAGAAGACTTGGGCGTCAAGAAGATGGAGGCGCCGCACCGGGACACGGTCGGTAAAAGTGTCAGCCTTTGTCCGCCCGCCCTCTAAAAGGTGGGCGACCGCACCTGACCCCCCTCAGAAGAATATTTGGATGAGAAGAGGCCACGTCACCTCATAAGAAGAACCCGAAGGGGTTTTCCTGCCTAAAACCCCTCCGCCCCCAAAGGTGCCCTTGTGGGATCCCCTTAGCTTATAAAAGGAGGACCAAAGCACCGGAGGAGGGGGAGGTCTGAAGGACGGAATTCCAGAGAGTTGGAGGCTAGGCTAGGTAGCGCACCAGTCAGGACTAGCTTAGGCGAGAGGTGATCTCCTCCGGGAAAGGATCTGCTCGTCTTCAACCTCTAGCCAACACCTCCCGGGTTATCACCCGCCACCACCTCTGTAAGCCACACCATGATGATCCACTCAATCCAGACATGCAGGAGTAGGGCTTTTAGCCTCCGGGCGGCCTGAACCTGGGTAAACTCCTTGTGTCTCTGTGTTGCTTGCGAGTACGTAGATCGGAGATCTTGGCGAGGTTCTCCCGGAAGTTGGCGTCTCCCAGCCTCCATCGAGCCCCGTGCCGAACCTAAAAAGGGGTATCCTTTACTCCCGATGTCCGTGATCCAAGACACGACATCTGGCGCGCCAGGTAGGGGGCGCAAGCGCTGGATTCGTCTTCATTAACTTGGAGATCTTCATCGAGATCTTGATCGGCATCTACGCCGACCTCGCCGCCGAGTTCTTCTTCAAGATCTGCTTCGACCGAATCCTTCATCGAGTGCTACTTCGGCCTTGTCATCGAGTCTCTTCGCCAAGATCAACATCGAGCCGGTCGGTCGCGGCTAGATCTGCCCCGAACTCTTCTTCCTCTACTCCGACCGGAGCCGCTGCTTCCTCAAGGCTTTGTGAACGGGCGCGCCATCGGCAAGCGAAAGCCATGTTGTAGCGACCTTGCCTTTCAAAAATGGCCAAGATCCCTGTGTTCTGTGCTAGTCCCTGGATCGAATAGCTAGCACCACAGTTCAAGATGTAATATCATGCAATTGCGTCAAATATCTATTACATCGAAGATCCAGAAAAGTAAAACATTACAAGTTGCATAGCACAAGGCTAGCATAATACAAAGCTCAGCAGCGGAAAACATATAATAGCATGGAGCCTCATCATCTTCATGTGCCACAGGCAGACATGTTGGTTGTAGACTCGAAACCTATAGCGTTCCTTACTCATTGTCGGACGAACCTGCAACGATAAAAGCGTTGCAGCCAAAAATTGGTCAGAACCATTTGAATGGATCTGGCAAATGATACTTGTGGACTCATAAAGGCAAACTTCTAACATCTACATGCATATTTGGCTGGTGGAGTTGACAGGCTCTTGCGCAAAGCAATATTTTATCCTATATTTTCAAAAATCATTTCTTTCTTTCCAAAACTTAGGAGACATTCCTGGGCGCACCAGTGTCTCAAATCCCCCCATGTTCTCCCATCAAATTTTAATTTAGAAATTGGAATGAATGAGATTTTTCTGTCGACCACCTTGCTTAGTTACTCAAATTGTCCATAACCGGGGACACGACTAAGATCTTAGTTTTAAATACTCTCGAGAGTTTGTGACACTTTCACCACTTGACTTCATCAACCCATTCTGTCCTTGACCTTCTTGAAGTGAAAAGGAAAGGTGAAGATGAAGACGAGACCTTTGGGAAATGTTCCCCGGTTCCTCTGGGCAGACCCATACAAGACAACATCCGCTGAGAACTGCCGGAATCGGGGCCTATAACTTACTTAGTCAAGGCAGAGCCATAGTACCAAGTGGCTGCACTGGAAGTAAACTAGACACGGAGTGACATGAAATCTCAAAACCCTAGGTGATCTTTCACAAGTGTACGTATTCAGGTTCACCCATGGAAATGGGCCTGAATAGCCACTCAACTTCGCCTCCATCATACGGACCAATACCACCTAGGTAGTTCATTAATTTAGTAGAATTTTTCCTTAACTCAACTACAATAAAACAATTCAGTTTTGCATCAAGCAATTCCACTAAATTAAATAGGTCACTAGCCAACTAGTCATGTGGCTATCCTAACAGGTTTGCATAGCATATAACTTTAATAAAAACAGCCTATCATGCATGCTACTGGAAAATAGTCTACAATGCAATAAGGTAAAGTAGTAGGTCATTTATGCTGGAGTATCACTTGCCTTTTGAAAGTTGTCGTTGCTCACACACTCTTTTCAACGTAAGTCGTATCTCTCCGTTCAATCTAAACAATATAAACAAACAACAATAAAAAACCACCCAACAAACAATAAAACAAGCACAACATCAAACATGGAAAACAATAAAACAACAAGGTTGATGGTCCAAATTCATCACATAATTCAATATACAAAAGGAATTATTGTAATGAGGTCTAGGTAGGTCAAAGGTCCAAGGTTTGCAATTCGGATATGGTCAAATTGCAAACTAGGTCAAGTTTGCAACACAAGTCACTAAAAGATTTTAAACCATTTTCAACATGTTCATGATGAAATGGTTCAACCAAAATGGTTTTGGGGTTTACTGGACAGAGGGCTAAATTACCAAACATTTTCCCTAAAGAAAACATTTAAAACAATAATAAAATCATTTTCAAACTCCCAAAAAGGGCATAACACAATTTAAAATAAAACAAAGACTCAAAACATTTTATAAAATTTTGGGAAAGGTCTTACTGAACAGAGGACAACTATACGAAACTAATCCAATTGGATTTACCCAAAAATCTATTTTTAAACTAAAGTTATGCCAAAATTACTCAAATTACACATTTGAAATTTGGATAATTTAAACTAGGGAAAAACTGAAAACTAATATGTCTAAAATAATCTACAGATCCTGAGGTTTTCAAAAATATAAAATTTGTTAAATTTGGCCCAACCAATAAAAAGTTATGAAGGTTCTAAGTTGCAGGGCTTTTTCTGCAAAACTGCTAATAATTCTAATTCGGGTAATTCACAGAAAATCCCTGACCACGTGGATCTGACTGGGTGCTGACTGGGATCTGACGGGGCGCTGATTGTGCAGCTGACGAGGCTGCCACGCGGCGGTTGTGGATTGGCTGGTACCGGTTCGGTATAGGAAACAAACGGAGCCGTTAGATCAAGATCTAACGGTCCAGATCTAAAGGGGGTTCCGGCCGGTGGTTAGGGTTCCGGTGAGCGGCGGTGCACGGCGGCGACAGAGCGGCATCGCGCGTTCCCGATGATCTTCGGGCTCCGAGGATGAGCGGTTTCTACCTTGATGATCGGGACGACGGGGCGAACTTGGTGGCGAGGCGGAGGTCTTCGGCTTGCTCTCCTCCGTCTTCTATTGCTCGCCGGAGTTGGAGACGGCGGCGGTCCGAGGCGGGCGTGGACGAACTCGTCAACCTAGCGACGTAAAAAGGGGTACAACGTGTCAGCACGATGCGCAAGGAAGGAGAGGGATGTTGGGATGAAGAGAGAGGGCGGGGAGTGGTCGGAGCTGGCCGGAGATCGGCTTTTACCGGCGGCGGAGTAGCGGCGGCACGAGCTCGAGCACGGGCAGCCTGGCGGCGCTCTTGCTAGGGTTTTTGGGGCAAAAGACGGCGGAGGTTGTGGGGTTTAAATAGACGCGATCGAGCGAAACTAAATCCGTTTAAATCGGCCGGATTTGGATTTGGAGATCGAGTTCGTCTCGAGGCCGATGCTTGCGCTGGAGCTGTTCGTGCTGACGTCATCGCTAACGTCACGTGCGGGGTCCACCGGTCAGCGACAGAGGAGAAGAGAGAAGGAAGAGAGGGCCGGGTGCGGGGGTGGTTTGGGCCGATCCTGGGCCGGCTTGCTGGCTGGCTCGGTCTCTGTTTTTTTTTTGACAAATCTTTTCTCCTTTTTCTTCTCTGTTTTCAAAATAGAAAATAAAAACATATCAAACCTTTTTATAAAAATTTGCAAAAATACTTTTTAGAGAGATTTTCAAACATAGAATATTGTGACACTTGTCTTGCCATCAAATAAAATTAAAATATTTGGAATATCTAAACCTTGCATAAAGGCCTATTGGTCACCCTTATGTCATTTTAAATAAATAGGGTTTTATAAATTCTTTTTGGAACTCAAGTAAAATCCAGAAAATTAGTATGAGTATTATCATCCAAAAATTATAAACTCAATAAAATAATTTGTGGCAAAACTTTTCATTTAAATAGAATTGGATAAATCCTTTTAAATACAAACACCCATTTAATTATGGGCTTGTTCTAATATTTGAAATATTTTGCCAAAAAGGTTTTTAGGATTTTATAGAAATCCAAATTAAGTATTTTCTTTACAAAACTTTAAAACTTGAAAATGAAGGATAAAAGAATATTTAAAATAATATCCCTTTAAGAAAATCAAAGTAATCTTCAAAGATGGTTTTTCTTGATTTTGGAGAATTTTTCTATTTAATAATAAAAGTTTGAAATTTTTGTGATTTTTAAAACATTCCAAAATTTGGGATGTTACAAACCTACCACCCTTAAAAGGAATCTCGTCCCGAGATTCGAAGAGGCTAGAAAGAAAGGTAGGTTTGGGATCTCCGGGTTTAGGCAACTAGGTGGGCTACCACCCTTAAAAGAAACTTCTGTAGGTAGTCTTGGGCTTTTGTCTTCGGGCTAGGGTCCATATGGAAATGTGTGGATCCTTATATCATAGACTTCATTTCCAAAAGTTGGATGTCTCTTCAAGTAACTTCGGACCCTGAAGGTTACTCTTTGGGTCCACCAAAAATCCAAAATGAGAGGCTTCTACAACATCATGCCATCGGTCTCTATATTGTCTTTTGTCATGTTGCTTCTCCTGGTTGTCTTTCTTCAGTGCAAGCACTACGCCTTTTCTAACGAAACTCTCATGGTTGGTCAACAATTCCATTTGTCTTCTCGAGAGCTAGGTTTAACCTCACCGTACAGCTTGCGTATAGGCAACACTTGCCTTACATAGGGTTATAATATCCAGTGGCTCACGTTCATCGTCGGCTTTCTAATAGGTTTGTCACTCAGATTTACCATTCCTCATAGCAAGAGCGAATGATATGAGTATTCGCCATGGGGGCCAATCCATGTCGCACCCACTCATTACCTTGTACTTGGTTTGGTGAATCTCGTAGGCTAACACTCGGTCGATCTCACTTGTCCGACAGAGAGTTTCCAATCTGTAAGACATACCTGAGCTAATCTATCGATACCTCAAAACTATTGGGTTGCGAAAACTTCTATACATGCTAAATCTTCTTCTCTGAATCTTCCACTCGTGGAACAGGCTTCCACGTCATCTTGGCTCATTAGCTTTTAGGCTAATGTCTCTATCCTTGACAAGTCGGGTAGTCTTCACAATAAAAGATATATCTTCATAAAGTTTTGGCATGTAATACATCGGCATCACACCACTCTTACATCACAGTACTTATTCTTCCACCTAAATATGACTAGTGGCATTTATTACATCTTCAGAACATTTCCATTGACTCTGGTCCTTCTTCTTGGCTAAACTCCTCATGAAAACTCAGTTGGTTTCTTTGCTTCTTGATTTAAACTGATATCTGATCTGCTTCTTTTCTGGTGTGGTGAGTGTGACAGCTTTACTAGCATGATCTATCTGACCTTCATACCTGGACATCCAGTCCTTGCCTATGATTATATCCAAGCCTTGCAAGTCTAGCACAAACAACTCTCTTGGAAACTTATGTGTCTCAATTTCCAGGGTCATGTTTGGGCATACCGCGTTTGCGGGCCTCTTACCTTCTATAGAGCTCACTCTGATGGGTCTTCTAAGTCCTCGATTGGGTATCTTATTTCTACTCACAAAGTCTTTTGATATGAATGAATGTGTTGCTTCAGTATCAAAAAGTGCCAATGCAAGATAGGAGTTGATCAACAATCCTTCAATCACTGGGTCTGGTTTCTTGAGAACTCTCTCCATGTTCATAGAGAACACATGTCCCTTTCGGAACTGAATTGGCTTGGTCCCATTACTAATCTTCTTTTCCGGGCAGCTTCTGGAATAGTGTCCCATTTTCTTGCATTTGAAACACTCTACCTGACTGAGGTCCTTTTTGTTAGGTTTGGGGTGGAGATTCTGGCTACTGTTTTCTCCCATAATGTGCTCATCTCCGAGGTCATAAACCTCTTCAGTATGGACGGGGCTGTGGTGGTCATGGTTGATTTGATGGTCATTTACTCCCCGAAGGTCGTGTTCATCAATACCATGACAATGGTGGTTATTGTCTTCATGATGGTTGAACTCCAACTGAACATGTTCATCATGTGAAGTGCACCATTCCTGCTGTGGTTCTGAGTGATCCTTTTCCAATTCAAGATTTCGCTTCTTGGTTGCAACTTGCTTCAGTTTGTTCTCCAAGACTATGGCTTGGTCAACTAGTGACTGGTAGTCAGGAGTATAGGCAACTGTCAATAGAATGGATAATTTGTCATTCAGACCGTTCAGAAACCTCTCCTTCTTCTTGGTATCTGTATCAACATCATCCGGTGCATAGCGTGCCAGATTATTGAACTCATTCATGTATTCTATTACATTTCGGTCATCTTGTCGAAGATCCAAAAATTCTTCTCTCTTCAGTTTCATCACTCCTGATGAAATATGTGCATCACGAAATCCTTCTTGGAACAAATCCCATGTCATCTCCTCGAGGGGATGAGTGATCTGGTAACTGTCCCACCAGTCTGCTGTAGGTCCTTCTAGTAGATGTGATGCGAATCTAACCTTCTCAGCATCTGTGCATCCGATGGTCACTAAATCCTTATTTACCGAACGAAGCCAATCATCGGCCAAAATAGGTTCTTCAGTTCTTGAGAACTTTCCTGGTCGAAGCTTCAAGAATCTGATCAGCATATCCACTTGAGGAGGAGGTGCTGGAATGTTCTTATTGTCTTCTTGGTTTTGGGTCACCAGCTGATTCAACTGTTTCTGTGCATCTACTAACTGTTGTAGTGCAAGCATCACCGGGTTGTTGGAATTTGGCTGGGACATCTGTTTAGTTTAGCATGGCTGAGTAGAGATAGAGGGATACTAAGAGAAATGTTCCTACCCAAACACAGCAGATCAAGGCAATTCATTCTACAAACAACAACTAGCAAGCATCAAGCAACATGGTTCAAACACAAACAAACAAACAAACAACCTAGTATTGTCATACTCACTAAGTATGATCAATACACTATCACGTTATCGTTGTTCTAGCAAGGTAACTAAAGTGGTGGTCTCATCTATTTCTTCATTGAATCTCTTCAAGTTCTTCTTTGACCTTCAGTATGTTGGAACTGTCTTGTGGGGAATCTTCATTGGTCTGACATCAATTGAGTTGAATCCACCAATAAGGGTCATTCGAAATGAGGAAAGATGTCTTAGAAAGTGAATAGTAGATGAGAGTATAAGAAGGATAAATTGTAAATATTTTATTTTCAGAAAATTGAGTAAAATATAATTTTCAATTCTAGGTCTTTTCCTAGTTCTAATCCAAACCTAGGGTTTCGAACCTACAGGCAACACAATGCTCTGATACCATCTGTAGCGACCTTGCCTTTCAAAAATGGCCAAGATCCCTGTGTTCTGTGCTAGTCCCTGGATCGAATAGCTAGCACCACAGTTCAAGATGTAATATCATGCAAATGCGTCAAATATCTATTACATCGAAGATCCAGAAAAGTAAAACATTACAAGTTGCATAGCACAAGGCTAGCATATTACAAAGCTCAGCAGCGGAAAACATATAATAGCATGGAGCCTCATCATCTTCATGTGCCACAGGCAGACATGTTGGTTGTAGACTCGAAACCTATAGCGTTCCTTACTCATTGTCGGACGAACCTGCAACGATAAAAGCGTTGCAGCCAAAAATTGGTCAGAACCATTTGAATGGATCTGGCAAATGATACTTGTGGACTCATAAAGGCAAACTTCTAACATCTACATGCATATTTGGCTGGTGGAGTTGACAGGCTCTTGCGCAAAGCAATATTTTATCCTATATTTTCAAAAATCATTTCTTTCTTTCCAAAACTTAGGAGACATTCCTGGGCGCACCAGTGTCTCAAATCCCCCCATGTTCTCCCATCAAATTTTAATTTAGAAATTGGAATGAATGAGATTTTTCTGTCGACCACCTTGCTTAGTTACTCAAATTGTCCATAACCGGGGACACGACTAAGATCTTAGTTTTAAATACTCTCGAGAGTTTGTGACACTTTCACCACTTGACTTCATGAACCCATTCTGTCCTTGACCTTCTTGAAGTGAAAAGGAAAGGTGAAGATGAAGACGAGACCTTTGGGAAATGTTTCTCGGTTCCTCTGGGCAGACCCATACAAGACAACATCCGCTGAGAACTGCCGGAATCGGGGCCTATAACTTACTTAGTCAAGGCAGAGCCATAGTACCAAGTGGCTGCACTGGAAGTAAACTAGACACGGAGTGACATGAAATCTCAAAACCCTAGGTGATCTTTCACAAGTGTACGTATTCAGGTTCACCCATGGAAATGGGCCTGAATAGCCACTCAACTTCGCCTCCATCATACGGACCAATACCACCTAGGTAGTTCATTAATTTAGTAGAATTTTTCCTTAACTCAACTACAATAAAACAATTCAGTTTTGCATCAAGCAATTCCACTAAATTAAATAGGTCACTAGCCAACTAGTCATGTGGCTATCCTAACAGGTTTGCATAGCATATAACTTTAATAAAAACAGCCTATCATGCATGCTACTGGAAAATAGTCTACAATGCAATAAGGTAAAGTAGTAGGTCATTTATGCTGGAGTATCACTTGCCTTTTGAAACTTGTCGTTGCTCACACACTCTTTTCAACGTAAGTCGTATCTCTCCGTTCAATCTAAACAATATAAACAAACAACAATAAAAAACCACCCAACAAACAATAAAACAAGCACAACATCAAACATGGAAAACAATAAAACAACAAGGTTGATGGTCCAAATTCATCACATAATTCAATATACAAAAGGAATTATTGTAATGAGGTCTAGGTAGGTCAAAGGTCCAAGGTTTGCAATTCGGATATGGTCAAATTGCAAACTAGGTCAAGTTTGCAACACAAGTCACTAAAAGATTTTAAACCATTTTCAACATGTTCATGATAAAATGGTTCAACCAAAATGGTTTTGGGGTTTACTGGACAGAGGGCTAAATTACCAAACATTTTCCCTAAAGAAAACATTTAAAACAATAATAAAATCATTTTCAAACTCCCAAAAAGGGCATAACACAATTTTAAATAAAACAAAGACTCAAAACATTTTATAAAATTTTGGGAAAGGTCTTACTGGACAGAGGACAACTATACGAAACTAATCCAATTGGATTTACCCAAAAATCTATTTTTAAACTAAAGTTATGCCAAAATTACTCAAATTACACATTTGAAATTTGGATAATTTAAACTAGGGAAAAACTGAAAATTAATATGTCTAAAATAATCTACAGATCCTGAGGTTTTCAAAAATATAAAATTTGTTAAATTTGGCCCAACCAATAAAAAGTTATGAAGGTTCTAAGTTGCAGGGCTTTTTCTGCAAAACTGCTAATAATTCTAATTCGGGTAATTCACAGAAAATCCCTGACCACGTGGATCTGACTGGGTGCTGACTGGGATCTGACGGGGCGCTGATTGTGCAGCTGACGAGGCTGCCACGCGGCGGTTCTGGATTGGCTGGTACCGGTTCGGTATAGGAAACAAGCGGAGCCGTTAGATCAAGATCTAACGGTCCAGATCTAAAGGGGGTTCCGGCCGGTGGTTAGGGTTCCGGTGAGCGGCGGTGCACGGCGGCGACAGAGCGGCATCGCGCGTTCCCGATGATCTTCGGGCTCCGAGGATGAGCGGTTTCTACCTTGATGATCGGGACGACGGGGCGAACTTGGTGGCGAGGCGGAGGTCTTCGGCTTGCTCTCCTCCGTCTTCTATTGCTCGCCGGAGTTGGAGACGGCGGCGGTCCGAGGCAGGCGTGGACGAACTCGTCAACCTAGCGACGTAAAAAGGGGTACAACGTGTCAGCACGATGCGCAAGGAAGGAGAGGGATGTTGGGATGAAGAGAGAGGGCGGGGAGTGGTCGGAGCTGGCCGGAGATCGGCTTTTACCGGCGGCGGAGTAGCGGCGGCACGAGCTCGAGCACGGGCAGCCTGGCGGCGCTCTTGCTAGGGTTTTTGGGGCAAAAGACGGCGGAGGTTGTGGGGTTTAAATAGACGCGATCGAGCGAAAGTAAATCCGTTTAAATCGGCCGGATTTGGATTTGGAGATCGAGTTCGTCTCGAGGCCGATGCTTGCGCTGGAGCTGTTCGTGCTGACGTCATCGCTAACGTCACGTGCGGGGTCCACCGGTCAGCGACAGAGGAGAAGAGAGAAGGAAGAGAGGGCCGGGTGCGGGGGTGGTTTGGGCCGATCCTGGGCCGGCTTGCTGGCTGGCTCGGTCTCTGTTTTTTTTTTTGACAAATCTTTTCTCCTTTTTCTTCTCTGTTTTCAAATAGAAAATAAAAACATATCAAACCTTTTATAAAAATTTGCAAAAATACTTTTTAGAGAGATTTTCAAACATAGAATATTGTGACACTTGTCTTGCCATCAAATAAAATTAAAATATTTGGAATATCTAAACCTTGCATAAAGGCCTATTGGTCACCCTTATGTCATTTTAAATAAATAGGGTTTTATAAATTCTTTTTGGAACTCAAGTAAAATCCAGAAAATTAGTATGAGTATTATCATCCAAAATTATAAACTCAATAAAATAATTTGTGGCAAAACTTTTCATTTAAATAGAATTGGATAAATCCTTTTAAATACAAACACCAATTTAATTATGGGCTTGTTCTAATATTTGAAATATTTTGCCAAAAAGGTTTTTAGGATTTTATAGAAATCCAAATTAAGTATTTTCTTTACAAAACTTTAAAACTTGAAAATGAAGGATAAAAGAATATTTAAAATAATATCCCTTTAAGAAAATCAAAGTAATCTTCAAAGATGGTTTTTCTTGATTTTGGAGACTTTTTCTATTTAATAATAAAAGTTTTAAATTTTTGTGATTTTTAAAACATTCCAAAATTTGGGATGTTACACATGTCGGGAACTCAAGAGGTCCATGGTGTGCCATCGGCAAGGGAAAGCCATGTCAGGAACTCAGGAGGCCGAAGGCATGGTGGTGTAGATGCCTCCGATGATGATTCCCCCCTCCGGTAGGGTGCCGGGAAGAGATTCAGAACCCTCCCAATCTAGGGTTGGCGACGGCGGTGGCCTCGGACGTTTTCTGGAAAATATGATCGGGTATCGAGTGTTTCTGCGTCCAAAGGAATTTATAGGCGAAAGGGCAGCTCGAGACGACGTTGGAGGGCGCCAGGTGGGACCCACGCGTGGTCAATCCCTGGGCCGCGTCTGGGGGGCATCTGGCCCCTGTGGGTCCCCCTGCAGGTGTCCTCCGGGCTCTGTCCTTGCTTCCTCGTGAAAACAATTCACGTAAATTTCCAGCTGATTCCGAGAAACTTCCCTGAACAACTTTTCTGAAACAAAACGACAGCAGAAAAACAGGAACTGGCACTAGGCATCTTGTTAATAGGTTAGTTCCATAAATCATGCCAAATTGATATAAAAACATTATAAAAGCATGTGGCACTGATATATAATCAAGCATGGAACATCAAAAATTATAGATACGTCTGAGACGTATCAGCATCCCCAAGCTTAATTCCTACTCGTCCTCGAGTAGGTAAATGATAACAGAATAATTTTTAAAGTGACATGCTACCAACACAATCTTGATCAATTAATAATGTAAAGCATATGAACTGAATGCATTGATCCAAGACAATGGTTCATTGAATGAAACAAACAATGATTAACCAGGTGTAGTATCTAAACAAGAATTTATTAGAAAAGAGTACTTTGAAGATCTAAAAGTATAACACCTGAAAATGATTGATATCTCACAAAGCAATATTCTTTCAGCAAAGGGGTTTGACCAACACAAAGGAAGATTTTAAGTTTTCAGCAAAAGCTTCAACTTGCAACATGTTTATCTCAAGATAAAGTCAATACAAAGTTTTCATGGTTAGACATAAAGATAACATGAAGTAAAACTTGAACCCAAGTTGACACCAAGTGATTGCTTGAGAGGTAAAGAAGGAAGAGGAAAACTGACTCAACATAAAAGTAAAAGAAAGGCCCTTCAGAGAGGGATGCAGGGATTAGTCATGTGCTAGATCTTTTTTTAACAGAATTAAAACAGTTTTAAGATATGCATGTTTTCGTCAACGACTCCACAGTAAAGAAACTAGCTAGTCCCTTGTTTCAAGCAAGGCTTTTAGACTTTTGAGAGTGGCTGGTACTTAGAGGAATGAGGTCACTCCTCGTTATCCTTTGTTTCACCACTAACCAATGTTTGACTAATTTCTCAGGTTTACACTGTGCGGAGGAGAATGGTGGGTTATATTTATCTTTTGCTTAAGCCAGCTCTCGACAAATTCAAGTGAGCACGTAATCCATCCTCACCGGGCGAAAGGGGGGAAATGACTTTGCTTGTCACAGGTTATATCTAGCTTCGCTACTGCTTCTTCATGAGCTTAAAAACAGAGACACAAAAAGGAAAATTTTGAAAGTTTTAAAGGTAGCACATGACAAATTTTCTTGGAGTGGCAAGGAAATACCACATGTAGGTAGGTATGGTGGACACAAATGGCAAAGATATTTGGCTCAGGGATTTGGATGGACGAGAAGTATTACCTTTCAGTACGGAATTTTTGGGCTTAGCGGGATATCAAGCAAACACATAACATCAACTTGGTTGAATGAATGACTACAGATATACAATATGCATAACCACTAGACTTCACACCGTCTACTTTGTTAGCCAAACCAACTCTTTGCAAAAAGAATATCTAGACTTTGAGAACTACCAAGCAGGATAAGCACCATAATTTTAAAGCTTTACGGCAGTTCTTTACTAATCTATTCTTACTAGATGATCCACAAGTTTAAGCATTAAATCTACTTCATATCTCTAAACAATTGACAAGTATCAAATATTCAAGACAATGATCTACAAGGTTATGCAAGCACTTTTCACACTTCCTACATGATAATTTCCATTCAACCAAACACCAATCAACTTATTTGAAACAAACTAAAAGGGTGAAACCACAAGAGAATACTTCCTAACTACAAAAACAAACAGCTCTGAACAAGAGAAGCATGAAAAACAAGAGCTAGAAGCAACAATAACAAGAGTTAAACACTCAACACATATAAGTGAAGAACAGGAGTGTTCAATGAAAAAGCGGAGCGTGTCTCTCTCCCAAACAAGAATGCAAGGATCCAATTTATTGCAAAGACCAGAGAACAAAACACAAACAAACTGAAAGTAAAAACAACTGATGCTCCAAGAACATCATATAATGACGTAAAGGAATAAAAATATAGTACCATGAGTAAAACCGATGATTGTCGATGAAGAAGGGGATGCCTTGGGCATCCCCAAGCTTAGACGCTTGTGACTTCTTGAATATTTCAGAGGAGGGTCCATGGGGAGCCTCCCCAAGCTTAAGCTTTCATCCCTTCTTGATCTTCATTCATCACCTCACACTTGGACACTTGAAAACTTCCTTCACGCAAAACTTATAGCAACTTCATTAGAGGGGTTAGTCCACAAGAACAATATCTTCCTTCAGTTCCAAAGCACATATCATGAACTTATTTTTTAAAACATTAGCTATTGTCACAAAGGTTTAAGTAAAGCTCTCGACCTCAAAAGAACTTCACTTTGCCCGTAAAAGAAGCAATGCAAAATTTGCAGCCACAGATGACGTTCTGTGATTGTTTGGATTTTAATAGTGAAGAACAGAAATCTGTTTCTGGACAACAAACTCACCAATTAGTCTTCCTCTCTTTAGAGGCTATTCTTGGCACCAAAAACCAAAACAAAAAGATACAAGGGAGTTGCTACAGAAGTAACATCACCCAAAACAAGAACAAACCAAAAAGAAACAGAAGGTAAAAATGGGTTGCCTCCCATAAGCTCTTTTCTTTAATGCCTTTTAGCTAGGCAAAAGGGCAAATTCAAGTTTGATGAGGATCAACTTCAAGATCAAAGTCATCAAGGATATCTTTAGAGGAAGAACTAGCCCTACTAAGAGGATTCTTTGTTGATTCTTTGACTTCCACATTCTCAAAGACTGAATTTAAAATTTTAGTCTCTCCTAAGTTTTTCAATGATAATAGGAGAACTTAGCTTGTTTATCTTATTCGGTTTCGGTTCGGAAAACCTTGGGGACATAAGTAAATTTAGGTCCCCTTGCTGCCGGAACTTCCTTCTTTTTAATTTTGAATGAGGAAAAAGTTGTACTTAAAACATCCATGGTTTCTTCCAATTTGCCAATTCTCAAATTTTGATCATCCTTACCTTTATTGTTCTCAAGATTGTTAATTATTCTATTTATATGTTTTAAGGATCCCTCAATCTTGCTACTACTATCAAGTAGTTTCTTATCTATTTCAGTTATCCAATTCATGTTTGGCAAAATTTTCCCTAAGAAGTCAAGCCTTTCCATGATGTGTTCCATAGTAGCTTCAGTTTTAGGTTCATTAATAGGTGGAGTCCTAACTAAACTTTCAATGATGTTGCAAGCCTCAACCAAGGGAGTGCCTAAGAAATTTCCACCTGTTAAAGTATCTAGGACATACCTGTACCAGCTTGTGATTCCAACATAAAATTTCTAAGAAGAATAGTATCTGAATATTTCTTTGTGGAACGGTGTTGAGAATCACTAATCCTATAAAAAGCATCTTTCAAACTTTCTCCCCCCTTTGTTTAAAAGTACGAATTTCAATTTCAGGAGACGGAGAAAAAGGAGTGGAACTAGTCATGATAACAGGGTAAAACCGAATTAAACAAGGTGCTGGAATTTTTTTTTTATTTTTTTCAGTTTTAGAGCAAATGAAAGGCAAAACAAGACTAAAAAAAGTAAACTAAGAAAGACAATAACAAAGTAAAGTGCAAGGATGTGTGAAACTCCCCTATCTGAAGCTTCCAAGTCCCCAGCAACGGCGCCAGAAAAAGAGCTTGATGACGTGGATCACACGTTCGCTATGGAACCCCAAGAGGAAGGTATGATGCAGCAAAGCAGCAGTTTCCCTTGATTACAAAACCAAAAGTTACCGAACCAGTAGGACTTGGAGAAGGCTTGCTAGGTATCAACGGCGCCAGAAAAAGAGCTGTTGCTTGGCGTGTTGACGTGGACCTGCACACAATCACAAACAAACTATTTTGCCCCAATGAAACATAGAGGTTGTCAATCTCTCCGGCTTGCTGAACACAAAGAATTAAATGTGCAGATGTAAAATATGATAAGAGCAAAATATGACCAGTGAGAAAATGATGATTGAAAACTATTAAAACGGTTGTAAACAGTGTAGGAAAATTGGACCGGGGTCCACAGATCACTATTGGTGTCTCTCCAAAAGACACATGATGGGTAAACAAATTACAGCATGGCAATTGACAGAATTGTAGGCGCATGACAATACTATCATAAAACAATTTAGTTCACTGCTTCATCTAATATGGGCATTACGTAAAAATACATAGACTGTCATCCATCTGCGTCTATGACTAATAATCCACCCCGGGATCGCTATCCAGCATGTCACCCAGAAGTATTAAGTTGCAAGCAACAGATCATTGCAATAAAAAAAGTGCATAATGTAAGCAATGTAAATAACATAAGGAAATAACACCGCTGTTTTCTCCCTAGTGGCAACAACACATTCATGAGCATAAGCGTTTCTGTCAATCCCACTCAGCACACAAAGGCATGAACCCACTATCTACCATAAATACCCTCTCGGAAGATACTAACAATTAATTGGCTAAAGCATCCACTAGCATCGGAGAGCATGTAATATCACAAATAAAATATAACACATAGATAAACAAGAGTAATGATTTCCACAATTCATCGGATCCATGCAAACACATCATGTAGCAATTACAGATAATATGATCTTCATCATGATAGGCAGCTCACAAGATCTAAACAATGGAGTATAAGGAGGAGAGACAACCATCTAGCTACTGTCATGGACCCGTAGTCCTGTGGTGGACTACTCAAGAACACTCCGGAGGCAGGCATGGTGGTGTAGATGACTCCGGTGATGATTCCCCCCTCCGGCAGGGTGCCGGGAAGAGCTTCAGAACCCTCCCGATATAGGGTTGGCGACGGCGGCGGACTCGGACGTTTTCTGGAAAATATGATCGGGTATCGAGGGTTTCCGCGTCAAAAGGAATTTATAGGAGAAATGGCAACTCGAGACAACGTCGGAGGGCGCCGGGTGGGACCCACGCGCGGCCAAGCCCTGGGCCGCGCCTGGTGGGCGTCTGGCCACTGTGGGTCCCCCCTGCAGGTGTCCTCCTAGCTCTGTCCTTGTTTCCTCGTAAAAATAATTCACGTATATTCCCAGCTGATTCCAAGAAACTTTTCCGAACAACTTTTCTGAAACAAAAAGACAGCAGAAAACAGGAAATGGCACTGGGCATCTTGTTAATATGTTAGTTTCATAAATAATGCCAAATCTATTATATATTAAAAGTACATGACAGGCTCACCAGAAAAAAGATAGGACTGCTCTAAAATCCCACAAAAAAGCAAAACATTTGGCCTTTCATTTGCTGAATTAAAAGGCCACAGCCGTTAGATCAGAATGATTACTGAAAATTACCCACCAATGCCATTAAGTATTACCTAACCGTTCAATCTAATCTAAACCTAGAAAATATTTCTCCACGTTCTCTCTCCCGTGCGTCTCGGCAGCATCAGCCGCCGCACCAAATCTCTCCGATAGTCTGACGTCGTCCTTTCCCCGGCGGCACTCTCACCTTGGCGATACACGCTCTTGGTGCCGATGGCAAGATATTCTCATACTCCCAGAGGCGTAGCATATTGAACCACTGGAGGAAGCGCCAGCTACTGGAACCACGAATCGACAGATTAGCAGCAGATGAATACCACAGATCAGATCAACAGTGGAGGAAGACCGCGGATTCAGCAGCACGGTAATCTGCTGACAGTGTGGAGAAACGTTTCTGGGATTTTCTGGCAAACTTGCCCCCACGCTCCTCTACAAGATTTAAGTTCGTCCAGCCGTGAACCCCTGAACATGTACAATTTTCGAGGAAGACGACTCCGTCTAGACGATGCCGGAGATGGAGGCTCCCAGTCAGCACGGTGACGATCACCAACTCCCTCAGTTTCAGTAAACAAGATGACTTGAATCATGATATAATTCACGTATATAAATGATGTACAAAATTATTCATTTTGGTTTGCTCTGGGTTTCTTGGAACTATACCCTTTTTATGTTCTTTTTCCTTTGCTTTTCATTTGTACTTAATTGGGATTAAACATGGAAAAAAATACTTTCTCTCTAATAGATTTCTTCATTACTCTCTGTTTTTTGTTGATAGATCATAGAACTTGGCTTTTCATTCAGCATGGTCGAGTGTGTGCTTTTATGGAAGATTCCAGTCTCGTAACCTTTAGTTGTTGCTTGTATCTATTCAAAGGATTTAAACAAAAGGAAGCCGAAGTATTCTTCCACTAAAGTTTTCTCTAAACATGAGACGACGGACATCGATTGATCAAAGGGGAGAAGGAAATGATATGGTGACATTACAAACCTTCCTTATTCAGTCCCTCGGACCTTAGGTGACATATTTCTATTGCACAGACTGTGGTTATGTCAGTTGTTTTCCATGTTTTGAGCTACTATAGATTTAATTTGAGCTACAACTGTTTTACAGTAGTATTCTTAACTATAACGCATGATCCCGTTCTCTCAACTACTATGTAGAGCTCAGCTTTGAGTATGAACGAATAACTTAGTGTGAGAGAGGGAGAGAGATACATGGTGTGAAGGCCATTTTATTCAAAATATGATTATATTCATGTCCATATTGATGTTTATTCCAATTTATATTTCATGCTGTGTGGCTGCATTCAATTGGTTGGACAAGCAGCTCTTTACATGTAAAAATGCATATAAAGAGAGGAGGTGATGCGCGACTATATATGGTAGTTTTTTATAAGACTAATATACTTAAGCAATTTGATTTGTGCCTTTTCCCCTTTTTAGTAGACTAGCAAACAGGCCCGTGCGTTGCAACGGGAGAAAATTAGACATGCATCATTCTTTAATTCAACACAACGTCCGTTCGAATGTATTCTTCAAGATTGAGAAATATTAATTCCTAAAAAATCACCTAAAAATTATCAAAAAAGGGAAATATTTTTATCAGATTGTACATACAGATCTTACGTATTCGCGTTTCACACTTAAAAAGAAGATCAAGTACTTGCTCGCCCAATTATCACGGGCAAACAAAGTTTTGGCGAGGTCGGCGGTGCATGGCAGGACGACGTCAAGCATGAGGGCTTGCAATCTGATTAAGATGGGTTGCAGTCGAGATGCTCGCAGAATTTTAATAGCAATTCAGGCGGAGTCCGTGTTTCAGAACCCCCTTGATAGCAAATGGGCACCCCCTTGACAACAAATGGGCACGTGCATTGCAACATGAGAGTAATAATATTGTGTATATATCTTTACCTCGGGCATAGTAACACCATCGGGTGTCGGGCACATCGGCGACCTGAAATTCGTAACGCGTGTGAGCGTTTATATTCTGCATAGCCGCTCTTCGAGCCACCAGCAATAATTGCCTCGCTCTTTGGAGTGACATGGTCTTTCACCTCATGGTCGCAACATAGGAGCAGACATGCCTCTCTTCTCGCGACGGCTCCGTGCGATAGCTTGGATGAATCGGACAAAGGGTTCATGCTAGAATCTAGATGGTAAGTATTAGTACTACTCCCTCCGATCCAGTTAAAGTGTCGTAAGAATAAAACGTATCAAGTATACAACTCACATTTAAACTTCCGACAATTTTTCTGGATTAGAGGAATATATTATTAGGACCGTATTATTATATCTCCATGTAATTTCAGCTGGAGTAAATAATCGAATTGAACTTTGGCTAATATCATCCACATGTTTGTTTCTCATCCAGCACCAACACATGTGCCCGTTCAATTTTCTTTGGCCGGCAGTAGTGGTAGTATGGCATCCGGCTGCTAGAACTTACAGCAGCGATAGCATCCGAGATGGGATAGGCGCGTACCTACAGAGATTCCAGGGGGCGGTGGGAGTGCGCACACGTTTGAGGGAGAGACTTGCGGTGCTTCATGGCAGGGAGCGGGCACCTCCTTGCAGTGCTTCATGGCGGCCGACGGCTGCCTGCGCCAGCACCACGAGCCAAGGGTGCGTCGCTGACGGGTCAGTGACCGAGAGAAGGTTCTGAGGAAGAGCTTGGCCTCCATCTTTTTGGCACATGCTTCACAGCGGCCGGTGGCGGCCTGCGCCGGCATCGCGAGCCAAGGGTGCTGGGCTGATGGATCAGTGAGCGAGTGGAGATTCCAAGGAAGAGCTTAGTCTTCATTTTCTGGGCACGTGCTTTGCAGCGATGGTGAGCGGCCGCGGATCATCTCAGATGGCAGGCGATGGCGAGGAACTCGAGGTCGGGAGGGTGCCGAGGCTCATAACCGGTCATTTTTTTTCGTATCGAAACGTTTTTCTGACTTAAGCGTGGCATAGGTGGGTAATTATGTGCAACTTTAGGGCTAAGTCCAATGACGTACCAAACAAAATCGCGGAAGCCTTAACGCTTTTATTATTAGGTATAGATGACTTTGAAAGGAGTGAAGGGAAAACATCACGAAGTCTAGGAGATGAATGCATATGGACAAGAACATAGAGTTCCACATTGTGTATTTCTGCTAAATTCCTAATAAAATCAAGACTTCTAGGAGATCCGTCGGTGTATCATACATTGCTCTGATTCAAATATAAACCTCCTCAACTACAGCTCTTTACTAAGCAACTTTCTATCAATTTTTGTTATGCAAGATTATTTTCAATAAATAAAATGTGAAGTTTGATTTTGATAATGTTGTATTCTGACATAGGTTTGACCTATGGTATATCCGGGTCATGAAGATTTGTACGCCAATGGCTAAGTGATCATAATAATTACACTAATTGAGTCATGAAGAGTGCAAATATTGAATATCATAGTTTAGCTTTAGCTTTCTGCATCAGGTATGTCATCACTGTGACCTATACATTGTGTGTTAATATTTGTATCTCCATGAGTTAAATCCACTATTAAAAATTCATGTTGGTCTAAATATTTTAAGTTGTTTGAGGTTAGTCCCTCTGATGCATAAGCGTCCTTTTCTTGATGAGATGATGGAATTCTCATAGTACATAAACAGAATTAGAAATTTTTCATCTGTGTTGTACGCAGCACTTACTAATCAACAATAGTGCTGATCTTCATATAATTATAGAGGATTGTGTAAATCTTTGTATAGAGTATCTTGAAAGACGTTAACCATTGTTTAATCATCTCAATGGAGAGCTTCTAAAGATTCCAAGTGATGTGCACCGGTTATTTTCATAGGATAGAATCGGTTGGATAAAAGGTATTTGTATACCTAACTGGTACATCAATATGGCTATTACAGCAGTTTGTGGCCTCATGGCTAGCGGTGTACCATGCTATAACCTGAAAAGAAAAAAATTATCGTGATCAATAAAATCTATGTTATGTTAAACTACAGTGTTGATGTAGACTTAAAAACATTGTTTTGTTTACAAATATGCAGGTTTTGTGTATATACTTAATGACGTACATTATTGATCAATGTGCTCATACGCATCAGCATTATTCAACTGGCAACCCCATTCATGAAGTTGCAGGGGTAGTCCAAAACTGTAAAAGATCGGCTTTCTACAGGACCTCAAATGACTGATATATCTGATAAAAGTGGGGCAACACAATATTTGTTCTACAATTAGCGTCCACAAGCTTAAAAACTGGTGGTAGCATTTCCTCCAGGACTCGATGAAGGACTCCCAAGTGATATGCTCCTTGCTCTATGCACTGGTAAGCTCCAGCTTACTGAATTCTATCACAAGGACATGATCTCATGGACCAAGGGTACGCTCTACAGATCCATTCTTTCTAATGTTTGGAATTTTTTATAGGATCTGGCAAATGATAGTTTCATGTAAGTCTTGGTTAGCTCCTACCACACTACTCATATTATCCAACGTGGTTCTGTAATTGTGCAGAGGTAGAATCCATGGTTATATGTCCACTACTGGAGAATTTGTTTCAGTCTTGCTCTAATGGAACAGCTATGACCAACTTATTCAAAAGTTCCATGGCGACCGATTTGGAGTTCGGTTATGTTGGCAATGACTCCAGCCAGGCGGCAATAGAGTGTTTCTTATTGCTCGCAGTATGGACCAACATTTTCACCTAGAGTGTTGTTTTGTGGTGTACTTTGAAAGCAAATCCCGATTTCTCTTTAACGGAAGGAGTGAGATAACGATGTTGTAATCAAGTCAGGCTTCATTATAGCTACTTCCCCGATCCATAAAAAGTCTCACCCACTTAGTACAAAGTTTGTACTAACTTAGTACAAAATGAGCGACACATTTTATGGATCAGAGGGAGTACATGTTTTAGAGGAAGAATCAATATAAGATTAAGCTAGATAACATAGTAGTGGCTTCTAGCTCTAGAAATGTTTTCCAACGTAATGATCTTATATTAGCAAACAAGCCTCGAATATAAATGACGTCTAATATTTGTTTTGCATAGGTTTTAACCTACAAACACTTCATACGTTTGTCTTAATATTACCTTAATTGGACATTATTATGAATTTTATAGATTATGTGTACATGGTCAACATAGATTTTATAAATACTACTAAAGATCATGCCCGCGCATTACGCGGGCCACTGTGCTAGTTGATATAAAAACATTATAAAAGTATGTGGCACAGATATATAATTAAGCATGGAACATCAAAAAATATAGATACGTCTGGGACGTATCAGCGGCCTCGGATGTTTTCTGGAAAATATAATCGGGTATCGAGGGTTTCCGCATCGAAGACAATTTATAGGCGAAAGGGCGACTCGAGGAGGCGACGAAGTCGCCTAGGTGGGACCCCGGCGCGGCCAGCACCTGGGCCGCGCCTGGGTGGCGTCTAGGGGCTGTGGGGCCCCCCTACAGCTCCCCTCCCGGCTCCGTCTTTGTTTCTTCGTGAAAATAATTCACGTAAATTTGCAGATGATTCCGAGAAACTTCCCCGAATAACTTTTCTGAAACAAAAAGACAGCAGAAAACAGGAACTTGCACTGGGCATCTTGTTAATAGGTTAGTTCCATAAATCATGCCAAAATGATATAAAATCATTATAAAAACATGTGGCACTGATATATAATCAAGCATAGAACATCAAAAATTATAGATACGTCTGGGACGTATCAGCATCCCCAAGCTTAATTCCTGCTCGTCCTCGAGTAGGTAATGATAACAGAATAATTTTTGAAGTGACATGCTACCAACACAATCTTGATCAAATAATAATGTAAATCACATGATCTGAATGAAGTGATCCAAGACAATAGTTCATTGAATGAAACAAACAATGATTAACCAGGTGCAACATCTAAACAAGAATTTATTAGAAAAGAGTACTTTGGAGATTTAAAAGTATAACACCTGATAATAATTGATATCTCACAAAGCTATATTCTTTCGGCAAAAGAATTTGACCAACACAAAGGAAGATTTAAGTTTTCAACAAAAGCTTCAACTTGCAACATGTTTATCTTAAGATAAAGTCAATAAAAAGTTTCCGTGGTTAGACATAAGGTAACATGAAGTAAAACTTGCACCAAAGTTGACACCATGTGATTGCTTGAGAGGTAAAGAAGGGGAAGGAAAACTAACTAAACATAAAAATAAAAGAAAGGCCCTTCGCAGAGGGAAGAAGGGATTAGTCATGTGCTAAAACTTTATAATTTTTTTGAACAGAAGTAAAACAGTTTTGAGATATGCATGCTTTCGTCAACGACTCCACGCCAGCGTGCACGCGAGAACCGCGCACTCCAACAAGTGGTCAACACCGGCCACGTCAACCGCCCCCCGGCCTCCGTCGCCGCCAAAGCCTCCACCCACGGCGGGAGCGGCCTCGCCTTCAGCCCTGAGCTGCGTCGGGTGGCGTGGCCCCACAAGGTCTGCCCCGAGCTTCCCAAAAGCCTCGACGGGACCAGCAACCCCGAGGAGCCTGCCAAGTTCAAGACTACCGCCAAGCGCAAGCCTCAGGCCGTCCATGCGGACAAACCCGAAGGGAAGCGGCCTCACGAGGGCAGCGGCTTCGAAACCACAGCGGCTCGGGGGCTGCCCCGCGAAGGGAACGCCGTTTGACTCTAACAGCTCGGGGGCTATCCTCGCCGTCAGCGGTAGGCCTCGGAGGATGAAGCCCCGAGTAAAGAAGAAGGAGGGAGTGAAGATGTTAGGAGGCGGAAGAAGACAAGAAGAGGAAGCTACAAGATGTCACTCTAGGCTAGCAGCTCGGGGGCTCCGAAGCCGTTTGCAGTAGCCAAAAAAAATGTGTGTGTACGAGCAGTAGGCCGCAGGCAGCTTCATCAAGGAATAAGAAAAAAATTCATTACCTAAGATAGAGGCTACATGCATTTCAGGCGTACATTTACAAAAGAAAAGTACATGGGCGCAACTATGAGACCCTGAGCGCAAACAAGGACATCTGCCACTACAAAGACAACCCCCTGGGAAAGTTCACCCGAAGAAGCACCAGCGCCTTCGCGGCTGTTGTGGTCCCACTCCTTGTCAGAATGAGGTGGAACCCCCTGCTCCTCAAGCGACGCCGACGCCGGGCGTGGACCCGCGAGTTCATGGCTTCTCGCCGCAAGCAGCTTCCTGGCTTCCCCCTTTCTCGACAAGTGAGGGCATGCCGGGAAGTGTGGCACCCTCGGGGGCTTCCTGGAGGCGCCCATGGACGCTCCCGAAAGGCTCCAAGAGAGCACCGTCTGCGGCGCCGATGACAGCCTCTTCAAGCCCGCCGACGGCCGGACCTCGTCGGTGGAGCACCGCGCTCACCTCGGCAACCTCCACGCCCTGCTCCCCGACAGACCCGGATGAGCAACTCGCCTGGGAAGGCAAGGTGCTCTCCATCAATGCCGACATTTCGGCGATCAGGTCCTCGGGCAGGGCGCTGGCGGCATGTGAAGGCGGTGGCAAGTGCAGAAGCACGTTGCACGCCTCGCCGTCGAGCCAGGGCGGAGGACCGCCGCGCAGTCGTGATCTCCAACGACCTTCCGGCCACGGCGGAGGCAGCACCGTCGCAGACCTTGTTGACAAAGGCGTGCGGCGGCGTTCGGCTTTGGATTTCGGGGAGCCCCGGTTGGCGGGCGGTCCGCCGAGGCCTCCCCAGAATCGTCGTCTTCATCTCCGACCTTGGCTCCGCCACCACCACCGCCGCGGCCACTCTCGGCGCGCCCGCCGCCCCCCGACAACAACATCCTTCTGGGCGGCGAGCTTCTACAACGACAACGATGACGAAGACGGAGGAGAAGAGCTTGACCACCAAAGCACGAAAAGGTGTAAAAGCCAAGCGGATTTCCCGCTGACAAAGCTGCACCCGAGCTCAGAGCTCCCCAGGCTAAGTATCACCCCTGCGCAAGCCCCTCCTCCGGCAGCACCCCAAGCATATCTGGTACGGCTCCTGCCTCTGCATGCTTCATGAGTCTTCCCTACGCACCATGCGAGCGGGGGCTAGGACACGGTGCCTACGTCGGGCCCTGGCCCACCAAGCGCAAAACCCAAGTACCGAGCTCTGTCTCGCGGGCCGGTCCCCGCACACGTCACCTCCCCAAGGTTCCCTTGGTGCTTATTTCCCTCGCGTGGCACCTAGGCTCGAACTCATGAAGCGCACAGAGCCAGTTGATGCATACACCAGTGTTTCTTTCTGTCTAACGTGATGCAGAGTCGCCGGAGCCAGGTCCCCCAGAAGGCCTCGCGGGTAGCACCCCAGGAAAACCCTTCGCGATGCTCCCTCGCGGACCAGTCTCCCAGGGAATGGCGGACGACGCCCCGCAGGACATCAAGGGGGGTTTCACGCCCTCAATCAGCTAAGTCGAACGACTCCTTGGCCCTTTTTGTACTCCTCGCTCTCTAGAACGCCGCGAGGACTTTTCTTTAGGACCCCGTGAAACTTGCTTGCGCGTCAAAGGGGAGCTGCCGAGGATCGCCCCTCGGAGATCTTACTAATCTACCGTCGCAGCACCCGCTGTACTCGTGCCGGACACGAACAGTGACTGGTGTTTGTGGACCTGCAAGTTGGGACCTAAGACGCAGAGCACATACAGCTTCACGAGGAACAAAAGGGGAGCCCTCACGAGGGACTAGCAATCGCAAATAATAAAAACAAGACGCTCTCGACATACAAAGTTATTTCATTATAAAGCAATGTTGCAGGATACAAAGGGAAAGCGCCGGAGGCTACTCCTCCGGAGCTACGTCTCCCGCAGCGCAGTCAACTCCCCCCGAGGCACCGGTGTCACCTCCCCCGGAGGGCTCCGCCTCCGCATCCTTGCGCTTGAAGAGGTCTAGGAGGGAGCCCACGTACCCCGGCACCCTCGGAAGAGGCTCGACGGGCGTCAGGACATCGTCAAGGCTAAAGTTCTTCCCGAACTCCCTGCTCCTTTGCAGCAGCCAGAGGTTTGAGAAGATCAGCGTGCCCGCCTGAGAGAGCAGATCGTGGGACTCCTGCTCCACGACCGTATCCAGATCGGCGCACACCTTCTCTAAGCTCTCCACCAGCTGGGTGAAGAAGAAGACGTGGGTCGCGGGATCCTCAGGCTTGAGCGCGGAGGGAATGCCAATGTGCTCTCCGCCGAGTCGCCCATAGACGTGCTGGGCGCGCCGGATAAGCTCCTCCACCATGTTGCGGCACTGCGTCGCCGCCGCCTCGAGGCTTCTCTTCTCCGCCAGCAGGTCCTCGACGCGTTTGGAGAGGGGCTCGATCTGCCCAAGCGCCTTGTCGCGCTCCTCGCTCGTTTTCTCGAGCTCTGTGAGCGCGGCGGTGCGCTCCTCGCTCGCTATCCTGAGCTCCTCCCACGCCATGTCGCGCTTCGGCGAAGCTGCTCGACGCTCTCCTCCAGCCCGCGGATCTGCGCCGCGTGGCCCTTCTCCAGCTCCGAGACCTTCTCACTATAGGAGTTGCGCTCGGCGTCGTGGATCTCCTGAGCCTTCCGGAGGTACTCCTCCTCGAGGGCCTCACGCTCCATCGCGAGGCAGGCATCCATCTCGATCTTGAGCCTACCCTCCTCCTTGCCGAGGGCCTCCTCGTGAGCCGCAAGTTCCCCCTCGAGCTGCTTCAGGTGGGCTCGCTCTGCCGCCTCCTCCTCCCTCGCGGCGTTGGCACGCGAGGCGGCCTCGTCCGCCGCTCTTCCTCACGGGCCAGGCGAGCCTCGTGGACTTGGAGCCACGCAGCCGCAAGGCTCCGACGCTCTTCCTCCAGCAAGGCCCTCTCCGCTGAGAGGCTCCTGCCAAGACGGTCAAGGGCCTGATGGGCCCTGGACAGCAGGCTGTCCTGCAGGCACACCATCTCCGGGGCGGTCCCGGAGATCACAATCTGCAGGTCCGCCGCAGGCGGCAGACCATCAGGCACAGATGCCGTGCCAAGGACGCCGGGTACAGTCTCCAATGCTGGGGGCTCACTCCGCGCTGGGGAGCCTTAGTCCTCCCTCGCAGCGCCTCCTCTCGGCGGCGTCGCCGCCGGATCCCCCGTCGCAGGAACCTCAGGGAAGATGGCTGCATGAGGCGGTAGCGTAGCCTTCGACGCCGACAACTACGCCGATGCGTTCTACGCGGCCGCGAACGCCTCATCCACCACGATGTCGGTGGGCGCGGAGGTTTCGTCCACCGCAACAACTGTCGCGGCCGCCTGCAATGCCGCATCCCCCGTCCGTCGCCACGGCCTCCTTCACCTTTGCCGCCACCGCGTCCTTGTGCGCCACCGCGGCCTCGTTCGCCACCGTGGTCTCCACCGCCCTTAACGCCGCTTCAGCGTCCTCGGGCGCCGCCGCAGCAGTCCCCCTGGCCGTCGGGTCAGGCCTGGGAACCTTCGCCGCTAGCCCCCTACGATCGAAGGGATTCCCGTCAAGCCTCAAGAGGTAAGAAAAAGCAATTAGGATTCGGCAGCGAAAACTCACCTCCCCGCGAGCACCTAGTGATTTCTCTTCACGCCAGAGGAAGGAGGAATGTTGGAGCTTCCGGAGGTGTCCACCCCATGCGCTCCACCCAGGGGCTTCGCTCCGGCAGGGCGCCACCCGACAGTCCCACCGCCTCCCTGGCGGGCTCCGCCCCTTTGCGGGCGCGGGCGTCAGACCCCCCGAGGTCGTCGTCAGAGTCCATCACGCGCCCCCGCACCCACGGTGCCGGCACGCCTGCATCCTCCTCGATATCAGATTCCTCGAGAGGCTCGGGCATGAAGGAAGCCTCCGCCTGAGGCGCCCCTTCGACCTCTTCATCGGAGGTCCTCGCTGGGATCTCCTCGTGGGAGGCCTCCTCCTGAGCGATTTCCTTGTCTTCCGCCGCCACCGCAGCTCCTTCCTCGCCCGCGAGCCCCTTGGCGTCGAACTTAGGCATCGCCGCCAGGATCTCCTCCCGCATGCTCCGCGACCGCGAGTAAAGCGGGCGGAGGTCCCCAGTTGGCCTTGCAACGTTTATTGTCCCAAAGAAGGCCTTGGGGAGTTCGTCAACCGCGCCGTCCTCAAGCAAGGTGGGGGACAGCCGAGTTCCCCTCATGGACCTTGTTTCCTCCTTAAGGAGTGGTGGTATCACGGGCCAGATGGTGGTGGCCGAGTTCCTCCGGCAGGGGGTCGCTGTAACATCCCAATTCAAAATAAGAATTAACGAGACCCAAAATTCAGAACCAACAAAAACTTTTTGAAATACTTCCCTAATGATTGTGTTTCTCCGTATATTGTTCTGTTTGACCTTGTGTGACTTGATGTTCATGTTGTTTGACTAGTAAATATTAATCGAAGAACCCAACCCAAGTAAAAATATATTCAACTTGGTGCTCATGTTATGACAAGAGTAGATTCCATATATCTTTTCCAATCTTATTTTGGCCAAAGTCTATTTCAATGATGTTTGATTTCAACAACAAATAAAATACCCATTAGTTGAGAAGGTAAAAGTATTTCCAAAACTATGTGTTCCCAGAAATATGGAGATCTATATGTTATCTCCTATCTATTGCCAACCATGATATTTTGCATGTATATGCAACTCCCATTTTATAAACTCTGCTTTCCACTCCATTTGAAAACAACACTAGTGGGAAATATATTACCCCACATATTTCCTTTCTCAAACCTTTTTGAAGACAATTAAGTTATGAGTTAAGGCATTCTTTAAAACATCATCTTGCCATAATTGAGTGTGATCATTTATACAAAATAATATTATTAATCATGGAAATGGTGGTGTGATTAATTCTTGTGGTTTGAATTGTGTGGTCATGGTGGTGATGTGAGTATTGCTTGTGTTTTATTCATTGTTGTGGGTTTGCTTGCTAAATAAAAATAAGAAGACAATTAAGTGCCACATGAAATAATAGACCTATAATAAAAAGGTCACATAATAGGGATTATTTCATTCCCAACTTTTCTATTACCTAAAATGGGATCTCCATTTTCTTGATAGCAACCTTAAAAGACTTTAAACACCAACACCTATACTTATCACCCACAGCAATATGCACACTTGCACCTCACCTTTTCTTATACCATTTAAACCCTAATTGTGCCATATTGTGTCACATAGTGAAAGTGGCACCTCACCCATTTATTCACATACCACATCATCCACTTGCCCACTTGCCAAACCAGCATGTCCAGCACCTTACCCAGCACCCCCTACACGCCATGGACACAACCCCACACTTCCCATGCCCTAAACCCTAGCCCTAATGTAGCCATGGCATGGCATGCCACCCCCATGCCCTCATGTCTCAAACTGGCACCACAATCCCGAGCCCCCATGTCCTGGAGCTGCCACTTGCCACCCTGAGGCTCCCCAACTCGAACCCCTCGCGCCTGGCCCCTCACCCTGCCCGCACTCGCCATTGCACCGCAGCCCGACACGCTGTCGAACACCTTGCGGGCATGCACACGCCGCGACCACCCCGGCCGACCAGCACGCACCCGACCCGGCCCCGACCACCACGGCACGCGCCACACTCCCCTTGACCCCCTGGCCTCGCGCCCGTGCCTCCCTCGCCCCGCACGATGCCGCCCCCGCACGCACCCGTGTCACCCGCGGCATGGCATGGCCACCCGGACCCTCCCTCACCATCCTCTTCCCTCCGTGCCTCTCCCCGCCTATAAAAGCCACCCCTGGCCTCCACCACTCACCACACCACCATCACACCACACCCCTTCCACCCAGGTGCAGCGGAGGAGCAGCCGGAGCTCGACCCCGAGCTGCTCGGCCACCGCACCGTGACGCCGCGGTGGTGCGTCTCCGGCGACGCCACCGCCACCCAGGAGCTTCCCAGGACCACCGCCGTCGAGCCCAAGCCGCCCCGCAAACCCTCGCCGCCGGCAGGTAGCTCCCCGGCCGTCCCCCTTTGCCCTGCTCCCTCTCTCCGTCGGGAGGAAGGGGACGGCTGTGAGCCGTCGATCTGTTGATCAACGGCCACAGATCGCTCCCGCCGATTTTGAAAATTCTGAAATCTGCTAAGTGCCAGAAACACAGTTTTGATTAGCTATCTTTGCATGCGTGTGCTGGTAGATCTACTGCGCCAATTTTTGTGAAATTGATATGGTTGGAAAGATCTAGCTCCATAGATTCAGATGCAACTTTTAGATTTCCAAAATAATTAGTTTAGCTCAATGGAAACATGAGGCAAATAGCTATGTTCTGTCTGTTTTCAGAAACTTCTGAAAACAGATAAATGCTTAGGTTTTTTATCTGATCTTAGCAATTAATCTAGATTTATTTAGATGTTTGTATTGGTATGTCATGTTAGTATGGTTAGTGTACTGCCATGAACAAGTGTTGTGAAACCCAAAATAAAATCTGTACAAAATATATAATTTGAGGAAGATAGCTAATCAGTTTATTCCCACCACATGAAATAACAGAGATAGCCAACTTCCCATGCAAATTCCTATTTAACCAGAGGCCTAAAAATAGCAAACTAAAATCTTGTAGCTAGTATAACATGCCATCTTCACATAGATGCAGGCCATGATCATTGTTGGACAAGAATCCCAATTGAAATAAAAATGACAAATGTGTTAGTTTTACTGAAAACCCAGAAAGATTATTGTGGTACCATCTTTGGGAGATGTTTCCTAGTACTTGGTTTACCCAAAAATACCAACCTAAAATTATGTCAAAAGTACTTCAACTAATCTACCCAATGCCACTGGTTTAATTCCATTTGGCTTTGTGGTTAAGTCAGTAGAAAAATGACAAATCAGTTAAGTTGTTAGACTTAAAAAGGAATTTCTCTGCAATAGATTTTGTCAAAGACTTTGAAAATGAATATCTCGAGATCTAGGAATCTAAAAATAGCAAATAAATATGTTCTGGAAATCTTATGAAATTCTCTAACTCGCTAAAGTGGTTTCACCCCATTTAGATTAATAAATAAATAATGATGTTCAAAATGCCACAGAAGGTATAAAATATAAACTTGTTTGTTTACGATACTCAAATGATCCAAATATTGTCAAACCAATTTTTTTAGCTTACTAATGTGATAACTTAGCTTCCCTAATTTTTGTAGAATTAATTAATCATTATTAATTAATTGGCATCTGTTGAAAAGAAGCAAGCCTTTCTGAACTAAAACATTTATAAAACAATGATGGTAAATCCAAATGAGTTAGGACCAATTTTGTTGGATCACATTTAAGAAATAATAATCACCCCTAAAAAGATTTAATTTTTTATTAACATTAACTTGAGTTATTACAAAAACTAGATAATTGACTTTCTGGATTAAAACATCAATACAGGGAGTTTAATAACTCAAATTGAATTAAATCCAATTGGGTTGTCTTCTACACATCAGTAGCTTTCTATAGAAATTTAGTTCATATTTTTGTGGTGAGCAGAACTTAAGATATGCAATTATACACAAAACCCTAATTTCTGCGATATTTGTGACACCATTAAATAACGGGTAATTAAATCAAATTGAATTCAAATTATGTGGCTTTGTGAGTATCTACTTAATGTCTCTAATGTGTGATGCTTGAGAGTTGTTGTGATGCTTGATTGATTAGTTTAGAAATGGTATGTTTTGCTTGTTTATTTTGATGATTAGATTATTTTGTGTGATTAATATAATTGCCTTGCTTGTTAAACTTAGTTGTCTTAAGTTGAGTACTAGCTTGAGTATCTAGTTGATGTCTCTACTTTAGGTTGGTAAAATATTTTGAATTACAGAAAAGAGTTGGTGGCTTAACTTTTGTCTGAAGTATTTCCTGTTCGAATAAAGATGCTTAATCACAACTTTAATCATAATCTTTAAACATGAGTAGTGTTGGTGATTGCCAAACTTGTTTGTTAAATAATAATCTTCTCTCATGATTGTTGTTTGAAGTGTTGCTTGATGTTGTTGTTGGAGTGTCCTACTGTGTGTTGATTGTGTTCTTTCCCTTTTGCGACGCTAGATATAAACGCTACCTGGGTGATATTGGAAAGGATTTATTTGAGAAGAACCGGAGTTTATTTCTTTGATCAAGAGTATCAAGTCCAGGGACATTATGCGGAAAACAGGCAAGCTACTTCTCTGAGCTTGCATTTATATACGTCTATTTTGATTTACATGTTTTACCTATAAAGAGCCTAAATGACTTAAGTGGCTTGTGCCACTAAAGCTATGATTTTGAAAACCCTTTTCCAAAATACAAGTATATTATTTTTTTTACACCCCATATGGAAGTATTGGGTGGAAAATTCTTTTTCAAACTATAGGTTGGGAAAAGGAAAATATTGTTACTCAAAACTCCTTTGGAAGTACTTGGACAAATGAGAAATGCCGAATTGTCGGTGTGGAAGTGGAGAAATGGTGAATGGTGATGTTTATGAAAAATGCACATTGTGTCCTAGTACTATGACGACCAGCCAATAACCTGTGCGACCACATCTACCCACATATGGGAACGGGCGTAGTCATATAGTTTGCTCATATTAGTATGGGACACCTCATCGACGGAGACGACTCCGTTATGCGTGAGGGGATGAGCATTGCGACTCTACCCCCTGACCCGGGTCCCGGCAATCTGATGGATTGAGGGATTGAAGGTCCACCTTTGGGTCGCCGGGCAAAACTACGAGTCCTTACATCTAGGTTCCTCGACGGGGGATCCTGTACTAGGTGTCGAAGGAATGGTGAATTTCGTAGGGCAGGGTCCTATACTAGCATGAGCAAAGGACAGGCTATGGTCGGTGGCTCAACTTCGCATACACCTTGTATGGCGGGACGTGGCAGACACGATGAGTTACCGGATGGGTGTGGGTAAAGCGTGCTACCTCTTCAGAGGGTAAAACTATTCGAATAGCCGAGTCCTCGGATATGGACAGTTGGGAGGCTGTCCTAGGCCTATGTGCAAGTTTTGGAAAAAAGATTTGAGTTTGAAAGAGAAAATGAAGTGGAGGACGTTTTATGCAACTATGCCAATGGGCAGGCATGAGGTTGTTGGGATTGAATGACCATGAAGGGTTATGGTCGAAAAAGGAGGAGTTTTGGAGGAATAAACAAAATGGTGATTTTCGGGGAAAACTTTTTAAAGGGACTTCTTACCTTTTTCAACCAACACCTACTTTCGGGAAAACGTTTTAAAAGATATTTATTACAAAGACCGATTTATGGGAAACAGATCTAGAAGCCTTCTTTTCTTTTAACAAAGGCTATAGATGTTTTCGAAAATTATACAAGGGTTACGAAAAGTTATAAAATTCTCCTTATTTTTCTTCAACGAAAGTCATAGAGTTTTCAAACAAAGTTTTATCAAACAAAACTATATCCTTCTCTTTTCAATAAGGACAGAGTGTTTCAAAGCAAACAAAGTTTTACTCAAACTATAAAAAAGGGTAGTGCATGCTCATTCGGGGGAGTAGTTTGCGAGTACAATCAAATGTACTCATATTGGTTTCGTCCCTGGCTATTGTCTTAGCCAGATTTTAAAGAAGAGCAGCTTGAAGAAGGAGACGGAAATGACATCACTGCGAACTAGGGCGCTTCCCAGTCAGTTGCCTGTAGGGTTAAGGCGAATGATTTGGGCTCCACGTTGTTTGGTGATTCCGCTGCAAGTACCCATGGAAGATTTATGACTTCAATCAAGTAAGTAAATTCCTTCGGTATTTATGGATGTTCTTTGATTACCAGTTTGATTGTGCTCAGCGACACACTGATCATGGGATCTCTGATGTAGGCACAAGGGTATTTCGGACGGCTAGTCCGGGGTCCCCACAGTCGCGCCGTGATACGTCTCAAATGTATCTATAATTTTTGAGTGATCCATGCTAGTTTTGTGTTATTGTCACATATTTTTACTGTCATTTATATCATTTTATGCATTTTGTCGGACTAACCTATTGACAAGATGTCCAGTGCAAGTTCCCTGTTTTTGTATTTCAGAAAATTTACTTCTGGAAATATTCTCGGAATTGGACGAAAATTTACGAGGAATTTTTACTCGACGGAAGTCACCAGAACACCACAGGGCAGCCCTGGGGGCCACCCACTGTTGAAGGTATAATTTGGCTGCTAGGCATTTTATAAGCCAAATTAATGTAAATGATTATGCTGAGATTATTGGTTTGATATATATATTTGGACTTGCTGTTTAGATCAAAATGCAGTTTGGATGAGATTCAAGTACAAATACCACGACTAGAGCAAGCGTACAAAGTTATTTCTTGAAGACCAATATATGAAGTTTTGCATGGATTTACAGCAAGCTAGGCCAAATCCTCGGCAGGTTCTGGAATACATCGAGCTAATGCCCTGATGCCTAGTACAAGTCCTAGCCGGCTTCAGATGGCAAATCAAGTTTCAGGTTTGCAAACACTGTCATTTAAGCAAATGTATAAGGAAAATCTTGTATGGTGATACATGAGGCATATGAGATCTGCATTAGCTGATACGATTAGCATTGTGGCCGGAATATCTTATTATTTCCTTGTAAGGCCATAGGTATTTGTACGTGACATGCCATGCATGGAATAGAATATGGAAGTGCTAGAGATTGTACGTAACCGAATCAAGAGAGGATAGATCTTTTAGGTTCAGTTTTAGAGTTCTATTCCTATACGCTAAGTCCTGCGGCCTTAAATACCAAGGTCATGGCCGATTGAAGCCCCGAATCGACATCCATCCAATAATACATCTACTTTTATGTATCTTTATTTTTCTTATCGTTCTTCTACCACCGAGCCCTAGCAGCCTTAGGGTTTGGCGATCTTTGCCGTTTTGCGCTGAAAAGCGGTCGTCTCTCCTCCACGAAAGCGAGGAGATCTTTGTTGCTTTGCTCGGAAAGCAATCGTCCGTCGTCACGAAAGTACGACAATATCGTGGTGTTGCGCGGCAATTTTGCGTGGCAACACAATTGGCGACTCCGCTAGGACGAAGCGAACGGTCTCCGACCCGTTCTTTCTACGAAGAGAGCGTCATCAAGAAGCTGCGATCTACAAGGGTATTATGTATCCTCAGTATTCTTACGTAGATGCAAATTATTCTCATGTTGATGTTGCTAGATCTTTTGATACGTGTACTCAATCGGCTAGTACTAGTTCTTACTATGTGCAAGAGCTGATACAAAATAATATACATGCCACAAAATATTTTAGCAACGTGCAATATGTAGGTCCGAATTCTCATGCATCGGCAGCCCCAGCAAATCATATGCCGATGAACAATATGGCGAATTTGGTTAATCAATATGAAACACCTAATGTTAGAAATTTTAATAATATGCAAACAAGTGTTTCATCTTTTTATTCATCAGCAAATAATTCACAATATGCTAGTTTATCTTCAAACATGCCGATAGATAGGGAAAATGGACGTGCTACTACTAGCTATATGGCCAATTATTCCCAACCATCATATGCTGCGCCTCATGCTAGTAATTGTTCACTACCGTGTACAACTACTGATACAATTACTGATATGCATAATTCGGCTCCACACCCTTATAATGATTATAGCCGAGTAAGTAAAAATTTAGTAGGAGTTAATATGTCCTTGTCTAGTGTTGCAGCTTATGGCACGTCCCCTGTACAAGTACAAGATTTCGGCAACACTACATTGCCGAAAGAGACAAAAACTATTGGGGGGCATTCTCATGTAGGAACAATTGATTGGCATGGTGCTGAGCTCAAGAAGTTTAGTTCTTTTGTCCAAGGATTAGGAGAAAAAGCCCGTGATTTCACAAGTTTAGTATAGATACATGAGGCATACAAGAAGTTGCAAAAGGAGGAAGCTTTGCGAAATAATTCGTCTAGTATGTCTGATTCGGTTATGGAAAAAGCCGAATACAAAAATACACTGGACGAATCTGTTGAACCAAAAGAAGCAAGCTTCAATGATGAAAAGCATGATGAGCATGGCGAAACAGGCATGTGTGATTTTTCTGGATGTGAGGGAATTTTCGTGCTGCCCAACGAGTTTCGTGCCAAAGAAATTGAAAACATAGCCTAGCCATGTTCGGTTGATAAAGAGCATCAAAGAGAAGAGGCACAAAGTCCAGAGAAAGAAGAAGACAAGTCGTTGGAGAATTATCTAGAGGCGAAGCAAGGTATTGTTCAGGTTATGCCATCATCATACTATGCCAACATCTTCAAAAAGGTACAGGTAACAAATAATTTACTCATTTTCCGATTTGGTCAAAACTTTATTATTGATGCATCTATTAGCAAAATTCTTATAAGCTTTGAAAGACCAATCGAAAGAAGTACATTAGTTGTTACTAATAAAATTCTTAAAGAGTATATCGGTCAAAACATTGTGCCATTTAGAGAGACCGATAATAATAAATTTTTACAGTCAAAGTTTTCCCCAATATTTTACATGCATGTTATATACACATGGATAGCTTTGCATATTTCATACTTGGCTAACGTTTGGTCTCAAGTGAGATATATGTGCTCTAATTATTTTGATTTCAGAAATATAAAGCCAAGTTTAGAGTTTTGCAAGAGAGCCGATACTAGTAAAATTGTGTATTCAAATACATCGGATAAAGAGTGTGAAAGACAACACATAGCCGAATGGGGTGAGGTAAATTCTGAACCATTTGGTTACTCAATTTTAGAGCCGTTCCCATCACAAGATCGGCTAGAAGATAAAAGGTATACCTTCAAGTTGAGAACATGTGATCATATCTTGGATATATTGCTAGAAAATGATTATATTAGAATTCTTGATCACAACATTGTGCCATCATTACAAGGACAAGTGTATTGCAAGTTGCATGATTCGTTTGATCATAGTATTGATAATTGCAACATGTTTTATCAAATAGTACAATCGGCCGTTGATATAGGACGATTTAAATTGGTTGACATGCAAGTAGAGGATCAAACTATTTTGGTTGATAATGATGGACAGAAGTTATTGCATCGGCTACTTCCAGCCGATTTATCTCAACATGAACAGGTATACAATAAGGATGATGGGATCAAGCCTACAAGTGAAGAAATTGTTGAAGAGCATATTAAAAATATTCTTGAAGGCGAGAGTTCCATTGAATCTACAACGAAGACATCAAGCACTGGGGGGCAAAACAAAAATTTGAAGATCGATGCATGCAAAACGAAGAAAGACAAAGGCCGCAATAAGCACAAAGGTAAGAAAGCAAAAGTCACTTTTACGCAGCTATTGGAAAAATATCAAAAGGAGAGTGAAGAAAAAGGTGTTTATCGGCCAAGTAATGCAAAAGCATCAAGATCACCCCCAAGGAAAAAGTCTAAAGACAGGGATTGGCGAAAGGATAAATTCAGTGCAGCAAATTCATATTCTCCTTTTGGGCCACCAATGCCAATGTCATGGATACCTTCCTATGATTTTTATACATATCCATCATGGGAAAGGTATGATTCCTGGGCACATTATCCATCAAATTATAGATCATCTCACCCAAATTATGCAGCTATGAGAAGATCAACAATCGATCAACAATCACGTGTCAAAGACCATTTCGATAAAAAAGAATCGGTCCAGAGCTCATGGGTAAAGAACGAAGTGGTCAAGCAAGTTTACCAAGTCAAGAAGGATGGACGCAAGTGCGCTGTTTCAGATTTAGCTCCAAATAATGAAAAGCCAGCTGAGTTGACTTTGGCTACTAAAGGCAAGGAAGTGAAGCAAGTAACTTTCAAAAACCCAATTGCCAAATCTGAGCGAGCAGAGTTGAAAGTGCCCAAGATTAGAAAAGAATTGCCATTGAGCACAACAAAACCACAGTCGAGATGCCCACTCGATTTATCAAGTTGGCAAGAAAAGAAACTGAAACGGCTTAGTGCTGAAAAGCTAAAGAGCAAGAACATGGCATGGGTTCCTAAGAGAGGACCTCAAGACAGGGAGGATGTGCAAGCTCCTGTTGCAAGCCAAGTGACAAGGGTGAAGAATAAAAATGATAAATCCAACAAGCGATTAGGCCGAAGATTTCTGAATCACCATCAAAGGTTTCGGCCAGCACATCATCCATATTATTCTACTCCACCATTAATGCCTATGTCATGGAATTCATCACCAGGTATGATTGATTACCCTCCATGGGCTTATTTTGATCCATGGATGTATCATAATTCTTTACATCATGAAAGGGTATTACCAAATCATTATTCATTTGATTAGTTGCAATTTTGTTACTAATCCAATAGGCCGAAATATTGGAAGTGCATAATCAGATTTGTTGTTTTATTTATTTCGGCTATGCATACTTTGGTGGATGGATTATACATAAGGCCGATATTTCTTTTATCGCCCTGAGATGATTATCTAATCATGGCTGATGTCATGTGATACCATCGTCCCTAGTTTACGAAGTCTCATGTTGCTTACAATATTTTGCACAAACTATACAGCCGAATATGACTTGTCTATAATGCAACAATGTTCATGGTTTACCAATTTCGACGAATCACTTGTTATTTATTTTGGTGCATGTCTAGATGTAATTTTAACCTTAGATTACTTTGTCATTGCTCATATCTCTAGACGTGAAAACTGAAAAGCGAAAGAAATTGGCTCAATAAACCTTCGGCTATTTAATGTTCCACAAGGGCCGATGTTTTGTTTTGCCAACATAGGTAAGGCCGGATTGAAGTTTATTACTTCGGCTACTAATAAAAGATCTAGTGCAGGTACAGTTAATACATGCAGAATTTGAAAAAAGGTTGAATATGACTGTTCGGCAGGGGACCTCCAAGTACGCATTATTTGGTGATGATTTTTATTGCCGAATGGGTAAGTCATATTATTCTGGAAGGCTTGGGTGAAAACCAATGAAGATCGTTGTGGAGAGTAAAATCGATGCAAGGTATTTTTAGGCACACAAGTTTTACCGAAAAATAGGGGGCATGTGTTGAAGGTATAATTTGGCTGCTAGGCATTTTATAAGACAAATTAATGTAAATGATTATGCTGAGACTATTGGTTTGACATATATATTTGGACTTGCTGTTTAGTTCAAAATGCAGTTTGGATGAGATTCAAGTACAAATACCACGACTAGAGCAAGCGTACAAAGTTATTTCTTGAAGACCAATATATGAAGTTTTGCATGGATTTACAGCAAGCTAGGCCAAATCCTCGGCAGGTTCTGGAATACATCGAGCTAATGCCCTGATGCCTAGGACAAGTCCCGGCCGGCTTCAGATGGCAAATCAAGTTTCAGGTTTGCAAACACTGTCATTTAAGCAAACGTATAAGGAAAATCTTGTATGGTGATGCATGAGGCGTACGAGATCTGCATTAGCTGATACGATTAGCATTGTGGCCGGAATATCTTATTATTTCCTTGTAAGGCCATAGGTATTTGTACGTGACATGCCATGCATGGAATAGAATATGGAAGTGCTAGAGATTGTACGTAACCGAATCAAGAGAGGATAGATCTTTTCGGTTCAGTTTTAGAGTTCTATTCCTATACGCTAAGTCCTGCGGCCTTAAATACCAAGGTCATGGCCGATTGAAGCCCCCAATCGACATCCATCCAATAATACATCTACTTTTTACGTATCTTTATTTTTCTTATCGTTCTTCTACCACCGAGCCCTAGCAGCCTTAGGGTTTGGCGATCTTTGCCATTTTGCGTTGAAAAGCGGTCGTCTCTCCTCCACGAAAGCGAGGAGATCTTTGTTGCTTTGCTCGGAAAGCAATCGTCCGTCGTCACGAAAGTACGACAATATCGTGGTGTTGCGCGGCAATTTTGCGTGGCAACACCCACAGGCCAGGGACGGCCAGCTGCCGCGGCCTGGGGGCCACCCACGGGTGGGGCCTACCCCTGCCCATGGGGCACCTCCTCGGCCCCCTCTGACGCCTATAAATTCACATTAAACCTAAAACGTTGAGGCGGCCATTATTTTCCAGAAACTCGACCCCGACGCGCCGTCACCGAAACCCTAGTTCGGGGTCCAATCTGAAGCTGATCCCGGCACTCTGCCGGAGGGGAGATCGATCCCGGAGGGCTCTTCATCGTCATGCCTTCCTCCGGGATGATTTGTGAGTAGTCTCACCTTGGACTACGGGTCCATGGCAGTAGCTAGTTGGTAGTCTCTCTCTCTTGTGCTTCATGTCTTATGATCTTATGAGCTGCCTAACATGATCAAGATCGATTATTATAATGCTATGTGATGTGTTTGCTGGGATCCGATGGATTATGAAGTTATGTTCAGATTGTGCATAATTCTTATATGAGTAATTTATGTTCTTGCATGCTCTCCGATGTGTGTAGTTACTTTGTCCAAGTGATTGTGTGTATCTCCAAGAGAGGGTATTTATGCTAGATAGTGGGTTCATGCCCCCTTTTGTTCCTGGGCACGAGTGACAGAAACGTCTAAGGGCGAGGGTGTGCTGTTGCTACTAAGGGTAAAACAGCGGTGTTAATGTCTATTTTGATATTAGTATTGCTTACTTCATGCACTTTACTTAATGCAATTGTCTGTTGCTTGCAACTTAATACCGTTGGGTGACAGGCTAGATAGCGATCCCATGGTGGACTTTTTAGACAAAGACGCAGTTGGACTCAACGGTCTTTGTTCCTTGTCGTGATGCCTCCATAAATATTATCATGTCCTTTTTGTCATAGCTAAATTGGGTTTGTGTCATGATCTTGTCAATTGCCTAGCGGTAATTCGTTCACCCATCACATGCATATTTTATTTACTTGAGAGACTCCACTAGTGAACCCATGGCCCCCGGTCCATCTTTTTACATCGTTTACAACCTCATTTACTTGCTTTTAATCATCATTATTCCTCTGGTCACTTTTCATATTTTATCTATTTCATCATACAATTAACCGCTTTGTTTTCTGCGAGACTGGAAAGATTGACAACCTTTCCGCCGTTGGGGGCAAAGTATTTTGGTTGAGTGTGTGCAGGTCCACGTCTGTTGAAGGTCAAGCGCCAGAGATCTTCAACATTCACCTCGTTGTTGATTTCAAAGTCCTACTGGTTCGATAAACCTCAGTTCATTAAACGAGGGAAAACTGCTACTAGCTGCAATTCCGTCTTCGCTTGGGGCACCACCCAACTTATTTTAATACAGCAGCAAGCTCTTTTCTGGCGCCGTTGCCGGGGACTTTGGAGCTACAGCAAGGGGATTCTCATACTATAAACCTCTTTACTTTGTTTTTGTCTTGCTTGCTTTATATCTCGTTTAGTTTATTTTCCTGTTTCAAAAGTTTAAAACCCAAAAAAAATTAGTGTAATCTTTATTTTCGTCTGTTAGTATGTTTAGTTATTTACTTGTTCTCAATGGTCAACTTCTTTGAAACAAGATCTTATTGGCAAGGCGGGTTCACAGAGGAACAAAAATAATATTATAAGGAATACCGCTTGTCTCAAAAAGGGATACACTTATGGAAAATAATAAATCAACTGAACAATTATGCTAGAGACTTGTGCTTTAAATATGACATATCTTATTGTTGTGATGAATCTTCATGCTGCTTGAATTTTGAACACCTTCCTTTCTAATGTGCTTGCAATGATAATGAAACCTTAGCATCCTATGCTAAGGGAAACTATGATTTTTATGATGTGGAACCTATTGAAGAATTTATTGCGTGGAAGGGTGCTTATGAAATTTCTTCTTTGATTGAAAATGATGATGATGCTCCTTATAAATCTGAAAGTTTTGCTATACTTAAATATTGCATGGATAATTACTAAGATGAAAATTGTTATATTACTGAAAATCTTAAGGGTTTATCTCCCCAAAAGAAGAGACTAATGCCGTGCAGGAGCCTATGGAAGAAGAAATTGTTAAAACTAGAAGCCCATTGGATGAAAATGAGGAGGAGAGTGACGAACAAGAGGAGGAAGAGTGGAGTAGCTACCCATCTCTACCTTCTAATGAGAGTAACTCTCTAACTCATACATTATTTGATTGTCCTCCTTCATTACAAAAGGAGAATGAATGCTATGATCCCATTGATTCATTTGAAACATCCCTTTTTGATAAAAATGATCTTGTATTTATGATAATCCGTGCTATATTGATAAATCTTATGATAATCCTTTATTTGCTACAACCAATGAGATGCATGATAATGAGGAGTTGTGTTTAGAAAGTTCATATGATAAAGCTCTTGATGATGATCCTGTATTACTTGATGATAAAAATTATAATGCTATTGAAAGTAGGTTTAATCCCACTAGTTTTGAGATGGACCGAAATTATGTGCTTATAGATCATGAAAAGCTTGTTTTAAGTGATAATTATATTGTTGAGTTTGTTCATGATGCTACTAAAAATTATTATGAGGGAGGAAAATATGGTTGTCGGAGTTCTCATGTTACTAAAACTCCTCTCTTTATGCTAAATTTTTTGAAGTTGCACTTGCTTTACCTTCCTATGCTTTATGCTTCATTGATTTATTTTCTTACAAGATGCCTATGCATAGGAAGAGGGTTAGACTTAAATGTATTTGATATTGTTGGGAATATGCCCTAGAGGTAATAATAAAATGGTTTATTAAGCATATTCATGTTTATGTGAATAGTTTATTATCCATGCTATAATTGTATTAAATGGAAACATAATACATGTGTGGAATATAAACACCAGGAGTCCCTAGTGAGCCTCTACAGGACTAGTTCGTTGATCAAGAGATAGTTAGAGTTTCCTAACTATGGACTTGTTATAGTCACTTGATAACGTAGTCTCGCCATTGGGTGAATGACTTGATGGACATGACCCAAACAATAAAGAGTTGCAATTAATCGTGTCACAAAATTTTTGTTGTCAGCACTTTTAATATGCCAAATATAGTTTCCTTAGACCATGAGATTATATCACTCCCGTTCACCAGAGGAATACATTGTGGACATCAAACGTCACTTCGTAACTAGGTGATTATAAAGGTGGCTTTTAGGTATCTCCGATGGTGGGTTGTTGGGTGATATGAATCAAGAGTGGGATTTGTCCCTCCATGTGACGGAGAAGATATCTCCAGGCCTTCTCGGTAATATAGCATCAAAAGTCTGCAGACATGTGATTAGGTTGTAATCACTGGGATCCTATATTATGGATGAGTAAAGAGAACTTGCCGGTAACGAGATTAAACTAGACATGGGATGTCAACGATTATATCTCGGGCAAGTAAAATATCGTGAGACAAAGGGAATCATATATGAGATTAATTGAATCTCCGGCATCGTGGTTCAATCGAGAAAAGAGTTTCGTTGAGTGTATAGGAATTAATATGGGCATCCCGGTCCCGCTATTAATTATTGATATGATCATGTCTATGCATTCCCGAACCCATAGGTCACACACTTAACGCTCCCATGAAATTAGGTTTTGCGATGAATTAAATGATGAAATGAACGAATGGTGATTCGGAGTCTCGGATGGGATCCCGGACGTCACGAGGAGTTCCGAAGGAGTCTGGAGAATAAGATTCATATATGGAAAGTTGTTTCTGGAGGTTTCGGAAAGGTTCCGGAAATTATTTGTAGGGTACCGGAAGGTTCCGGAATGTTCTACAGGGGTCTAGAAGTGGGACCCACATATTGTATGGGGGCCCACATGGACCAAAGGGGTGCAGCCACCACTTAGGTGTGCCGCACCACCTAGGCCCACATGGGCCAATTCTGCTAAGGCAAAAAGGGGGGAGTCCCACTCCTAGTTGGATTAGGAGTTAGGCCCTTCTCCCTTTAGGAAAGGGGCCCAAGGAGGAGTCCTAGTTGGACTCCAACTTGGGGGGCAAGCAAGGGGCCGGCCGGCCCCTACCCCAACCCTAGCTGGCCACCTATAAAAAAGGGGGGGAGGGGTGCGGCACAACCAAGAGGCTGCCGCCCCAAGCACCCTAGCCGCACCACCTCCTCCACCTCCACCCTAACCCTAGCCGAACCCCTCTCTCCCCGGAGGGCTGCGCTACCTCTACCTCCACCCTAGCCGCCGCACCCCTCTAGCCCTAGGGGCTGCTACGCCACCTCCTCCTCTCCCTCTCCTCGTGCTTGGCTTGGCGAAGCCCTGCTCGTGGAGATCGTCATCATCACCGGCACTACCGTCGTGCTGCTGAGATCATCAAGGCCACGTCCTCTCGCTTGTGGGATCAAGGAGTGGACGTCTTCATCGAGCCGTACGTGTGGACACCGCGGAGGTGCTGCCCGTTGCTGCACTTCATCAGATTGGATCTCGAGGATAATACATCTCCTCGCGACTAGACGAGTCTAGTTGCGGGGATCGACTAGCCAACCCCTGCACCGACAAAACGCGTTTGTTGATCTTCAAGGGTAAGAGATTGGATCTCACCTTCGCTATCTTCATCTAGTAGACCTAGATCCTTGGGGTTTATTCCGCTTGCCGCGTAGGAAAATTATTTGTTTTCTATGCTGCAACCCAACACCCGGGCGGAGACTCCGCACCCGGGCGGAGACTTTTGTCGAAGAAGCTCAACAGGCCGGAGAGTCCGGTCACCAAGGGCTGGATACTCCGGCCTCCCGGAGACTCCGGCCACCCTCCGGTGGTACTCCGGAGGGACACCAGAGCCACACCACATCTTGGCGAAGGGCAGGAAAATCCAGGGGCCAGAGACTCCGACCCTGGTAGACCGGAGACTCTGGCTTGGGATTGACCTGCAGCAAATACACTCTGCCAATTCTTCCCTTTTTGGTGGTAGATGCTTAGGGTAAAATTATGACAATAAACCTGCACCATTTAGCATCACATTAGAGGATCACTAGTGTTGTTAACTAACACACAAAACCAATAGGAATTAGGAAATTCTCTTTCAATCTCCCCCTTTTTGGTGTTAGATGACAACACTAGGATTTGCAAACATATAGATCATATCATGTAAAAAAATAGCACCTCCCCTAAATGTGTGCATATCAATTAAGATGCATATAAAGGGAACCACACATATAGAAAGAGGATGCCACAAAAGAATATGACATGATATATATATATATAACAATTTCATTTGCAAACCAAAGAGATATGACATTATAGGGGTTGAGTTTTGTGTTAACCATCATACCTTGTGCATGAGAATAAAATGTTGTTCCAATGCATATCTCACCTCACAAATAACTCAACCATAGATAATATACGATACCATGTCTCCTCAAGAATGAAAAGACACCAAGATCACACCAAGATCCACATCTCACATAGAAGTAGCAAATAAAGCAAATAAAGTTCAACTGACACATAAGGTTCAACACACGAAATATAAAGGGACACAAGCTCTCAAGGAATGATAAAAGCAAATGCTTGTGCCCGACCCATGCAAATCCCACGAATAACCTACTAGAACAATTTCTCCCCCTTTGGCATCGAGACACCAAAAAGGAAGAAAGGCGATGCTAACAATCCCTTGAAGATCACTCGGAGTCCTCCTCGGTGGCATCATCATCATCGTCATACTCCGATCCACTAGCCTCGTCATCATCATCCTCTTCAATCTCCCTTTGAACCACTGGAGCCTTGCCGGTATTGCGCGAGGAAGAAGGCATGGAGGACACCTCCTCAAAGTCAAAATCAGCCCATGGGAATTGTTTTGCATGCCATCGGTCATAGCTCACATTCTTCTCACTTTCGGAGGATAGTTGCTCCTCTTCGACATCCATTGGAGGAGGAGTCTTGTCCCTCTTCTTCTCCAACTCCTTGTACAACTTGTTTTGATTAGAGATAATAAACTTCCTTTCCTTGTAGGCTTGGTGGTTTTCCTTGTGGAGGCACACATTCATGCTAAGCATCACCCTTTCAAACAACGAGAGCTTCTTCATCTTATTTGCCACATTAGCCTTGCCCTTGCTAAGCCATGAGGGAGGGTCGGCATTATTACTTCTCCTCGGAGTGGGAGCAACATCTTCTTATTCTTCCTCGTCACTTGAGGCAAAAGGGACATGAGAGGGAGCACTAGAGGAAGAAGGCTTGTCATGTTTGAGAACTTGAAGAGTGCCGGCCTTGTGAACGGTAAAGTGCTCATGGTTGAGATCAGGCACTTGGTCAATAATAAGCTTCATAACATAGGGTGCATACACCAGATTCTTCATCTCATGGACGGCCCAATGCAACTCACACTTGATGAAATCCATCACATCAATCTCATACCCTTGGCAATTGACACCGGCTTTAAGAACCTCATAGGAATGAAGGAGTAGGTTGACGAGCCCTCCCCGAATGGCATCCACATTCCCGGCTTGAGGTGCAATGTTGCATCTAAACTTGCGGAGGAGAATGTTGAAAGTGGGAAGGAGATCCTTGTTGGTACCTACAGCGGACTTGTTGAGATAAAGAGGTGCCATCTTGCCCTTGTCATAATGAACCCCTTCCATATGCATAATCCTTCCTTGACCATCTTCTCCCATGTTGAACACATACCCAAGCAACTCACCAAACCTTGTCATGGAGGACACCCACTTGATGGGCCCGGTCATCCAAGTCAACTTAACATCTTCATCTTCCCCAAACTGAACCGTTGCAAAGAATTGATGCACCAACTTGATATCATAATTTTGTTGGAGAGAGATGAGGTGTTCCAACCCTAGCTTGCGGGCAATCCATACGGCCTCTTGGAAATATGGCTTGGTGCTCAAAGCGGTGAGATTTAGCACCTTTTGCATACACACAATGTTGGGGACCGACAGCTTTGCATAAATATCCTGCATCACTAGCTCTTGCTCCCTTCTCCAAAAGTGAGGATTGGGGGAATTTTGTGGCATGTCAAAGAAGGGCTACATCCTCATGGATCGAAACTCATATTTACCCATGCCAATGACGGTAGTCAAATTTTCATATCTTGCCTTCTTTGCCCTCTCTTCTTCAAGGAATGCCTCTTCAGCCCTTTTCTGTGCGGCCTCTCTAGCAGCTGCTCCTCTGTCACGCTGAACCCAGCCACCATCCTCGGTCTGGTCCAAAGTGGCCCGAGTACCCCTCTTATCTTTCTGAGACATTTATTGGGGTTGTGACTAAGTTTCTTGACACGGGAAGTTCTGTAGACGCCCCGACCCCGGAATTATACAGAGAGGCTATGTAAACAACACAACCATCAATGTATAAAACAAAGATCGAGACTTGTGGAACAGAACTGGCACAAGGCATGACTCTACGACACAAAACATTTATATAGCAACTCATATAACGAGAAGAATACAAATATTACAAGCAAAAGGATCACAGATCCAACAATTCAACAAGCGGAAGCGAAGTAGCGTTGTCTAATACAACAAGAAGCAAATTATGGCCTAAGAGGCCTACAGATAAACATCACCCAAGCCAGCTTGTTCCACGGTCCCAAGCTGCCACCTGGGAACCCCAGACTAGTAGTCGACGTCAACGAAGAAACCACCTAGTCGCTCGGCGTCGTCCTCCTCTGAAATACAAATATAGAGGCAGCAAAGAGAGACTGAGTACGATGTACTCGCAAGTTTAGTAGGGCGATATAGGCCCAATGACTGACGGAGGCTCTAAAGCTTTATATGTATTTCTTTTGCATAAAGCTAAGTTTCATAAACAGAATTGTAAAAGACACTTGGCATTCGTCTACTCAGAGTATTTTTATAAAGGGGTGAGAGAGTATCATATCATCTTCGGTTCTCGACGAACCTACTCACAACCATCACCACTCATCTCACACAAAGGCACTCCCTCGACTCACCCTCGAGGAAATGAACCTTCACTCTCTTGTTGATTAATGCAACCTTTAGCTGCCATATCAATTAGGTTAATGTTATCTATGAGCTAATCCGCCTTTCCCAAGAATTTGTCCATAACCGTGGACACGGCTTTTCGAAAAGATTTAAACCCTGCAGGGGTGTACTAATTTACCCATCGGTACCGTCCGGCTCACCTAGGTGGCCCTCTTCCGGGGAAGGCCGGCGAACGGGCGCGGTTAGACCTTTCCATTGTATGAGGCTTACTCAAGGACCATCAGTGTGCGGAAGGACAGGATCAGCGCTCTCAGCGCCCTGCCCCGCGGCCACATTCCTAAACACCACCATCCTCGTTCCTTTTTCCACCCACACAACTCACGCGCAAATGGAAAACTCGAACTAGAGGACCCTTGACAAGCCCCTCACAACTTATTCGGTCAAAGGGGGTTCCATATGCCCCCACCTCCGGAAGCACGCTCGTTTTCTTGGTTCTAGCTAAAAGCACTCTCAGCCTAGGCGGCAAGAATGAGGCAAACCACCCTCCCCGAGGGCAACTCATCCAAGCCTTTAGCAATTTAATTAAGCCTTACATTCATCCACCATGCCCGAATCATTCCATCATCATCAATAAATATGGAATTCAATAACGGACATTACTAGCATTTCAACTAAGCATTTCTAAGCATGGCTAAGCATATATCCAACAATTATAATTGTATCCGGCCAACACATCAACACTAGGGTTCATAGGTAGGGGTACATGTGATTGGCTCGGGGAAAACATGCATTCATAGGATTCACTATTATCTACCCAAAAGACATTTGAACCGCATGCAATATTATGGTGGATAAAATAATTTGATAAAAGCATAGGATGCTAGATGCCAAGAAGGTTAGGTTATCTCTTGCCTTGCTGCCCGGTGGTGAAGCACTGATCGTCGGGGTAGTTAGAGAGGCCCTCGACTCCGGAATCTATCGATACCCCAAAAGAAATACAAAGCACACATAAATCACACGAACTCAAAATGCAATGCTCAAGCACATGATGACATATCCAATTGATGCAACCATAATATTATATAAATTAATAGCAAATTTAAACAAGGGGCCAAATAATTTGTGCAACTATTTGGAACCAACCCCATATTTATCTTAGTGACCACATTCTTCATAATTTATCAAATTATTATGGAAGTGGCTCAAGAATGCATGGACATGGCAATAAAGGGTAGGGTTGGTCATTCCGATCATTTTGTTACTTTATTTGTAATTTTCGGAGCACCGATGAATAAATAGCAATTTAAATAATTAACGAGAATTTATTCTTTTAACCCAATTATGGATCACATCAAATAAATATTTGTGATCATGATATGATAAGTACATGGTTTGAAGGCATTTCGCATGTTGATCACATTGATATTTTATTTGTACTTTTTGGACAATTATTTAAAAAGTTATGAATTTCCCAATTTGGGTATTAAATAACCCATTTTAAGAATTCTTAAATAACCAAATGAAAGTAATTCCAAAAGAAGGTTACAATGATTCCAATTGGTGGAGTTTGTTTTACTGAACATTTTGAAATTTGATTCATCGAATTTGAAGCATTTTTCAATTAGTTATCGATTATCCAACAATGATTCAAATTAAAAAGGAAAACTAGTTTTCCAGACGGGCCGGCCTCAAGCCGGCCAGGCCGGGAGGCAGGCCGGGCACCAACCCGAGTGGCCCGGCCCAGAGCCGGCCCAGGCTGGGCTGATGGCCGGGTGGGTGGCCGAAGCGGCCGGCCCAGAGCCGGCCCAGACAGGAGCCAGGCCGGGCGGCTTGACCGGGAAGGAAAAGCCACGACCGGCACGACCACGAGCGGTGACCGCCGGTGACGACGACGCGAGGATGAGAGAGGGGTAGCGAGAGGATGCCCAAACGGACAAGGAGCTCACCAGGAGCCCGTAGGCGTGGTCGGTGAGGGTCGGGGTCGACCACGGCGGCCGGAATTCGTCGAGGACGAGCGCGGCGAGCGGCGGACGGGCCTCGCGAAGGCGAGCTCGATTAGCTCGATTTCAAGCCTCCCAGCAAGCGCGAGTCGAGGAAGAGGAAGCAGGCCTCGGTACGGTGCTTCTGGTCACCTCGGTTCGTCGCGGGGTGGACAGAGTCGGCGGGAATCGTGACGGCGGCGGCGGCGGCTGGCCGGCCGAGGCGGGGAAGGAAATGGACGGCAGCATCGATTGCGGCCAGTTCGCATCAATTCCTCCCGCGTGGGGGAAGCTAAAGGCGACGCGGAGCTCGTACACCTGCTCGATCTGCTCGGGAGGCCTCCAGTCGACGACGGCGAGTGCATCCATTGCAGCTAGGGTTCGGTCGACTCGGGAGAGAAACAGAGGGGAGAGAGAGCAGGGGAGGGAGCAGGCGAGAGGGGGGAGAGAGGCACGGCCTCGGGGTCCTCATTGTCCACCAAGGCAGGGGGCCCGGCCACTTGCGGCATGGTAGGCACGGCGGCGGCACGGCGTGGGGTGGCACTGGCGCCACAGTGAGGAAGAAGAGGGAGAGGAGAGGCTGACAGGGATGGCCCAGCGTCAGGATTTTGAACATTTTCCATTTTTCTTTTTCTGGTTTTTAAAGCAGCAAGATTTAGCTATTTAATAGAGCTATCTAAGCAATTTAGAAAAATCTGAGAAAATTCATGTGGGCTCCCAAGATCAACTAGAAGCTTCACAAAATTTGGGGTGGCAAACTAAAAAGTTTTGCACCACATTTGTTATTAGAGTTTAATTAGAGCATTTTTGATAATTTCCAAAATAGGTTTATTTGGAACATTTAAACACTTCCAAAAATAGTGGAAATATTCATGGAGGCTCCTAATATATCAAAGAATCTCCCCATTATTTTATTTTGAATTTTTGGTAAGCCTAACTTGGTTCCAAAAATAGAAATTGAATTCAGCCAAATTTCAAATCCTCATAATTTATTTATTTGATTGGCATTTATAAAAATAAATTCTTAGAACTTCCGGGACAATTTGGAAATTCAAGAATAAGTTGGTTTGGCCATTTTGGGCAAAGCATTCAGTTTTGGAAATTTGAGGAAGGGTTTTGCTTCCCTTGTTTTAAGGTGTTGCTTTGTTTCCAAGTGTTGCTTTATTTAAAATTAGCAATTTAAATAATTATGCCATGATGCAATACAAAGCAAAAAGTGAAAATTTGGCCCATATTTTAGGGTACCAAATCTGGGCTGTTACAATTCTACCCCCCTTACAAGAATCTCGTCCCGAGATTCTAGAGTAGAAGTAGGGATGAGTGAGAACATGACAACTCTTAACTTCAACGATCTACTCGATCCCACGATGATCTCCCTTGTTGCATAACTTAAGATAGTAAGCATGACATGTCGAGGCGGCGGAAAGAACAGAAGATAGCTTAAGGTGACGGTCAGGAGGAAACTTGCCCCAAACCATTGGCCATTGAGGGAACAAGGAACGACTTGACCAAACAAAGGTCAGGCTGAGGATAGGACAACCGATCACCAAGACTTCACTTCAAACCACCCGTTGGATTGACCATAGAGATTTGGCACCGCGAGGAGAAAAGACACCTTTTGGGACTACACGTTACTGACATACCAAAAGTTTCCATAAGGTTGGAAAATCGGCCCTAGCGGAACGGAATGAATTTACCCACCGTTCATAAGATTGGGCAAAAACCTTGGGTTCACATAGGAAAGATAGATATGGCATTGACCCACATTTAGATGGAGAGGTAAAACCTCATGAACGAGATATTCCAGAGGTCCAAGGATTAGGGGAACGACCGAGAGATATTTAGCAACTCCGTGGTGATGTTCTCCTTGAGGTTCTAGATATCACACTCTGGCTTCAGAATAGCCTTCAGTCAATCCTCAAGCGAAATTCGTACTTGAAGAAGAGGAAGGACCTTGGGGAAAACTTCTAGAACCATTTACACATGATTCTCATGGACAGCGGTCGATTTGAAAGAGTGAGGAGGTTTAGTCAAAAGGCCTTCCGGTGAGGTGCGTGAACCACAACACCGGACTTGTCGGTTTACTAGTAGGCTTTAGGTCACGCTCTTAATAAACTCCAAGCATCACTTTAGCTTGAGATTCAGAGTTGGGTAGGTGTGTAGATACTTCGGCCTAGCAGGTATGGAAGGAGTTTGCGGGAGTTAGCCGCAATGCAAGGTAACTAGGTTTGCAAGACCTGGGCTATAGCGTCAAGCTCCAGAACTAGAGCTAGATTTGGGGGGTTCCATGGGGTCACGATTACTAGGGGAAAATGCACCAGCATGTACTCCAATCACTGAAGCACAACTGATTCCTGATTGGGAAACACCGGTAGATGGAGCGGTTTGACAACTAATTAGAGTAAGGAACGGGCTGACAACAATCCAGGATATGCCGGAGCCTTTGCTAGCACTCTTCCGACAACTAGTGCCGAAAGGGTTTCATGAGCGGGTGTTACCGGAGGGATCACAATTATTGATGGAAAACTCGCTAAGAGCAATCCCGTCGTGATTCAGATAGCTCCAAAGCAGAGAGCCTAGCCAAAGCTAGTGACGAAGAAGAGTATTGTCGAGGAAAACAATTACGGCTGCAACCTCGAGCTTGAAGACTAACTCCAATTTTGCCAACCTGATGTAGGGTTTCATCATTAGCACCAGGGTTCAACGGAAAAGATCTTGGGTTAAAGGTCAGCTTCATGCACTGGGACCCACAATAGCATAATACTCGCAAGGGTGACAACCCCCATGAATCATTACACCGGAGCCCTAGCACAATCCGGGACCTTCGGTTCAAGATCTTGGACTAAAGCAAGGGAACATCTTGATGATCCGCAACACTTCTTCTCTTCGGAATTTAGAATTTGTAGACAAGCAAGGATAACTAGTAACTAAAGGTAGGAACCCAAACCCTGAGATCCTAAAGATTTAGAACCTTGCCGATGATCAGAAGAACCGTTAAAATCAAATAGAGGTAAGATGACACCGAGATCAGAGTGAATTGGGTAAGGAGTAAAAAGAATCCTAGGAGGGTTTTCACAACTCATTTTTAGGTTAAAAATAATTTTCACGAACTAGACTCGACATCGACCAAAAGAGAGGGTTTCCTACAGGCAGTCCTGCTCTGATACCAACTTGTAGATGCCCCGACCCCGGAATTATACAGAGAGGCTATGTAAACAACACAACCATCAATGTATAAAACAAAGATCGAGACTTGTGGAACAGAACTGGCACAAGGCATGACTCTACGACACAAAACATTTATATAGCAACTCATATAACGAGAAGAATACAAATATTACAAGCAAAAGGATCACAGATCCAACAATTCAACAAGCGGAAGCGAAGTAGCGTTGTCTAATACAACAAGAAGCAAATTATGGCCTAAGAGGCCTACAGATAAACATCACCCAAGCCAGCTTGTTCCACGGTCCCAAGCTGCCACCTGGGAACCCCAGACTAGTAGTCGACGTCAACGAAGAAACCACCTAGTCGCTCGGCGTCGTCCTCCTCTGAAATACAAATATAGAGGCAGCAAAGAGAGACTGAGTACGATGTACTCGCAAGTTTAGTAGGGCGATATAGGCCCAATGACTGACGGAGGCTCTAAAGCTTTATATGTATTTCTTTTGCATAAAGCTAAGTTTCATAAACAGAATTGTAAAAGACACTTGGCATTCGTCTACTCAGAGTATTTTTATAAAGGGGTGAGAGAGTATCATATCATCTTCGGTTCTCGACGAACCTACTCACAACCATCACCACTCATCTCACACAAAGGCACTCCCTCGACTCACCCTCGAGGAAATGAACCTTCACTCTCTTGTTGATTAATGCAACCTTTAGCTGCCATATCAATTAGGTTAATGTTATCTATGAGCTAATCCGCCTTTCCCAAGAATTTGTCCATAACCGTGGACACGGCTTTTCGAAAAGATTTACCCTGCAGGGGTGTACTAATTTACCCATCGGTACCGTCCGGCTCACCTAGGTGGCCCTCTTCCGGGGAAGGCCGGCGAACGGGCGCGGTTAGACCTTTCCATTGTATGAGGCTTACTCAAGGACCATCAGTGTGCGGAAGGACAGGATCAGCGCTCTCAGCGCCCTGCCCCGCGGCCACATTCCTAAACACCACCATCCTCGTTCCTTTTTCCACCCACACAACTCACGCGCAAATGGAAAACTCGAACTAGAGGACCCTTGACAAGCCCCTCACAACTTATTCGGTCAAAGGGGGTTCCATATGCCCCCACCTCCGGAAGCACGCTCGTTTTCTTGGTTCTAGCTAAAAGCACTCTCAGCCTAGGCGGCAAGAATGAGGCAAACCACCCTCCCCGAGGGCAACTCATCCAAGCCTTTAGCAATTTAATTAAGCCTTACATTCATCCACCATGCCCGAATCATTCCATCATCATCAATAAATATGGAATTCAATAACGGACATTACTAGCATTTCAACTAAGCATTTCTAAGCATGGCTAAGCATATATCCAACAATTATAATTGTATCCGGCCAACACATCAACACTAGGGTTCATAGGTAGGGGTACATGTGATTGGCTCGGGGAAAACATGCATTCATAGGATTCACTATTATCTACCCAAAAGACATTTGAACCGCATGCAATATTATGGTGGATAAAATAATTTGATAAAAGCATAGGATGCTAGATGCCAAGAAGGTTAGGTTATCTCTTGCCTTGCTGCCCGGTGGTGAAGCACTGATCGTCGGGGGTAGTTAGAGAGGCCCTCGACTCCGGAATCTATCGATACCCCAAAAGAAATACAAAGCACACATAAATCACACGAACTCAAAATGCAATGCTCAAGCACATGATGACATATCCAATTGATGCAACCATAATATTATATAAATTAATAGCAAATTTAAACAAGGGGCCAAATAATTTGTGCAACTATTTGGAACCAACCCCATATTTATCTTAGTGACCACATTCTTCATAATTTATCAAATTATTATGGAAGTGGCTCAAGAATGCATGGACATGGCAATAAAGGGTAGGGTTCGTCATTCCGATCATTTTGTTACTTTATTTGTAATTTTCGGAGCACCGATGAATAAATAGCAATTTAAATAATTAACAAGAATTTATTCTTTTAACCCAATTATGGATCACATCAAATAAATATTTGTGATCATGATATGATAAGTACATGGTTTGAAGGCATTTCGCATGTTGATCACATTGATATTTTATTTGTACTTTTTGGACAATTATTTAAAAAGTTATGAATTTCCCAATTTGGGTATTAAATAACCCATTTTAAGAATTCTTAAATAACCAAATGAAAGTAATTCCAAAAGAAGGTTACAATGATTCCAATTGGTGGAGTTTGTTTTACTGAACATTTTGAAATTTGATTCATCGAATTTGAAGCATTTTTCAATTAGTTATCGATTATCCAACAATGATTCAAATTAAAAAGGAAAACTAGTTTTCCAGACGGGCCGGCCTCAAGCCGGCCAGGCCGGGAGGCAGGCCGGGCACCAACCCGAGTGGCCGGCCCAGAGCCGCCCAGGCTGGGCTGATGGCCGGGTGGGTGGCCGAAGCGGCCGGCCCAGAGCCGGCCCAGACAGNTACCGATGAATAATGCAATAATAAATAAATGAAATTAATTCATTTAACAAATTATGAGTAACGTCAAAGAAAAGTTTGTGATCATGATGGGATAAGTGCATGGTGTGATAGCATTTGACATGTTGATCACTTTGATATTTTATTTACTATTTTGGAGCAATATTTTAATAGTTACTAATTCTTTGATTTTGTTTAGCTCCAAAAAAAAAGATAAAGCAAAAAACCAGGGAGGCCGGCCAGGCCGGTCGCAGGCCGGCCATTATGACCGGGCTCCAGCCCGAGAGGCCCCGGCCCCGGGCCGGCCCATATGGCCGGGCAGGACCCGAGAGGTCCCGGCCTCGTGGCCGGTCAGGCCGGGCAACGGCCGGGCGTGCGGTGCTCGCTGGTGCTGACGTAGCATGACGTCATCCGGAGGCAGCTACGGCAGACGATCATCGATTCGTGGCCTCCGATGGGAAATTGGCCACGGGGAAGTGCTCTAGGCGCTAGAGAAGAGAGAGAGAGAGTCGAGGGGCGGCGGAAGGAGACCATATGGTCGCCGGAGTTGCGCCGGCGACCACCGTCCGCGGCGGAGCGGCTCGGTCGACCACGGCGGCGGCCAACCAGAGCGAGAGGGTGAGGGAAAAAGGGCCGGGTCGGTGCGCAAGCTCACAGCGACGTGGATATGCGCACGGCGAGGCCGGAGGAGGGCCGACGGCGAGGCGGCGGTGCACGACCTGCGGCGGCAGAGCGGGGGAGACGAGGACGCCGACGGCAACTTCGGGCACCCCGGCCCGATTCAACCGGCGGGGAGGTACAGCACGTCGGGGCGGAGCTCGGGGCGGCGACGGATTGCGCCGGGACGCAAGGAAACGGCGACGGACAGCGGCGTCAACACAGCGGCGGAGGGAGGCTAGGGTTAGGGTTTTCCTTGGACCGAAATCGACAGGGGAAAAGGGGAGGGGGCGACTGGGGAGCAGTTGGCATCGATGAGGTCCTCCTGGCCTCAAGGGGGCGAGTGGGGCGTCGACCACTGGCGCGGCATGGCGCCAGTGCCATTTTCCAGCACAGAGAGGAAGAGGGAGAGAAGGGAGGATTGACAGGGGTGGCCCACCCGTCAGACTTTTAAACATTTGCAAAATTCTGTTTTTCCTTTTTAGTTCAGCAACTTCAGGGATTTAAAAGAGGCACTAAAACATGTTTATAAAATCTGGAAAAATTCACATAGGCTCCATTTAAGCTGTTGAACCTCCACAAAAATTTGGGAAGCAAAATAAAAAGTTTTGGTCATGAGTTGTTCACAGGGTTTAATGAAGGCATTTTTTGAGATCTTCCAAAATTCATTTAATTGGAGTATTTAGGCATCTCCAAAAATATTGAAAATATTCATGGAGACCCTCACAATAATACTGGAGCTCCCCATGATTTTGGTTTGAAATTTTGGGAAGCATAACTTGGTTCCAAAATAGGAATTGAATTAAGCCAAATTGAGCTCTCATGTCATTCCTTATTTGACAAAAAATGGAAAGTGAGAAATTGTTATACAAGGCAAAGATGGAACTTCCTAAACAACTTGGAAGTTCATTTAGTTGGTTTCCAAGTTGGGCATTTTCATTGGTTGGATGTTGGGAATTTTGGCTTCCCATTTCAATTGTTTCCAAGTGAAAGGTAGAAATGGAAAAAAAATGCATATGGATGCTATGATGCATACATGGAAACAAAAGTGGAAAAATTCTTCGTATTTTTCGTTACCAAGTTTGGGCTGTTACAACTCTACCCCCCTTACAGGAATCTCGTCCCGAGATTCTAGGCTTGAGTGAAAAAGGCGGGGTATTCCTGACGAAGACTAGTTTCTCGCTCCCATGTTGCTTCTTCCTCGGAATGGTTGGACCATTGAACTTTAAGAAACTTGATGGTCTTGTTGCGGGTTTTCCTCTCCGCTTCATCCAAGATGCGGATAGGATGCTCGCGATAGGTCAAGTCCTCCTGAATGTCCAATGCCTCATGATCAACCCCACGGATTGGATCCTTGAAGCACCGGCGGAGTTGGGAAACATGGAACACATCATGTACATCCGGGAAGTTGGAGGGTAGCTCAAGTTGATAAGAAAGATCTCCTCGCTTGGCTAGAATGGTGAAAGGACCAACATAGCGAGGTGCCAATTTGCCCTTGATTCCGAAGCGACGAACGCCTCGGAGAGGAGAAGACTCGAAGATAGGCCTTGTCACCGATTTCATAGTGGACCTCTTGATGGTGCTTGTCATAATAGCTCTTCTGACGGGATTGAGCGGCTTTGAGGTTTTCCTCGAATGACACGGACCTTTCTCTTCGGCTTCATTGATCACATCAGGACCGAAGAGTGGACCTCTCCCCGGTTTCAGACCAACTGAGAGGAGTCCGGCATCTTCTCCCATAAAGGACCTCGAAAGGAGCCATTTGCAAAGCTGGCTTGATAGCTATTGTTGTAGGAGAACTCGGCGAGAGGGAGGTACTTTTCCCAACTCTTACCGAAGGAGATGACACAAGCCCGAAGCATGTCCTCAAGAACTTGATTTCACTCTTTCAGTTTGACCGTCGGTTTGAGGATGGTAGGCGGTGCTGAAGTTAGACGGGTTCCAAAGCACTTTGGAACTCTTGCCAAAACTTGGACAAAAGCTTCCACGGTCGAATGATCCTCAAGGAACCCCGTGCAGGAACAATCCGGGCCATATAGAGCTCGGCCAATTGGCGGAATTGATATCCTCCCGAACCGGAAGGAAATGGGCAACTTTGACAATCGGTCGATGATGACCCAAATAGCATTGTTGCCCTTTTGTGACTTTGGAAAACCGGTGATGAAATCCATACCAACTTCATCCCATTTCCACTCAGGAACGGCTATGGGCGGAGGGTACCAGCTGGCCTCTGATGTTCAGCTTTCACCCGGCGACAGACATCACATTCGGCAACATATTTGGCAATCTCCCGCTTCATACGGGTCCACCAGAATTTGGGACGGAGGTCTTGGTACATCTTGGTGCTACCGGGATGGATGGATATGGGAGACTCATGTGCCTCTTGGAGAATTAACCCCTTGGTATTTCCACTCTTGGGCACCACAAGGCGGCCTTCGAAGTAGACAACACCGGAGTCATCGATAGAGAAACACTTGGCCTTTCCACTTGCGACATTCTCCTTAATCTTTAGGATGCCTGCATCATTTATTTGGGCGCCTTGATTCATCCTCGAGAGTGGATTTGATCTCGAGGTTAGCTAGAAAACCGGAAGGCACAATCTCCAGATTCAATTTAGCAAATTCCTCATGGAGAGCAGGTTGGGCCTTTTCAACCATCAAGGTGTTGCAATAGGCTTTGCGACTCAAAGCATCGGCCACCACATTGGCCTTGCCGGGTTGATAGTTGAGGGTCACGTCATAGTCTTTTATCAATTCCAGCCATCTCCTCTGCCTCAAGTTCAGATCCGGCTGGGTGAAGAGATATTTTTAGACTTTGGTGGTCGGAGTAGATCTCACAACGGTTGCCCAAGAGGTAGGGCCTCCATTGCTTCAGAGCATGTACCACGGCGGCAAGCTCTAGATCATGTGTTGGATAGTTTTTGCTCGTGTGGCTTGAGTTGACGGGAAGCATAGGCGACCACATGGCCCTCTTGCATCAAGACACATCCCAAGCCTTGGAGAGATGCATCGCAATAGACAACAAAGTCCTTGGCGGTATCGGGAAGGACCAGCACCGGAGTGGTAGTGAGCTTGACCTTGAGGGTTTGGAAACTTTCTTCGGCCTTGTCTGACCACACAAATTGTTTGCCCTTCTTGAGTAGCTCAGTCAGCGCTTTGGCTATTTTAGAAAAGCCCTCGATAAATCGGCGGTAATAACCCGCCAATCCAAGGAAGCTTCGGATATCTTTGACGGATTTGGGAGTTGGCCAATCCAGGATGGCCTGAATCTTGTCTGGTATCACCGCTACTCCGGCAGCTGACACCACATGACCGAGAAAGATGAGCTCCTTCAGCCAAAACTCACATTTAGAGAACTTGGCATATAGACGGTGATCTCGAAGCTTGGTCAGGACAAGTCGAAGATGTTCAGCATGTTCGTCTTCGGTCTTGGAGTACACAAGGATGTCATCGATGTAGATGATGACAAACTTGTCGAGGTACTCATGGAAGATGGAGTTCATCAGCCTCATGAATGTAGCCGGAGCATTTGTGAGGCCAAAGGACATGACGGTATATTCATATAGCCCATAGCGGGTAGTGAAGGCCGTCTTCGGAATATCCTCCTTTCGGATTTTTATTTGATGGTAACCTGACCTCAGATCCATCTTGGAGAATACCGTTGCTCCAGCTAGTTGATCGAACAAGTCGGTTATTCGAGGAATTGGATACTTGTTCTTGATGGTCACCGCATTGAGAGGGCGGTAGTCAACGACCAGACGAGGAACATTTGTATCCCTCTTCTTGACAAAGATGACCGGGCAGCCCCAAGGTGAGCTACTCGGTCGGATGAATTCTTTTTCCAGTAGTTCATCCAATTGCTTCTTCAGCTCAGCTAGCTCTTCCGTTGGCATACGGTAGGGCGTTTTGGAAACTGGGGCGGTTCCCGGAACCAGCTCAATCACAAACTCCACGTTGCGATCAGGAGGCATGCCGGGCAATTCCTCCGGGAACACATCGGGGAAATCACACACCACCCCCACTTCATGTATTTCAGGCGGGGTGACACCTTCCATGAAATACAGACTGATCTCCGGGGAAAAAGGGGTAACAGCAGATGGAGCTGCGGATGAAGGGGACCAATAGCGCACTTCCCCATAATACGGATGGATCACTGAGACAGTCTTGGCAGCACAGTCCAGGTTGGCCTGATACTTGACTAACCAGTCCATGCCCAGAATAACATCCAGACCCTCTGACTTCAGGGCTATCAACTGGAATGGAAAAGGGGTGGAGCCTATGGAAACCTGCACTTCAGGAGTGATCCATTTGGTTTGCCATCGGGAACCAGGTGTTTTAACCACTAGCGGGGGATCCATCATCACAAACGGTATTTGATGGTTGTGTGCATATGATATGGATATGAACGAATGCGAAGCTCCAGAATCAAATAACACTGAAGCTGGATAGGTATTGATTCGAAGCGTACCCATGAGAACTCCGGGGTCCTCCTCAATGCCTTCAGCCGAGACGTGGTTCAGACGACCACGGCTGACGGTGGTAGCCTTGGCGGCTGGGGTAGAGGGTGCTGGTGCAGGTGCCGAGGTAGCCGGAGCCTTCTGGGGACACTCCCTGGAGTAGTGCCCCGGCTGGCCACAAGCGAAGCACGTGACCCCCGGTGGGGCAGGCAGCCGAGGGCGAAAACCGCCTCCAGCCGCACCCAAGGTCGAAGTAGCTGGGCGAGGCGGAGGTGGCAGGTACCCGGTGGGCTTCGGCGCGAAGGGCGCCTTTGGCACGGCGCTGAAAGGCACGAAGACCTTTCGCTTCTTGCCCCCAGTTGAGGAGGAGCTCTGGTGGTCGGTGGAGACTGGCCTCTTAGAAGCCTCCAGCTCCTTCCTACCTTGCTCCATGGTGAGGGCCTGGTTGTAGAGCTCTTGGTAGGAGGTGAACTTGAAGGGTAGGAGCTCGTATCGGAGACGAGGTGCGAGCCCCTTGCGGAAAAGGTATTGCTTGTCCTCATCATTCGTCACGTCCCGAGGGGCGTAACGGGAGAGGTGGTTGAACTCCCGTCCATAGGACTGGACGTCCATGCGTCCCTGGGTTAGGTCCAGGAACTCCCGCCTCTTGAGCTCGAGGATGGGCTTGGGGATGTACGCCGCCCGGAAGGCGGTGCGGAACTCCTCCCATGTGACAACATGGCCCGCGGCAACCATTGCCACGTGGCTCTCCCACCAGGAGCCGGCGGCTCCTTCCAGAAGGTAGGTGGCGAAGTTGACATGTTCTGCCGCCGGAACGTGAAGAGCGGCGAACTTGCGCTCGATAGCCCGAAGCCAATCATCCGCATCAAGCGGCTCCTTAGCCTCGGAGAAAGTGGGAGGTTGGGACCGCAAGAACTAGTTGAGAGTGGTGCAGTCCGTGTTCCTCCTGGCCCCTTGCTGGACCAGCTGCTCGAGCAACCGCTCATTGCGCAGTCGGTTTTGCTCGATAGCCATCATCACCTCCGCCATTGAGGGTGGCGGCGGTGGGTCAGGGCTGCTATGTTCCCCACGACGGGTAGGAGCCATTCTGAAGAATTGGAACAACGACAAGTTAGTAACCAATTCTGACAGTTAAGATAGATCATTGGTTGCTCCCAAATATAGATATTTAAGAAGCAATAAACACCAAAGACAGATTTAGGCAACCACAGTGACATCACGTCATCGTGGCGATATCAAACGGATATAACGGACTCGAGGTACAACTGGACGGTAAGAACCCAAACCCCGAGAACCTAAACATCGACACCAAGCACAAAACAAATAGAGGTAAGAATCAGAGTAGAGCGAGTTGGATGAGAAGCAAAAAGAATCCTAAGAAGGTTTTCACAACTCATTTTTAGGTTGAAAATAATTTTCACTAGACTCGACATCGACCAAAAGAAAGGGTTTCCTACAGGCAGTCCTGCTCTGATACCAATTTGTAGCGCCCCGACCCCGGAATTATACAGAGAGGCTATGTAAGGAACACAACCATCAATGTATAAAACAAAGATCGAGACTTGTGGAACAGAACTGGCACAAAACATGACTCTACGACACAAAACATTTATATAGCAACTCATATACGAGGAGAATACAAATATTACAAGGCAAAAGGATCACAGATCCTACAATTCAACAAGCGGAAGCGAAGTAGCGTTGTCTAATACAACAAGAAGCAAATTATGGCCTAAGAGGCCTACAGATAAACATCACCCAAGCCAGCTTGTTCCACGGTCCCAAGCTGCCACCTGGGAACCCCAGACTAGTAGTCGACGTCAACGAAGAACCCACCTAACTGCTCGGTGTCGTCCTCCTCTGAAATACAAATACATAAAGGCAGCAAAGAGAGACTGAGTACGATGTACTCGCAAGTTTAGTAGGGCGATATAGGCCCAATGACTGACGGAGGCTCTAAAGCTTTATATGTAGTTATTTTGCATAAAGCCAGTTTTCAATAAAAGAGGTAAAAGACACAAGGCATCGTCTATTCAGAATATTTTTCATAAAAGGGGTAAGAGAGTAACATTATCATCTTCGGTTCTCGGCGAACCTACTTGCAACCATCACCACTCATCTCACACAAAGGCACTCCCTCGAATCCCCCTCGAGGAAATGAACCTTTATCTCAAGTTGATTAATGCAACCTTTAGCTGCCATATCAATTAGGTTAAAAGTTATCTATGAGCTGATCCGCCTTTCCCAAGAGTTTGTCCATAACCGTGGACACGGCTTTTCGAAAAGATTAAACCCTGCAGGGGTGTACTAATTTACCCATCGGTACCGTCCGGCTCACCTAGGTGGCCCTCTTCCGGGAAGGCCGGCGAACGGGCGCGGTTAGACCTTTACATTGCATGAGGCTTACTCAAGGACCATCAGTGTGCGGAAGGACAGGATCAGCGCTCTCAGCGCCCTGCCCCGCGGCCACATTCCTAAACACCACCATCCTCGTTCCTTTTTCCACCCACACAACTCACGCGCAAATGGAAAACTCGAACTAGAGGACCCTTGACAAGCCCCTCACAACTTATTCGGTCAAAGGGGGTTCCATATGCCCCCACCTCCGGAAGCACGCTCGTTTTCTTGGTTCTAGCTAAAAGCACTCTCAGCCTAGGCGGCAGGAATGAGGCAAACCACCCTCCCCGAGGGCAACTCATCCAAGCCTTTAGCAATTTAATTAAGCATCACATTTATCCACCATGCCCGAATCATTCCATTATCATCAATACATATGGAATTCAACAACGGACATCACTAACATTTCACTAAGCATTTCTAAGCATGGCTAAGCATATAACCAACAATTATATTTCTTATCCGGCCAACACATCAACACTAAGGTTCATAGGTAGGAATACATGTGATTGGCTCGGGGAAATACATGCAATCATAGGATTCTAATATTTACCAAAGAGACATTTGAACCGTATGCAATATTATGGTGGATAAAATAATTTGATCAAAACATAGGATGCTAGATGCCAAGAAGGTTAGGTTATCTCTTGCCTTGCTGCCCTGGCGCGGAGTACTGCTCGTCGGGGTAGTTATCGGTAGCCTCGACTCCGGAATCTATCGATACCCAAAGAAAAATACAAAGCACACATAAATCACACGAACACAAGATGCAATGCTCAATCACATGATGACATGTCAAGTTGATGCAAAGACATCAATATATAAATTAAAAACAAATTTAAATGGGGAGCCAAATAATTGTTGCAATTATTTGGGAGCAACCCCATATTTATCTTAGTGACCACAATTCTTGATAAACTATCAAATTATTAGAGAAGTGGTTCAAATATGCATGAACATGACAAGAATGGATAGGATTCGTCATTGCGATCAATTTGGTATTTTATTCGTGATTTTCGGAGTACCGATGAATAAATAGCAAAATAAATAAATAAATGAAATTAATTCATTTAAACAAGTTATGAGTAACATCAAAGAAAAGTTTGTGATCATTATGGGATAAGTGCATGGTGTGATAGCATTTGACATGTTGATCACTTTGATATTTTATTTACTATTTTTGGAGCAATATTTTAATAGTTACTAATTCTTTGATTTTGTTTAGCTCCAAAAAGAAAAGATAAAGCAAAAACCAGGGAGGCCGGCCAGGCCGGTCGCAGGCCGGCCATTATGACCGGGCTCCAGCCCGAGAGGCCCCGGCCACCGGGCCGGCCCATATGGCCGGGCAGGGACCCGAGAGGTCCCGGCCTCGTGGCCGGTCAGGCCGGGCAACGGCCGGGCGTGCGGTGCTCGCTGGTGCTGACGTAGCATGACGTCATCCGGAGGCAGCTACGGCAGACGATCATCGATTCGTGGCCTCCGATGGGAAATTGGCCACGGGGAAGTGCTCTAGGCGCTAGAGAAGAGAGAGACGAGTCGAGGGGCGGCGGAAGGAGACCATATGGTCGCCGGAGTTGCGCCGGCGACCACGTCCGCGGCGGAGCGGCTCGGTCGACCACGGCGGCGGCCAACCAGAGCGAGAGGGTGAGGGAAAAAGGGCCGGGTCGGTGCGCAAGCTCACCAGCGACGTGGATACGCGCACGGCGAGGCCGGAGGAGGGCCGACGGCGAGGCGGCGGTGCACGACCTGCGGCGGCAGAGCGGGGGAGACGAGGACGCCGACGGCAACTTCGGGCACCCCGGCCCGATTCAACCGGCGGGGAGGTACAGCACGTCGGGGCGGAGCTCGGGGCGGCGACGGCTTGCGCCGGGACGCAAGGAAACGGCGACGGACAGCGGCGTCAACACAGCGGCGGAGGGAGGCTAGGGTTAGGGTTTTCCTTGGACCGAAATCGACAGGGGAAAAGGGGAGGGGGCGACTGGGGAGCAGTTGGCATCGATGAGGTCCTCCTGGCCTCAAGGGGGCGAGTGGGGCGTCGACCACTGGCGCGGCATGGCGCCAGTGCCATTTTCCAGCACAGAGAGGAAGAGGGAGAGAAGGGAGGATGACAGGGGTGGCCCACCCGTCAGAGTTTTAAACATTTGCAAAACTCTGTTTTTCCTTTTAGTTCAGCAACTTCAGGGATTTAAAAGAGGCACTAAAACATGTTTATAAAATCTGGAAAAATTCACATAGGCTCCATTTAAGCTGTTGAACCTCCACAAAAATTTGGGAAGCAAAATAAAAAGTTTTGGTCATGATTTGTTCACAGGGTTTAATGAAGGCATTTTTGAGATCTTCCAAAATTCATTTAATTGGAGTATTTAGGCATCTCCAAAAATATTGAAAATATTCATGGAGACCCTCACAATAATACTGGAGCTCCCCATGATTTTAGTTTGAATTTTTGGAAAGCATAACTTGGTTCCAAAAATAGGAATTGAATTAAGCCAAATTAAGCTCTCATGTCATTTCTTATTTGACAAAAATTGGAAAGTGAGAAATTGTTATACAAGGCAAAGATGGAACTTCCTAAACAACTTGGAAGTTCATTTAGTTGGTTTCCAAGTTGGGCATTTTCATTGGTTGGATGTTGGGAAGTTTGGGCTTCCCATTTCAATTGTTTCCAAGTGAAAGGTAGAAATGGCAAAAATGCATATGGATGCTATGATGCAAACATGGAAACAAAAGTGGAAAAATTCTTCGTATTTTTCGTTACCAAGTTTGGGCTGTTACATGGCGCTACTGAGTCTTGGGAGGCGCCCCACGGTGACGTCGTCCTTGGAGCGTAGCTGCAGACGGTCCCCTTATCACCAAAATGGCGATTCTTGTAGCTCCTTTGCTTGGTGCAGCATTGTTGACCGCTTTATACACGAGAATGGCAACTGCGGCGCGGTCGTCACCGCGTGCTGGCGCGCCCGTGACTCTGCGGAGGGCACAGAGCCCATGTGCGCTCTGCCGCGGAGGCAGAGCTTGCTTCGTGGGGAAGGAACCCCCGCGAGGCCGGAGGCCTCGCCGAGCCTTTCGGCTTGATCCTTGGGTCGTCTCGGCCACGGACGAAGAAGGAAGGAGGAAGGCGATGCTTCCGGCCTCTGCTTGCGGCCGGGGAGTCACCTTGAAGGCATCGACCATCACCTCGTCGCCACCACCGGCAACTGAAGGATCAAGATCAGCCACAAGAGGAGCTGCGTCCGGTGGCACCCGACCGCCCGACATCACGTACGTCTCCACCCTCGCGGTCTCCGGAGGCGGATCAGCCGCCTGCGCTTCAGGAGCTTCATGAGCGGACTCTGGGGCGGGCTTGACCGCCACCCCGGGTGTTGCTCCACTAATCGTAAGCGGCTCCCTGCACAACGACGAAAGCGTCACGACAAGAAACATGGACTGCGAAAATTCTTGCCTCAACGCGAAGGTTTACCCATCGCGCGTGCCCAAATCTTCCGGCTTCCTCCTCCTCAAACGCTTCGACGACGGAACCGGCACGCCGTCAGACGGACGCTTCACGCCGCCAGCGGGCGCCCCCGCGCCCTTTGCGGAAATGGCAGGGTCGTCAGTGGGCTGCTTCAACGAGACCGGCGCCACCTCAGCCCCAATTCCGGCATCCGCAGTTTTGCTGGCGTCCACATCCGCCTTTGCCTTCGCCTCAGCTTCCCTGGAGGCCACCAGCTGCTCCACAGTCAAACCGACGTTGAAAGCGTCCTTGGCCAAATCCGCCTGCGTCATACATGCATAAAACTCCCTTTCCAAATCATCAGGACTCAAGTCATAAATGAAGTCACCCCCAGGGTCGCGGCCAATCACCTCGGTGCCAGCTCCGCAGGTGGGGGCATCCGGCTTCTTCCCTCTCCTTTCGGCAACTTTGGCCCTGATATCGGCCTCAATTGCGTCCACCTGCGCCTCCACCGCGAGCTTTCCAGTGGGCGTCAAGCCGGCTGGGGTCGGCCGGCTGGACGTCGAAGATAACTTCTTCACGGGCAGCGCGGCCCGCTTCATGAAGGATCCACCCCGCTTGCGGATGACCTTGCCCGCATCCGAGTCAGCAGCCGCCTTCGACCGCCTCTCCTTTGCAATCTAGGAGGAAGGCATCGCCCGAGCCTTCCGGGCGATCGCCTCCAGCACCTTCGTTCTACGGCTGGACACGGGTGCCTTGGAGGCTAGCACGGAAGAAGAACCCTCAGAGTCCGGATCGGAGCAACTGGAGAGATCAACGACCACGCGCACGCCGCCGCCGCCGGCTTGTTCGGCGACATCGAGCACGGGAGACTTACCACGAGAAGACGGAGCTGGAGGTGCATCATCGCGCTCGAGGTCTGAGCCCTCGCAGGCGGTCCGGTCGGAACCGGAGTCGGCCGAAGCAGGGCTCGTCACGGCATGACCGCCATCATCGTCACCAACAACATCAGCGTCAACGTCGGCACCAGATGACTCCGTGGTGTCACCGCGTCCGTCCATCCGCTTCCCGGCGTTAGACGCAGCAGGGGAGTCGTCGTCCGCCTCACCTTCCGAGGCGGTCTCTTCATCTTCCACCGCTTGCTCGGTGGAGGCGGCTTCCTCGTCGGGAACCATCTGCTCCTCGGGGAGAGGACCCGTCCGGTCCTCCCCGAAGAAAACGTCAAGGTCTTCGATCCTCTGACGCTCGCAAATCTGCGAAGGAATGCTAGCCGAATCAGTTCTCCAGCCGGCCAGAAGAAACTCGAGATAAAAAACGACAAAGGAAGCCAACCTCGGGAGCACGCACCGCCCGTGAGAACAGCTCGACTCCAAACCACCACTTCCGCTGGATCTTGTCAGTGATCACGGAGGCGGCCCAGCTGCACAGCTCATCCACGTCCAGAGTCTCCGTGCTAACCCGGGTGGGATCCCGGACACCCGAATACAAACACATCTTGTGTTCCCGGGCCTGCAGCGGGAACACCCGTCGGGATAGCCAGGCCAAAGTCAGATCCCTAGAGGTCAATCCGGCTTCAATCAGATCCCGCAGCCGAGCCGTCATGGCCGCTTCCAGAGCTTCATCAACAGGCGCCCTCCGATTCCAGGACTTGTCGGCTGGTTGCGTGTTTGCGAAGCCGGGAAGCCCAACCCGGTCTGTCGACGTGAGATTCCGGACATAGAAGTAGGTGCTCTGCCACTTCTTGATGGAATCCGGCAAATGAACCTTGGGGAAGAGGACGCTTTTTCGTGTAGATGGAGACGCTTCCGCAGTCGCGCAGTTTCTTGCCAGTAGTCTGTGCCCGGAGGAAGAAGAAGATCCCAAATAACTCCATACAGGGCCAAATGCCCAGGTACGCCTCGCAGAGGGTGACGAAGAAGGAGAGCAACGTAATGCTGTTAGCTCCCAGGTGGTGAAGCTGCAAGCCGTAGAAGGTCAGAAACTGCCGGAGGAACTCGCCGGCAACGCCAACCCTCTCGACAGATGTGAGGAGAACACCACGGATTCGTTCGCCGCCGGAATCGGCGAGATCTCGTCATCGCCAGGGACCCTCCTCCTTCAAGCCGATGAACTTCCCGCTGCGGAGCCTCCTGAGCTCCGTGCCATTGACACAGGAGCCCATCCAGGCGCCCGAACTCGCCATTGATGTTCGGTTCCCCGTCGGAGAAGAGACAGCGCCGGCGTGGACGAAGACACCGGAAGAATGCGAGGGAGGATGATGCGCTCGAGGAAAAGATGAAGATTAAGGTGCAAGCTGGAGAATGGGGAACGGTAACCCGAGCCGTTCCCCCTTCCTCCTCTTTTAAAGCAGGACGTCGCGGAGAAATCGTGTTCCCACACGCCGCGTGGCGCGCGGTTACGGCCGAACCGTCCGCAAAAGGTCCCACCGGCGGACAGTTGCCACAGAGGATCCCCACGACGAAGCCGAGGCGCTCTGCCTCGAATCCCGGGAGGAGCCTCCAGTCGGACAGAACGTGGGAACATGGCTGACGTAGGCCACGAACCGAACCCTCCAGCAACACTACCAAGGTCTTCAGTCCCGACTACAAGCACCCGGACAAGCCGTCTTCAAGATCTCCAAACGAGCCAGCTACTCGCAAGCCGAGCTCTTCATCTTCAACAACGCACAACGAAAAATCGGGGAAGCTCGCGAAGCCTTCCCAGCAAGCAGACAAGACTCCACGAGCTCGGGGGCTAGTGTCGGGGAGATGAACCCCGGATACCCTAAAGACGCTCATTTCTTCAAACTCCTCAAGCCGGCCAGGTCAGGCCGGCTGCAACACGCCGGCTGCATCATGCCGGCAGCGTTCGTCCGGCTGCACCTATCCGGATGCATCCGTCCGGCTGGACCAAAGCCGGATCCACCAGCCGACAGTTCCGTACCAGTGGGCCAGCCTCGCATAACCGTCGCCTATGAACAGTACTTCTTGTCGGGCGTTTCCTGTACAACATCATGACAATTAGCTCCAGCCGGACCAGAGTGTAGCTGATGTCATAGGGATAGCCATGTAATTTCCTTGTAACCCAAAACCCTAGCCCGTTGCCTATATAAGGCGGGCTAGAGCCCCCTGCGCGGGGTAAGGAACACAAGCTCCAGGCACTGACTCTGCTCACGACGATCATCATCTTCCACCTCCAGCCGGCTAGAATGTAACATCCCAGAATTAATATAAGTATTATTAATTCCAAAAATGAGGGCCAACAATTTTTTTTATTATTTTATGTGTGATTACTTGTGTTTCATGGATGATGTGTGTTTGCTAAGTAATAATATCAATAAAGGGTGAAGTGACAAAATGAAACCCCCCCCCCCCCCCCACACATAAAATCATGTGACAAGTGCAACACACAAATTTCTCTAAAATGGGAAATTAATATTTTCTTCAAAACAAAATTTAGTGGGGTGACATGATGCTCACCTCCACTTTTGTCTTATACCTTTTCCCTCTTCAAAATATATTTCCAAAAACCTAAATTTAAAATCCTAAAATTCTTTCTTTATCATTGAAAATCACCAATTGTGCCATGAAGCACTTATCCAATAAATTACTTCTTGGCACTAAAAATCTCTATTAATTCATATGGAGCCAAGTGTGGAAATAAAGATAAAAAATTTCAAATAAAATTCCATTGACGCATTCTGTCGAACACCTGGAGGGCAGAGCCCGTGTTCATCCCCAACCCGAAGAACTCAAGGATCAATCGACGGATTTCGGCGTTTTTCGTTCGATTCCTTGCGCCACACCACTTCCCTCCACCCCGCGGACCTGCCCAGCGTCTTCAACCCGCACGGGAGCCACCCTAGTCGTCGCGTTCATCACCGTGGCCAGGGAGCACGCGCACTGTGGCCATGCCGCCGTGTCGCTTCCGTGGAGGAGGACCACCCCGCAGCCCTCATGCCGCGCCGCACCCTCCACCTCTCTCCTCTCCTGCCGTTGGACAACCCGGGGCCCCCGCGTGCGTGTTGACCCGCGCCCGTGCGTGCCGTGCACCGCCCAAGCCCTCCCAGTGCACGCCGCGGCCGTCCCCCACAATCGAGCTCGCCCAGCTCGCTACACGCAGCCACCCGTGCCCCACAGCCGCCCGACACACTAGCCGCCCTCGCACCGCCCCTATGGCGAAGCCTAGCCGCCCCTGCACTGCTCCCGCGCCGTGTCCACCATGGACTGGCCGTCGGGCTATAAAACAAGCCGCCCCGAGCTCAAATTCACCCACACCTCACCACCCCACCCCTCGCCCGTACCACACCACCTCAAGCACACCGCCAGGAGGGCGGTGACGCCGCTGCAGAGCCGCTGCTGCCGCGGAGCCTCTTCACGCTCCGCCACTGCCGAGGTGGTCGACGACCAAATTGTGGCCGTGCTGCCGCCTCTCTCTCTCTCTTTTTCTCCCCTGGCTCTCTGTCACTCACCACCGCCACTGCACGCTCACGCCCTCACCATTTCGTGCACAGGAACGCCGCCTGGAGCCCGCCGTCGACATCCCGTGCCCGTGGAGACCGCGCCGCCGTCGCCGACGAACCTGTGCACCCCAGGAGCCGCAACTGCGCCCGTAGCCTTCCCCAAGCCTCCGCCGTCGCTTTCCGCCGTCGCCGCCATCTCCCGAGCCCTAGGTGAGCCACTAGAATCGCCGCCCGTCGCCGGCCGCACGGTGCCGCCGCCTGTTTTGCGTCGTCGCCGATGCGTGCGTCCTGGGCCGTTGGATCTAGATCCAACGGCAACATGCCGGTTCGGATTTTCTGAAAAACTGCTAAGTCCCGAAACACAGTTTAGGTTAGCTACCTTTACAAGCAATTTATGGAAAATCTACTGCACCAAAATTTATAATCTTTGCATGGTTGAAAAGATCTAGTATCATAGATTCAGATGCAACATTTAGTTTTCCAAAATAAATAGTTTAGCATCCTCGAATAATTAGGCAAAGTAGCTATGTTCTGTCTGTTCCAGAAAAATCTTCTGAAACAGATAGTTGGTTCTGTCTTTAAATGATAATATTAATTCCCCTAGATTTATTTAGGAGCATTTCTTGGCATAACATGTTAGTAAGGGTAGTGTACTGGCACGAACAAGTATTGAGCACCCCAGAATAAAATCTTTGTAAAAGATTTAAATTGACGAAGATAGCTAATCGGTTTAGTTCACCACATAAAATACCAAAGATAGCCAACTTCCCATACAAGTTCCTAATTAACCAGAGGACTAAAAATAGCAAACTAAAATCTTGTAGCTAATATGACATGCCATCTTCACATAGATGCAGGCCATGATCATTGTTGGGCAAGTCTCCAGTTAGAAATAAAAATGACAAATGTGCTAATTTTAACTGAAAAACTCAGAAAGATTATTTTTACACCATCTTTGGGAGATGTTTCCCAGTAATTGGTTTATCCAAAAATATCAAACTAAAATGGTATAAAAAGTACATCAACTAATGTACCCAATGCCAGTGGTTTTATTCCATTTGGTGTTGTGGTTAAGAAAGTAGAAAATTATCAAATCAGTTAGTTGTTAAACTTAAACAGGTGAATCTTCTGTCAGAAAATTGGTTAAGAATTGAAAATCAATATCTCGAGATCTAGGAATCTAAAAATAGCAAATAAATATGTTCTGGAAATCTTATGAAATTATCTAACTCACTAAAGTGGTTTCACCTCATTTAGATTAATAAATAAATAATGATATTCAAAATGCCACAGAAGGTATAAAATATAAACTTGTTTGTTTCTGATACTCAAAGGATCCAAATTTTGTCAAACCAATTTTTTTAGCTTAGTAATGTGGTAACTTAGCTTCCCTAATTTTTGTAGAATTAATTAATCATTATTAATTAATTGGCATCTGTTGAAAGAAAGCAAGCCTTTCTGAACTAAAACATTTATAAAACAATGATGGTAAATCTAAATGAGTTAGGACAAATTGTGTTGGATCACATTTAAGAAATACTAATCACCCCTAAAAAGATTTAATTTTTGATTAAAATTAACTTGAGTTATTACAGAAACTAGATAATTGACTTTCTGGATTAAAACATTTATACATGGAGTTTAATAACCCAAATTGAATTAAATCCAATTAGGTTAGCTTCTACCCATCAGTAGCTATCTATGGAATTTTAGTTCAAATTTTTGTGATGAGCAGAACTTAAGATATGCAATTATACACAAAACCCTAATTTCTGACATATTTGTGACACCATTAAATAATGGGTAATTAAATCAAATTGAATTCAAATTATGTTGCCTTGTGTGTGTAGTAGCTAATGTGTGATGCTGGAGAGTTGTTGTGATGCTTGATTGAGTAATTTAGAAATGGTATATATTGCTTGTTTATTTTGATGATTAGATTACCTTCTGTGCTTAATATAATTGTCTTGCTTGTTAAACTTGGTTGTATTTAAGTTGAGTCCTAGCTTGAGTATCTTGTTAATGCCTCTACATTAGCTTGGTAGAATAATTGAAATTATAGAGGTTATTTGGTAGCTTAACTTTTGTCTGAAGTATTTTCTGTTTAAATAAAGATGCTTAATCACAACTTTAATCATAATTTTTAAACATGAGTAGTGTTGGTGATTGCCAAACTTGTTTGTTAAATAATAATCTTCTCTCAGGATTGTTGTTTGAAGTGTTGCTTGATGTTTGTTGTTGGAGTGTCCTACTGTGTGTTGATTGTGTTCTTTCCCTTTTGCGACGCTAGATATAAACGCTACCTGGGTGATATTGGAAAGGATTTATTGGAGAAGAATCAGAGTTTATTTCTTTGATCAGTAAGGAGAAGTCCAGGGACATTATGCTGAAAACAGGCAAGCTACTTCTCTGAGCTTGCATTTATATACGTCTATTTTGATTTATATGTTTTACCTATAAAGAGCATAAATGACTTAAGTGGTTTTTGCCACTAAAGCTATTATTTTGAAAACCCTTTTCCAAAGACAAGTATATTATTTTGACACCCTATATGGAAGTATTGGATGGAAAATTCTTTTTCAAACTATAGGATGGGAAAAGAAAAATATTGTTTACTCAAAACTCCTTTGGAAGTACTTGGATAAATGTGGAATGCCGTGAGATCGGTGTTGAAGTGGAGAAATGGTGAATGGTGATGTTTATGAAAAATGCACATTGAGTCCTTGTACTTACTGAACAGCCAATAACCTGTGCGACCACATCTACCCACATATGGGAACGGGCGTAGTCATATAATTTGCTCATATTAGTATGGGACACCTCATCGACGGAGACGACTCCGTTATGCGTGAGGGGATGGGCATTGCGCCCTACCCCCTGACCTGGGTCCCGGCAATCTGATGGATTGAGGGATTGAAGGTCTACATTTGGATCGCCGGGCAAAACTACGAGTCCTTACATCTAGGTTCCTCGACGGGGGATCCTGTACTAGGTGTCGAAGGAATGGTGAATTTCGTAGGGCAGGGTCCTATACTAGCATGAGCAAAGGAAAGGCTATGGTCGGTGGCTCAACTTCGCATACACCTTGTATGGCGGGACGTGGCAGACACGATGAGTTACCGGATGGGTGTGGGTAAAGCGTGCTACCTCTGCAGAGGGTAAAACTATTCGAATAGCCGAGTCCTCGGATATGGACAGCTGGAACGAACTGCTCGGTCCTATGTGCAAGTTTTGGAAACGATTTGAGTCTTGAAAGAGAAAATGAAGTGGAGTATGTTTTATGCAACTATGCCAATGGGCTGGCATGAGTTGTTGGAGATAAATGGACCATGATGAGACATGGTCGGGAAAAAGGAGGAGTTTTGGAGAAATAATCAAGATGGTGATTTTCCAGGAAAAACGTTTTACAAAGGGACTTCTTACCTTTTTCAACAAACATTTATTCGGGAAAAACGTTTTAAAAGAGATTTCTTACAAAAACCGATTTATGGGAAAAGGATCTAAAAGCCTTCATTTCTTTTCACACAGGCTGTAGATGTTTTCGAAAATATACCAGGGTTATGAAAGTTATAAAATCTTCCTTATTTTTCTTCAGCGAAAGTTATAGAGTTTTCAAACAAAGTTTTACTAAACAAAAGTCTATCCTTCTCTTTTCTATAAGGATAGAGTTTTCAAAGCAAACGAAGTTTAACTCAAACTATGAAAAGTGTAGTGCATGCTCATTCGGGGGAAGTAGTTTGCGAGTACAATCCAATGTACTCATATTGGTTTCGTCCCTGGCTATTGTCTTAGCCAGATTTTAAAGAAGAGCCGCTTGAAGAAGAGGACGGAGATGACGTCAATGCGAACTAGGGCGCTTCCCAGTCATTTGCCTGTAGGGTTACGGCGAATGACTTGGGCTCCACGTTGTTGGTGATTTCCGCTGCAAGTACCTATTGAAGATTATGACTTCAATCAAGTAAGTAAATTCCTTCGGTATTTATGGATGTTCTTTGAATACCAGTTTGATTGTGCTCAGCGACACACTGATCATGGGATCGCTGATGTAGGCACAAGGGTATTTCGGACGGCTAGCCCGGGGTCCCCACATAGAACCTCCAGCCGGCTGCCACCCGAAACAGCTCCAGGAGCATATTGTAGCCCGAACTCTGTGATCAAGTAATAGAAATCAGAAGAGCAGGACGTAGGGGTGTTACCTCCACAAGAGGGCCCCGAACCTGGGTACATCGCGTGTCTTTGCGTGCTTGTTACCCAATCCCGAGCGAACACCATCGTTGCCTTGCCCCACAAAACTTTCCCATCTCCGATGGGTATGCCGTGCTATCCACCACGACAGGGGGGGGGGGGGGGGATGACCGCCGGAGCACCGGAATGCCACCAAATCTTGCATGTGGACCTAGGATATGTGTGGAAGTATGGTGAAAGGTGTAATGGTGCACTACATAGCTCGCCGGTGTGACCTTGCTCACGTTCGGGCGATAACACTTATAGCAGATTCCCCGAACGCGGTTTGCTCCGAAACCCTAATATGGGGGGGGGGGGGGGGGGGATGAGGACGTAGAGTACTTGTCGTATTGCAAAAGTATGGGTATACACATTGTCAAGATGTAGTACTGGTCATATTTAAAGAATTAATATAAGTTTTAAAATAAATAAAATAGAAAAGAAAAAAGAGGAAAATGCCACAAGGCACACGGCAAAGGCAAAATGCACGGCAAAGGTGCCGTTGCCGTGCATCCTTACACTGCGCACGGCAAAGGAGCCTTTGCCGTGCATCCTTCCACTGCGCACGGCAAAGGTGGGCAGACGGCAATGCCTTTGCCGTGCAATATTCTTTGCCGTGCGCTTTTCGCTGTCTCTGCCGTGCATAAAGTCTTTGCCGTGCGCCTTGTGGTTCCATTGCCGTGTGGGGCTGCTTTGCCGTGCGCGTCAGCTTTGCCGTGCGTCTTCCTCTCCTCGCACGGCAAAGGCGTCGTTGCCGTGCGGGCGGCGCACGGCAAAGACCGCATGCACGACAGCGCCTGTTTTTTCCGTAGTGCCATAACCATTTGAAATAGATCGGCTACAAAAATGCACTGTACTTGGTTTATATCTCGGCCTCAATCTCTCTGATGATAATTGTCAAGTCTTGCAATGCCACATAAAAGCATGTAAATGATCAAAACAACCAAGTTCTGAAGAAAACAGTGTACTTTCACTTCGACAAAAGGTGAGAAGTACAGGCTGAATTACTTTCACAAGCAGCAGTCCTGATCTTACCTTCGCCCTCCAACATGTTTGGGTTGATCAATTGAGCAGTTTTTTTTCGAGCGGTCAATTTAGCAGTTTCAGTCCTCGTTCCATGATACAAAGCAAAGTGAGTTCACGAATTCTCTCGGCAGATGGCGGCGCGTTCCAGGTAAAACCGACTCCGCATTCCACACACACGCACTCCTTTGCCACCGCGCGTGCCCCTGCCGTCGAGCGACCATGGCCGGCCCGGTACGTCGCTACGCTGGTGCAGTGCAGCACAGACCATGACGGAGCCGCGGGCAGCAGTGAGTCATCACGACCTTCCTTCCGATTTGATCCGGTGCTGGCGGCGACGCGCCCCGCCGCCTCAGCATGCGCCAGGCCACCCTCTTCGCCAGCGCCTGCCGCGTCTGCATCGTCGGCAACATGGCCGCATTCCCCGCCGCGCGCTCGGCTTGCACAACCGTCAGTCGCGAGCATTTCTCGCACCGCCGCTGAGAGCATTGATGAGGACGACATCGGCGGCAAGTGCGGGGTCTGTCACGGCATGGCCAACACCGTCAACCCGGCACACGCGGCCAGCGACATGCCAACGGGAGGCCGCAGCAGGACGGAAAGGCCGGGCGCTGTGGAGTGCTCCAGCCCTATGTTCTTCCGAGAGCACGACTGCTTTAGGTCCATATACGTGCGGCGAGCCTAGTTCTCCACCGATCGCTCGCAATGGTGGTCGCGGCGGCCAAAGCATGCATATAGGCGCATGGACGCGGTAATGGGCCGCTCCCAACCACGGCGAGCTGGCTCTTAACGTCTTCCTCAGGACGCCCAGAATTAGCGGATTGTTAGTTGCATGACATGAGGTTTGTTAGGGAAGGATAACTAATTAGCTCGATTTGTGCGTTGTTGGATAGAGATGGAGACCGTGATGGCATATTGTTTGTAATTCGGTGGATGTGTGACACCAACCACGGATACATCCTTTATAGTAAAGATTGGCCGATCAATAATCTATTGATCTAGTGAATTCATAAAGTCAATTAAACAGATCCTTTCGATGCTACTGCACTTGGCAATGCTAACTTTGGGCATACAAAGTGCAGAGAGATACGATCTGCGTACATATGATTGAACATGTTTCTCATCTAGGACGGAGGAGGCAACCCAGTGGCTCCTCGGCGATTTAATCCGAGCCCTAGCTGCGGCGGCCTGGGCAGGGGCAGGGCAGTGGCCGACGGCGCTGTGATCTGGCTATCCGGCGGCGCCGTGATCTAGTGAAGGGTTATCTATACCGGCCTTTCTCGCGTGAAAAGATGACAATGAGAGGAGTCTGATCGGGTCTGTTTCGGGGGCATGCATGTACGAGCGTATGCAAATACAAGTACCTGGTATTTTGACCAATACATTTAGTTGGTATACCGGAATAAAGCGCTGATGTGGCGACAAAAACCGGATCAAAACCTGGCCAGTGTTATTTTGAACGGTTTTCATAATTCAGGGTTCAAGATTGAACCAGATAAGAGTTTAGGGTTGCAAACTGAACTTCTAGACAAGTTTAGGGGGGATAAATCGGGCTTCTCTCATAAGAAATTAACATGTGTAGTACACAAGCAAAATGACTAAGTTGCCCATGTGGATGGATGGCTAGATTTGCCTGGTACTCCCACGGTGTTTATGGGGTCAGGGCACCGTAAAAATGCTCATGATATTTTATTTGGTGGATGGATGTTGCTGTAGCTGAATTTGAATACTACTCTTGCTCAAATAACCGGTCACTTTGGTTGCAATGGCAACAGTTTGCAACAGTGTGTGTTAAGATAGGTTGCTGATGCTATGATTGTAGAGCACGTCGGACTGACCTGTTGGATCGTGACGTTTGAATTGGTGTAATGACATACTGTGAGTTAGAGGGTTCCGGCTCTCTTTCTCTCCCTGTAACAGCCCCAGTTTGGTACCTTAAAATATGGGCCAAATTTTCACTTTTTCTTTTCATTGCATCATGGCAAATATCCTTAAATTGCTAAGTTAATAAAGCAACAATTGGAAATTTAAAACAAGGAAGCAAAACCCTTCCCAAAATTTTCAAACCAAATACTTTACTCAAATTGGCAAAACCAATTGTTCTTGAGTCTCCAAATTATCCAGGAAGCTCAAGGATATATTTTATAAATAATTGTCAAAGGAAATTTCTTGTCAAACAAAGAAATAAATCTGAGACTTCAAAATTGGTTCAAATCAATTTCTATTTTGAAACCAAGTTAAACTTTCCAAAAATTCAAAATAAAATTATGGGGAGCTTTATTAATATATTAAGAACCTCCATAAATGTTTATATGATTTATTGAAATGTTCAAGTACTCCAAATAAATACATTTTGGAAATTATTAAAAATGACTATAATTAAACCCTGTGAACAAATGTTGTCCAAAACAATTTAAATTGCAACACCAATTTTTGTGGAGCTTCTACATGTCATGGGGAGGCTATTCGAAATTTTACAGAATTTTAGAAAATCTTTAAAGGCCTCAATTTAAATCCTAAAATTGTTGCTGGACTAAGTTGTAATTAAATTATTTTGAGCGGGGGGGGGGGGGGGTTGGAAAACCACCTTCTTCCCTGTGGCGATAGTGGCGCCACTGTCGCCATGGCGCCGACGCCCTCGTCCCCGCACGCCGCGCTCCGGTCCCCCCTCGCGCCCAGGCCCCCCCCATGGAGGATAAGCCCTCCCGCGACGCCCTGCTCTCTCTCCCCTCATTTCCCCCCCTGCAGGAAACCCTAACCCTAAACGCCATGACCGCTCTCGGGTAGCGCACGCCGCCGCACCATGCCGTCGACTCCGGCCGTCCAAAGCAGATCGAAGCACACCATCGACACCACCTCGTCGTACTCGTCCTTCGGCTGGAAGGAATCGGACCCGGAAGCCTGGGATCGACGCCTCCGTCTTCTTCTTCTCCGACGCCGACCGCCGCCTCCGAGCACGATTATCGTCGACTCTGACCTCCTCTGCCTCCGACGAGCACCCGCACGCGCCTAGGGTGAGAACGCCGTTCTCCTAGACCTCTCCGTCTTCCTCCTCCCCCCCCCCTAGATCGCTTGATGCGCGTAGTCCGTCGTCGGCCGTCCGTCGTCCGTCGTCGCCGTGGTCACTCCGGTGACCTAGGTCTAGCAGCACCGCCCGTTCTGGGATCCCCATAGGCAGGCGCATCGAACGCGCCCATTAACTCAAACCCTACGCCCCTCCATTGACGCATCCGTGCACGGCCGTGCCGGCGGTCACCGCCGCGCTCGCGCCGGTCTTGGCGTCGTCCAGGGGTCAAACCGACCCGTGGGCCGCCTCGCCCACATAGACGCCACCGTGGCTACTGCCCCACCAGTCAGTGGCTGTGGCTAGCCAGCCACTGGGTGAAAAACGGTTCGGGCACTTTTTCTGAAATTAGAACAAATAGGCAGAATTCAATTTAAACTTCGAAATTGAATAACTTTTGAACCACAGCTCAGAAAAATGCAAACAATATACCAAAATGCTTAGAAAAATAATATCTACCTATTAGTATCATTGCCATGATCAATTAAATTTATTTAATTGCCTTATTTAATAAATACTAAAATGGTAGAATATAATTGGAATTTAGAAAATCCATAACTTGAGTTTTGTTTACTCAAAATTTATGTTTAATAGCTCAAAATGTTCAGTAAGCAATGAACTACAACCTTATGTCCTTTTAGAGAGTTGTAGAATTAATTTTGGTGATGTTTATTAAAATTAAATAAAATGGCAGATTTAAATCAATAATTGGAAATATCATAACTTGGTAAATATTGATCCAAAAATGGAAAATGATATACCAAAATGATCAGCAACTCAAGGGTTGTTTAACTATGTTAAGATCACAGCATGAAACCAATTTTTACTTTGATGTCATTTTCGAATTGATTAAAATGATTAAAATTGAATAACCGTTTAAATCACCATTTCTTCATCGTTAATCGAAAAATTGCAAACGAAAGTACCAAAACGATCAGGAGAACAATGCCTACCTAATAATGTCATTTTCATGCATGTAGAACTCATATTCGAGTACTGTACATTTTGGGCAAATGTTTAAATCACTAAATTAAATACGGAGTTTTAACCCGTTAATTGCGATATTTATTTTCGGGGCTCCATTTAAATTGTAGGTCGTGCCCAAGACCATTTCAGTGCATAATTTGACCATCTCATCATGGTGTGCATTGCACCTTTGTATTCGTGTTATTTATTTCGTTTCCTGTTATTGTTTGTGTTTCGGTAGATTCAGGAGTCGAGGTTCCACCACAATACCTCGACGATCCGCGCGACCAGCACTTTCAGCAAGGCAAGAGATAACCTAACCTTCTTGGCATCTAGCATCCAATTGTTTTCTAAAACTATTTATCCACCATAATATTGCATGCGATTCCAATAACAATTTTTGATCAAGATGTAGAGTATCCTATGAATGCATGTTTATCCCCTGAACCATCACATGCTTCCCCTCCTATGAACCATAGGTATGATGTGTTGGCCGGATACAAAAATATAATTGTTGTTATATGCTTAGCCATGCTTAGTCGTTTTTCTATTTATGTCCGTTGATTAAATTCCATATTGATGAATGATGATGGAATGTTCGGACATGGTGGTTGTTGGCACTTAATTAATTTGCTTAAAAGGCTTGGGTGAGTTGCCATCTGGGATGGTGTTTTGCCTCACTCTTGCCCCTAGGTGTGAGTTCTTGTCTCTAGAACCAAGATCGAGCGTGCTTCCAAAGGTGGGGATATATGGAATCCCCTTTGACCGAATAATTTGTGAGGGCTTGTCAAGGGTCCTCTAGTTTTCTATTTCCATTTGCGCGTGAGTTGTGTGGGTGGAAAAAAACGAGGAGGATTGTGGTGTTTAGGATGTGGCCGCGGGGCAGGGCATTGGAGGCGCTGAACCTGTCCTTCCGCACACTGATGGCCCTTGAGTAAGCCTCATGCATTGTAAAGGTAGGTCTAACCGCGCCCGCTCGCCGGCCTTCCCCGGAAGAGGGCCAATTAGGTGAGCCGGATGGTACCAATGGGTAAAATAGTACACCCCTGCAGGGTTAAATCTTTTCGAAAAGCCGTGTCCGCGGTTATGGATGACTTGGGAATGGATATACGAGACCATATAGAACCTTAACCTAATTGATATGGCAGCTAAAGGTTGCATAATCAACATGTGATAAAGGTTCATTTTCTCGAGGGGGATTCGAGGGAGTGCCTTTGGTTGAGATGAGTGGTTCTGGCTACAAGATGATTCGATGAGAACCAAGATGAGAGTTTATCCTCTTACCCCTTTTATGAAAAATATTCTGAGTAGACGATGCCATGTGTCAATTATGTTTTATTTTGAAAATCAGCTTTTGGGAAAAAACAACTACATATACAGCTTTAGAGCCTCCGTCAGCATTGGGCCTATATCGCCCTACTAAACTTGCGAGTATGTCGTACTCAGTCTCTCTTTGCTGCCTTTATAACTTTGTTTCAGAGGAGGACGTCACCGAGCAGCTAGGTGGGTTCTTCGTGGACGTCGACTAGTAGTCGGGGTTCCCAGGTGGCAGCTTGGGACCGTGGAACAAGCTGGCTGGGTTATGGTTATGTGAAGGCCTCTTAGGCCCTATATTTGCATCTTGTTGTTAGACAACACTACTTCGCTTCCGCATGATGAATTGTTGGGTCTGTGACCCTTTTGTGTGTAATATTTGTATCTTTCTCATATATGAGTTGCTATATGATTTTTGTGTCGTAGAGTCTGCAATGTGCCAGTTGTTCCACAAGTCTTGATCTCCTTATTATGCTTTGATAGCTATGCTAGAGTTTATGGCATGATCGATGTGGTGTGTGGGAGCAGTAATCCCATGCCCTTCGATTGTGTAGCATAGCCTGTGGGTTACATAGCCTCTCTGCATAATTCCGGGGTCGGGGCGCTACAAGTTGGTATCAGAGCAGGACTGCCTGTAGGAAACCCTTTCTATTGGTCGATGTCGAGTCTAGTTCGTGAAAATTATTTTAACCTAAAAATGAGTTGTGAAAACCCTCTTAGGATTCTTTTTACTCCTTACCCAATTCACTCTGATCTCGGTGCCATCTTACCTCTATTTGATTTTAACGGTTCTTCTGATCGTCGGCAAATTCTAAATCTTTAGGATCACGGGGTTGGGTTCTATCTTTTGTCACTGGTTAACTTTGCTCGTCTGCCAATTCTAAAGCCGAAGAAAGGAAGTGTTGCGGATCATCAATAAATTCCTTTGCGTTAGCCCAAGATCTTGAACCGAAGGTCCCGGATTGTGCTAGGGCTCTGGTGTAATGATTCATGAGGGTTGTCACCCTTGTGAGCATTATGCTATGTGGGTCCCAGTGCATGAAGCTGATCTTTAACCCAAGATCTTTTCCGTTGAATCCTGTTGTTAATTGTCAAACACTGCCTCAGGTTGGCGAAATCTGAAGTTAGTCTTCAAACTCGAGGTTGCAGCCGTAATTGACTTGCTCAACAACGCTCTTCTCTGTCACTAGCTTTAGCTAGACTATCTGTCAAAGAACCATCTGAATCACGACAAGATTGCTCCTGGCGAGTGGTCCATCAATATTTGTGATTTCTCCACTAACACCCGTTCATGAAACCCTTTCGGCACTAGTTGTCGGAAGAGTGCTAACAAGGGCTTCTGCAATATCTTGGAATTGTTGTTAGCCCGTCTCTTCCTCTAGATCTGTCATCCGTCCTCTATCTGTCAGTTGACAGTCAAATTTTATCGTGCATTGGGGTGTTCTGATGCATGTCATTCTTGTGGTTCGTCAATGCATTCCACTTCGGGATGTACGGAGAAACAATCTCCAGTACCTTGTCCATTTCTCGGACCAGGTCAAAGGATTGTGATTCGCGGAGTAAAAGTTTGTCTAGCTTTTGTTCCGTTCCACCTTGGAGTGTCACACTCTTTATATCAAGAGGTCGTGCTTAGTCTCATGATGTGCTTGATGAAGTGATGCTCTTACCCTTCCTTATCCATCTACCTCCGAGCTAACCGGGCTCGAGAATGTTGAGGATGCATATCGTTGTGGTAATCGGATATTCTTAGCAATTGTTATTGTTTTGAACTCCAAAGACTTTGGTGGCACTCTTCTTATGACTGGTAATCATATCATCGAGCTGAGTTGTCTGTGTTGCCAAGTCTATTCGTTCAGGTGCACCCCTTCGGTCAACGAGTTAGATTCGTGTCGAAACTCTCAAGACCAATTCTTTTTTTCTTGAGGAGCAAGTTTTCTCTCGCAGCCAGTGACATCTGTCTCCATGGGTCCGAGTGAATTTCGCTTGTCTCCCCGGAAATAATCACAAGCTAGTTATGCATACGTGCATTATTGAGCTGGTAGGTTGTCACCTCCGGTTCTCTGATTAAGCCATGTATGCACACCAAGCCCCTGACCGGGTCGTTCTTGAATAAGAAGAATTTGTCAAACCTCATCATCTTACCGGTGTTTCCCAATCATGAATCAGTTGGGCTTCAGTGTTTGGAGTACATGCTGGTTAAATTTTTCTCTTCGTAGTCGTGACCCATGGAACCCCAATCTAGCTCGTGTTCTGGAGTTTGACCGTAGCCCATGTCTTGGGCATCTAATGACCCTACTCTCCGTTAATTTTCGCACACTCCCCTTCAGCCCTGCTAAGCCGAAGTATCAGTACGCCTAACCAACTCGGAACCTCAAGCAAAAATGATGCTTGGTGTTTATCAAGAGCATGACCTAGGCCTACCTCTAATCCCGACAAATCCGATGTTGTGGTTCACGCACCTCACCGGAAGGTCGATTGACGAAATCTCTTCAATCCTTAAAATTCACCCACTATCCATGGGTATCATGGGTAATTTAATCTAAGAGTAACCCCTATGGTCTTTTCTCTATCTTCAAGTACGACTTCCGCTTGATGATCGATTGAAGGCTATTCCAAAGCCGGAGTGTGACGTCTAGAACCTCAAGGAGAACCTCACTACGGAGTTGCTAAATATCTATCGGTCGATCCCCTACTCCCTGTATTTTAGGAATAACTCGTGTATAAGTTTTGATCTCTCTATCTAATGGTGGATCAATGCTATATCTTTCCTTCCGCGGTGAACCGAAGTTTTGCCCAATCCCACGTACACTGTGTGAATGCATCAGTCACGTTAGGCCCCAATCTTTAACCTTATGGAAATCTCTTGTGTATCAACAGCGTGGAGTCCAGAAGATGTCATTTCTCCTCGCGGTGCTTCAAGTTTCTATAATCTACACCTCATGGTGATGTAAAGTGTTGTCATGGCCTGAACAAGTGATCGGTTGTCCTATCCTCGGCTCAACCTTTGTTTGGTCAAGTCGTTCCTAGTTTTCGTCAAAAGGCTTACGGTTTTGGGCAAAGTTCATATTTCCAACCTTTGGAGAAAATTTGTCCAATACCTTGAGTTATCTTTTGCCCTTTCCGTCACCTCGGCATGCGTGTTACCTTTTGCTCCACAACAAGGAAAATCATCGTGGGATCGAGAAGATCATGGAGGATTCGTGTAGTCATGTGCCCCTCCTCTCTACTTCTACTCTAGAATCTCGGGACGAGATTCCTGTAAGGGGGGTAGATTTGTAACAGCCCCAGTTTGGTACCCTAAAATATGGGCCAAATTTTCACTTTTTCTTTTCATTGCATCATGGCATATATCCTTAAATTGCTAAGTTAATAAAGCAACACTTGGAAATTTAAAACAAAGGAAGCAAAACCCTTCCCAAAATTTTCAAACCAAATACTTTACTCAAATTGGTAAAACCAATTGTTCTTGAGTCTCCAAATTGTCCAGGAAGCTCAAGGATATATTTTATAAATAATTGTCAAAGGAAATTTCTTGTCAAACAAAGAAATAAATCTGAGACTTCAAAATTGGTTCAAATCAAATTCTATTTTGAAACCAAGTTAAACTTTCCAAAAATTCAAAATAAAATTATGGGGAGCTTCATTAATATATTAAGAGCCTCCATAAATATTTATATGATTTATTGAAATGTTTAAGTGCTCCAAATAAATACATTTTGGAAATTATCAAAAATGATTATAATTAAACCCTGTGAACAAATGTTGTCCAAAACAATTTAAATTGCAACACCAATTTTTGTGGAGCTTCTACATGTCATGGGGAGGCTATTTGAATTTTTGCAGAATTTTAGAAAATGTTTAAAGGCCTCAATTTAAATCCTAAAATGGCTGCTGGACTAAGTTGTAATTAAATTATTTTGAGCCGGGGGGGGGTTTGAAAAAACACCTTCTTCCCTGTGGTGACAGTGGCGCCACTGTCGCCATGCCGCCGACGCCCTCGTCCCTGCATGCCGCGCTCCGGTCCCCCCCCCCCTCTCGCGCCCAGGCCCCCCATGGAGGATAAGAAGCCCTCCCGCGACGCCCTGCTCTCTCTCCCCTCATTTTCCCCTGCAGGAAACCCTAACCCTAAACGCCATGACCGCTCTCGGGTAGTGCACGCCGCCGCACCGCCGTCGACTCCGGCCGCCCGAAGCAGATCGAAGCACACCATCGACACCGCCTCGTCGTCCTCGTCCTTCGGCTGGAAGGAATCGGACCCGGAAGCCTGGGATCGACGCCTCCGTCTTCTTCTTCTCCGACGCCGACCGCCGCCTCCGAGCACGATTACCATCGACTCCGACCTCCTCTGCCTCCGACGAGCACCCGCACGTGCCTAGGGTGAGCACGCCGTTCTCCTAGACCTCTCCGTCTTCCACCTCCTCCCCTAGATCGCTTGATGCGCGTAGTCCATCGTCGGCCGTCCGCCGTCCGTCGTCGCCGTGGTCACTCCGGTGACCTAGGTCTAGCAGCGCCGCCCGTTCTGGGATCCCCGTAGGCAGGCGCATCGAACGCGCCCATTAGCTCAAACCCTAAGCCCCTCCGTCGACGCATCCGTGCACGGCCGTGCCGGCGGTCACCGCTGCGCTCGCGCCGGTCTTGGCGTCGTCCAGGGGTCAAACCGACCCGTGGGCCGCCTCGCCCACATAGACGCCACCGTGGCTACTGCCCCACCAGTCAGTGGCTGTGGCTAGCCAGCCACTGGGTGAAAAACGGTTCGGGCACTTTTTCTGGAATTAAAACAAATAGGCAGAATTCAATCTAAACTTCGAAATTGAATAACTTTTGAACCACGGCTCAGAAAAATGCAAACAATATACCAAAATGCTTAGAAAAATAATATCTACCTATTAGTATCCTTGCCATGATCAATTAAATTTATTTAATTGCCTTTATTTAATAAATACTAAAATGGTAGAATATAATTGGAATTTAGAAAATCCATAACTTGAGTTTTGTTTACTCAAAATTTATGTTTAATAGCTCAAAATGTTCAGTAAGCAATGAACTACAACCTTATGTCCTTTTAGAGAGTTGTAGAATTAATTTTGGTGATGTTTATTAAAATTAAATAAAATGGCAGATTTAAATCAATAATTGGAAATATCATAACTTGGTAAATATTGATCCAAAAATGGAAAATGATATACCAAAATGATCAGCAACTCAAGGGTTGTTTAACTATGTTAAGATCACAACATGAAACCAATTTTTACTTTGATGTCATTTTCGAATTGATTAAAATGATTAAAATTGAATAACCGTTTAAATCACCATTTCTTCATCGTTAATCGAAAAATTGCAAACGAAGTACCAAAACGATCAGGAGAACAATGCCTACCTAATAATGTCATTTTCATGCATGTAGAACTCATATTCCAGTACTGTACATTTTGGGCAAATGTTTAATTCACTAAATTAAATATGGAGTTTTAACCCGTTAATTGCGATATTTATTTTCGGGGCTCCATTTAAATTGTAGGTCGTGCCCAAGACCATTTCAGTGCATAATTTGACCATCTCATCATGAGTGTGCATTGCACCTTTGTATTCGTGTTATTTATTTCGTTTCCTGTTATTGTTTGTGTTTCGGTAGATTCAGGAGTCGAGGTTCCACCACAATACCTCGACGATCCGCGCGACCAGCACTTTTAGCAAGGCAAGAGATAACCTAACCTTCTTGGCATCTAGCATCCAATTGTTTTCTAAAACTATTTTATCCACCATAATATTGCATGCGATTCCAATATCAATTTTTGATCAAGATGTAGAGTATCCTATGAATGCATGTTTATCCCCTGAACCATCACATGCTTCCCCTCCTATGAACCATAGGTATGATGTGTTGGCCGGATACAAAAATATAATTGTTGTTATATTGCTTAGCCATGCTTACTCGTTTTTATACTTATGTCCGTTAATTAAATTCCATATTGATGAATGATGAGGGAATGTTCAGACATGGTGGTTGTTGGTACTTAATTAATTTGCTTAAAAGGCTTGGGTGAGTTGCCATCGGGGATGGTGTTTTGCCTCACTCTTGCCCCTAGGTGCGAGTTCTTGTCTCTAGAACCAAGATCGAGCGTGCTTCCAAAGGTGGAGACATATGGAATCCCCTTTGACCGAATAATTTGTGAGGGGCTTTTCAAGGGTCCTCTAGTTTGCTATTTCCATTTACGCGTGAGTTGTGTGGGTGGAAAAGAAACGAGGAGGATTGTGGTGTTTAGGATGTGGCCGCGGGGCAGGGCGTTGGAGGCGCTGAACCTGTCCTTTCGCACACTGATGGCCCTTGAGTAAGCCTCATGCATTGTAAAGGTCTAACCGCACCCACTCGTCGGCCTTCCCCGGAAGAGGGCCAATTAGGTGAGCCGGACGGTACCAATGGGTAAAATAGTACACCCCTGCAGGGTTAAATCTTTTCAAAAAGCCATGTCCGCGGTTATGGACGACTTGGGAACGGATATACGAGACCATAGAGAACCTTAACCTAATTGATATGGCAGCTAAAGGTTGCATAATCAACATGTGATAAAGGTTCATTTCCTCGAGGGGGATTCGAGGGAGTGCCTTTGGTTGAGATGAGTGGTTCTGGCTACAGGATGGTTCGCTGAGAACCAAGATGAGAGTTTATCCTCTTACCCCTTTTATGAATAATATTCCGAGTAGACGATGCCATGTGTCAATTATGTTTTATTTTGAAAATCAGCTTTTGGGCAAAAACAACTACATATACAGCTTTAGAGCCTCCGTCAGCATTGGGCCTATATCGCCCTACTAAACTTGCGAGTACGTCGTACTCAGTCTCTCTTTGCTGCCTTTATAACTTTGTTTCAGAGGAGGACGTCACCGAGCAGCTAGGTGGGTTCTTCATGGACGTCGACTAGTAGTCCGGAGTTCCTAGGTGGCAGCTTAGGACCGTGGAACAAGCTGGCTGGGTTATGGTTATGTGAAGGCCTCTTAGGCCCTATATTTGCATCTTGTTGTTAGACAACACTACTTCGCTTCCGCATGATGAATTGTTGGGTATGTGACCCTTTTGTGTGTAATATTTGTATCTTTCTCATATATGAGTTGCTATATGATTTTTGTGTCGTAGAGTCTGCAATGTGCCAGTTGTTCCACAAGTCTTGATCTCCTTATTATGCTTTGATAGCTATGCCAGAGTTTATGGCATGATCGATGTGGTGCGTGGGAGCGGTAATCCCATGCCATTCGATTGTGTAGCATAGCATGTGGGTTACATAGCCTCTCTGCATAATTCCGGGGTCGGGGCGCTACACTCCCCTCCTCTCGTTCTTATCCAAAAAATCTTGAGAGTCGCCTCCGTCCTTCTCGCCCCAGATCCGGCTGCTCCCGTCCCCGGCGGCCTTGCCGGCCGGTGGAGGGATGCGCATGGATTCTGGTGGCGACATGTACATAGTAGTTTTAGGTGCGGCCTTCTTCTCGCCGTTGTTCTAGGGATAGGTTTAGGGGCGTTTGCCTACATGGCGAATGGCGAGATGCCGGCGGGCTGCTTCCTTCTGGTGCCGCTGCCCGGCGCCGGTCGGTGGACCTCGGCGCTCCATGGCGAGCTTCTGTGGTGGGTGGCCGCTGATGGGGATGTGGAGGCTCCAAGCCCCTTGAATAAGGGCAGTTCCGGCCTCCTCCTGCTCCTGCGACGGGGAGCTGCGAGCCTTCATCCGGCCGGCCGTGGAGGCGAGGGGATGAAGTGGAGCGGTGCCATCTGCTGCAGATTTGGAGGTGGTGTTGGGAGGAGCATGCTAGGTGCCTTGGGCCGCGCCTGCTGTTGGTGGGAGCGGGAGCTTCCTGTCGTTGAGCTCCTCAGATTGGAGTTGAGAGGACGATGGGGAATTTCGCTGCTGCCTCCTCCATCAATAAGGCCTTGTTGTTCTGCAGGTTTGCTACTGCTCAACGCCTGATGTTGCCCTCTGCTGGTCGTGGTGACAGAGGAGAAGGTGGTGCCGGCTGTTGTGCGGTCAATCTGCAGCAGGGGAGTACTCTGGAGGCTGCTCCAGCGCGGATTCAAGGTTTGATGCATACTTTGATTTCCCCTTGTGGTCGTGGTGATAGAAGGGGGAAGAAGTTAGGCGTTGTTCACCCAGGATTCGCGTACTACAGGGAGTTATGATTGCATCCACAACAATTTTAGTCTCTCCCTACTTGGTGGCCGCTAATTGTCAAAAGAATCAGTTCAACTTTCAGTCAGCCAGCAAGTATTCATCCTTTGCACTTCATTGTTGTTCGTCTGGTTGTCACACACTGCATCCACTGCAAGCTGATGGACATGATGAGTATGCGTTCTTGCTGTTCGGGACATGCCGGAGGCGGGTGAGAGCGTCTCTGCTGCGGTTTCTCAGATTTAACGGTCAAGAACCCCCTGGATTGAGCTCGGTAATGGTCCATTCAAATCTTCAGCTCATCCCGCTACCTCACAGGCATCTGCTGACGCGATTGCTGGTTGAGCCGCCAGCTCTACGGTTGGCTAGAGTGCAAGAGCCGATCCGCAAAGTGGTTGGTTGCTTGTACATTTTGCGCAAAAAATGGTGTTTGTTTGTACTGTCTCCGTTCCAAAAAAGATGTCATTTCTTTGTCTGTACATCTTACATTTTACATAGGAGTGGTTTTTAGGACGGAGGGAGTACATTTTACATAGGAGTGGTTTTTGTTTGTAGGTCAGCGAGTTCCCACAGATAAATCCGTCCGATGGCGATGAAGAGGAAGATGATGAGATGGGCGTGGGATTGTTTCCATTGGCTTGTAAAACACTGGTGGGGTTTGTTTGATGATCCCCGATGTGTAGTTGCAGAGTAGACTATTTTGTTGGTGTGAGAGATGATTAAACACCGAAACAAAACACAGACTGGTATTTTAGCTATGGCTTGGAGTCAAAAGTAGTGTCTCATCCTCCCTTTTTACAGCTTGAGTAGTGTGTCATTCTCGGAAAATTCACTTCGGCACATAGGAGTGTCATCCTGCCACCCTAAAGTAATCTCAAAATGTCAAAAAAATCTGAACAAGAAATTGGTATTTACATCTCGACATTCTATGAGGGGACGTCAAGTTTCACGATTTTTTTTGTGACCTATATAAAAAGGATAAAAGTATGTCTTGTGAAAAGTTTTGTTAGCACAAAATTTTGACCTTTTTACCCATGACATAAAAAATATCGATTTTTCGTATAACGATTTGGTGAGCATATAGAATCTCAAAACGTACACACGAACTTTTTGAGGTTCCAAAATACATTTTAAACATATTTAAAAAATCGGGAGCATATACTCTCAGGTACCAAAACTACATACCTATCATCCTCCTTTTTTTTACAGGTTGTCAAAGTTTAGTCAGCTACTATATTTGAGTGCATTGGGTTCCATGAAGCAAGTCTAAATCTTGAAGGTACTTTTTGACTTAGACTTGATCACGCAAAGGTACCTCGCCGGAGGAATAGACGTGCGAACGAATATACCAAAGTCAACATTAGCATCTTCTTCACCATCGCAATTGACACGTGTAGTATGTATGTATTTTTTAGTAAACAAATCCTCATTTAGTAAGGTATTAGTACTAATCAATCAATTGACGAGATAGCAACCGCACAAGCAGGAAAAAAAATGTTGCCGTAGCAATCAATCGCTCGATTTATATATGGGAGTGAGTCCAATTTTTTTTTTCTTTTGTTCTACTGAGAAGTGAGAAGCAGGAGCGGCAGCTCGCGGCTCCTTCGTACTCTTCTTCCCAGCCCTTTCCCTTCCTTCTCAATCCTCTCGCATCGCATCGCATCCCCACCAACTTCCTCTCCTCCCCATCCCTCCTCTCACGGCCACTCTCCGCCGTAGGGGAGGTTGAGTCCGCAGGAAGGAGGCGTCGGACTTTCTCCCCGGCGCGCCGCCCAGCCCGAGGGAGGCGAGATTGGGACTGAGATGGATGCGGGCGGCGGCGGGATGGGCACGATGCGGGCGGTATTGGCCATCCTGCAATGGTGGGGATTCAACGTCACCGTCATCATCACCAACAAGTGGATCTTCCAGGTACCCTCAACTTTCTGCCCCTCTCTACGGTTTAATCTCTACAGGTCCATTGCTTGGATTCAAGCGGCTCTGGTGATTTGATTCATACTCGCGTGTTAGGTGGGTTCTTTCTACTGAACCTCGTCGTATTTCCTCTGAACCTCGTCGTAGCTTGGTGAAGTTGTGTCACAGTCACTCATTAAGAAGGTGTTTTCACTCTGATTTGGTAGCATCGTGGCTTCAACTTGCTGCTGGGCCACATCCACTGGTTTTTATTTAAGAGATCATAATGTGTACACACTGAACTACATCACTGTGTTTCACTTTGATTTGGTAATGTTGCTCCTTTAACTTGCAGAATCCGCTGATATTTAGTATGCTTCTAATTAGTCCATACACTGATTAATTCAAGTGATCATAATGGGTACACACTGAACTGCATGACTGCTAAATTGTGACCCAGAACAATGTGCTTGATTATACTGGATATATATTACTCAAAAGGAAATGTTGCTAATCATACTATTCTGGGTGAAGTGCTAACCTCCTCCACGGAAACGAATGCCGATTGACGATACAAGATATAAATCTTGTGTGCAGAAACTGGACTTCAAGTTCCCTTTGACGGTCTCCTGTGTGCACTTCATCTGCTCCTCGATCGGGGCCTACCTCGCGATCCACGTGTTCAAGGCGAAGCCGCTCATCCAGGTTGAGCCGGAGGACCGCTGGAGGAGGATTTTCCCCATGTCGTTCGTCTTCTGTATGAACATCGTGCTGGGGAACGTCAGCCTGCGCTACATCCCGGTCTCTTTCATGCAGACGATCAAGTCGTTCACTCCCGCAACCACAGGTAGCCCGCCCTGTTCCTGCTCATTTGTTAGTGCTGCTGTGGTGTGGTGCTGCTCTTTTCTGATGTGATTGTTCGTTTGGTGATGCAGTCATTCTGCAGTGGTTGGTCTGGAGCAAGCACTTCGAGTGGCGCATATGGGCGTCGCTGGTCCCGATAGTCGGGGGGATACTCCTGACCTCGATGACAGAGCTTAGCTTCAACATTTTTGGTTTCTGCGCTGCTATGGTCGGCTGCCTCGCCACCTCGACAAAGACTATCCTGGCAGAGTCCCTGCTCCATGGGTACAAATTTGACAGGTACATGCTAATGTTATGGTGTGCTCTAGTCGCTAAACATTCTATCTTCTTTCTCCGTAAAAGGATAAAGTGGTATTTGAGTTCGATGATGATAGAATTTAGTTCTTACTGTAGCGTTACCGCCAAGTTCAATCTATTTTTTTCTGCAGCATTAACACGGTGTACTACATGGCACCCTTTGCCACCATGATACTGGCTCTACCAGCGATGATGCTTGAAGGAGGCGGCGTAATTGACTGGTTCTACACACACGACTCGATTGTTTCTGCACTGGTTATCATCCTCGTCTCAGGGGTGCTTGCGTTTTGCCTTAACTTCTCCATCTTCTACGTGATCCATTCAACCACTGCGGTGACCTTCAATGTCGCTGGCAATCTTAAAGTAAGACCATTCTGGGCTATGTTTTTTTCCCTTAAGTTTCTCATCTGTTTCTAGAACTGAACATCCGGTGCTGCAGGTTGCTGTTGCGGTACTGGTGTCGTGGTTGATCTTCCGGAACCCGATCTCCCCCATGAATGCAATTGGATGTGCAATCACGCTCGTTGGCTGTACTTTCTATGGGTATGTGAGGCATCTGATCTCGCAACAGCAGGCTGCCGCCCCGGGGAGCCCAAGAACGAATTCACCGAGAAGTCGGGTGGAGATGCTCCCCCTTGTAGGTGAAAAGCAAGACACAGTTTAGCAAGACGATTATTCTCATTTCATATCCAAGAGCCATTCCATTTCGGCGATTGATGGTACTACTAAGATCTGGCATACATATGCTACGTTGGGAGAAGCCAGTGTCTGGTAGGGGGCAATACTTTCTTGTGGGGATGCATATGTTGTACTTAGGCAAACTATGAGTGTTGTGAGATTGATTTCGCATAGGCTTTGTGATTAGGACAGTGCTTCTGTTTTCTTGTTTTGCTGCCATATGCTTAGACCTTTAGGTTGCTGGTATGAAAATTAATGGCATTACAATATGCATCATCTTGGCATGGAAATTCTGTTACACATTGTCTCCAATTAAAGAAAAGTAAGAATTAAACAAATAATCTACAAATTATGTGCTTTCAAAATTTCAATATAATGATTGTGGATTTAACTATTAACAAAAACCGTGAGTGTACATGTATTTTGAACCTTACTTCCTCCAAAATTTACCTGAAAGATGAATACTTTGGAGAAGTTTACAAGTGAAACCAGGCACTCATGAACCAGATAACAGCGGGAGAAGTTCTTCACTGAATAGAGTTTCAGCTTGATGATTAGGTTTATGGCTGTCAATTTATGACAAGTTGCAATTGCGGTGGGCGCAAGATTTACAGGTCCCAGAATGGTTCTTCGCCGTGCTCCAATCATCTGGAACTGTCAGAAAGTACTTTTTTACCCATGTCTCCAGTTTGTTGTCACATGTGTATTGCCTCAGGTAATCGATGATGCCGAATACAAACTCATGATTTTGTTTGTCCACTCCCACACAAGTTGAGAGTAGTCCATAACATTAATTGGCTGCAAGCCTAATAATTTAGTTAACCTGTATTCCGATAGAAGCATGGATAAGGATAATTTACCTGCAGTTCAAGTGAAGTAAATACATACCATAAGAAAAGATGTATCATTCCAGATCGCCCGCTGCAAGAAGTGTTTCGTTCTTCCTCCAATATAAATCTGAGTAGCATGCATATCCTCGACAAAGTTTTGATCCAAGTAAACAGTGTCACAGTCACTTGAGTCAGCAATGTATTGAGAAATAACCGCACCTTTGAGATCATATATCCGTGACACATTGTGTACAAAGAATTTTTTTTTCCAACATCATCAGATCAATCTTCACTTCCTTGCCATGTCTTATTTGCTTAACCTGAAATAGGACACTCACACTTTAAAACAAAATAAACAGCAGAAGAAAATCTGGAAATCATGTTTCATATAGTGATGTAGAATACCTGATAGATCCAATTTTTTGGGCAAGGCAAGTTTGGCTCCCGGTGTGGAGAGTGGCAAGCATGCTTAAAGTAATCGGCGGCGAATTCTATGAAAGACTCGAACTCTGTCCTCTTTGTTTGCTGGATGATGAACCTGCCATCCATTTCCGCCTTGAGCAAATAAAGCTTTTACTTTTTCCGCCTTGAGCATCCCATTTCTTGCACCGGCTCAAGGAAGCTATATATGCGAGGTCAGATGGACAATATTTCTTTCAAAGAGTGTAAAACTGATTTTTTTTGTGAGGTTAAAGTCAGCTGTTCTGCCGTCTGATTAGATTGAAAAAGAGTTTTTGTACAGAGTTTGATATCCGATTACAATCTCAATAAACCTACGCTTCTAGGAGTAAGTCTCTGGGGTCCAAAGAGTTAAGAGTGGGCATAAGCCCGCTGAGCTATTTCCTCCCTAACTAACGCCACCACCTCGGTCGGAAGGAGGCCACCATTATGGAAAACCTGCCGGTTCCGCTCCTTCCAAATTCCCCACATTGCACAGATGAGTGTCCCACTTGCCTCGCGCCTCTTCTCCTTCGGTAGCCTCTCAAGCATATCATCTCACCATGCGTTGATGCTGCGGTCCAAAGGTAGTGTGACCGTCCCAATTGTGCCATTTGCCGCGAACACCTTCTCACGGACCTCCGCTGCATATGAGCAGTCAAGGAGGAGGTGCTGCGTCGTCTCCGGGTGAATCCGGCACAGTTTGCAAGTTGGGTCATGCGGCGGTCAATAACTTTTCGTGTAGAGCCAACCATGCAAAGAACCTGCACTTTGGCTCCACATGGGCACTCCAAAATTTTGTTGTCGAGAAGGGAGCACAGGAGCCCAAAAATTGACACTTGTACGCAGAGGCTGCAGTGTACTGTCCCGATGCCGTCCACCTCCAGGTGATGGTGTCCTCGGTCGGCTGTAGCACCACCTCTTGCAGCGCCGACCACAACGTGTAGTATTGCATAATCCGAGCCTGAGTGGAGAGTCTGAACAGGGAGCGTATCCAATTCATGTTTGTAAGTTCCTTTTGAACCGTCCGCGTCTTGCGAGAGGCGATGTTGTATAGCTCCGGGAATTGTAGCTTGAGCGCACCTCCCGGCATCCATGGATCATGCCAGAATAAGCATCTAGCCCCATCTCCTATGGTGACCACCGTTGAAGCTCGAAAAAGCTCCCAATCTGCCTTGTCACAGGGTAGTTCCATGCCGCTCCATGGTCTATTAGATCCGTCCATGCGTACCACGGCCATCGCAACCTGAGCGCCCTACCGAATTTTTCTAGATCCATGATCACTAGTCCTCCCAGTTTCTTTGGCGGACAGACCGTGCCCCAATTAACCAAGCTGTGTGGTCGCGATCCTGGAGTGGCCGCAGGTTTCATCCAAATAAAACCACGCTCAAGCTTCTCTATCATCTTCAAAATTCCTTTTAACAGTCGGAAGACTACCAAATGGTAGATGGCCATGGAAGAGAGCACCGATCTGCATAGAAGAATTTTCTCCACCTTTGTGAAATGGCGTCCCCACCAGCCCGCCAACCTAGCCCCCAACTTGTCAATTAGCGGTTGGAAATGGAATGCTTTGAGGCGCGAGTGGTAAGTGGCAGCCCAAGGTAGGTGCACGGGAACGCCCCCTGCCTGGCCTGAAACCGCTCCAAAGCCGCTAGGGTTGAAAACGGTAAGTAAACTTTCCGGTTGTTTCCGTAAAAAAAGGAGACGAAGAGCAAAAAAGGAAACAGAAACCGAATTTTGCGGAAATAAAATGGAAACATAATATTCTAAAATGGAAACGACAAAGGAAACGATAAAGCCTATTCCGATGGAAACGGAAACGAAAAGGAAATTCCGTAAAAACGAATAAGGAAAGTTTCCGTATACACAACCCAACAAATTTTGTGAACTTTCGTGCTTGTCGGAGTGTTAAACTTTGTGTGTGATACTTTATGTTCAACTGTCTTTTTTGTCGAGATTGTGAACAATTCCTTGTTTTCTTAGCTACTTCTTTATTTCTTTATGTGTGTGTTTTGGTGTACAAATCAACATATTACACCGCCATTATGTTCCGACAAATGTCCGCTTTCGCATTGTTTCCGTTATGTATCCGTTCCGTACTCATTTTTGGTGATTTCCGTTTCTGTATTCGTTTCCGATTCCGGCTAGACAAGCGGAAACAAAAACGATAAAGCATGTTTCCTTCCGTTTCCGTTCCGTTTTCAACTCTAAAAGCCGCCACCACCTGCTCATCTGTGCATCGGATCGGGAAGATCTCCGACTTGGCCATGTTGGTGCGCAGCCCACTCGCATCGGCAAAAATGCCCAGGATGTAGAACTGATTAACATGTACACAAATGACTGAATATTTTTCCCTTGAGCGTTGCTTTCCCACTGAGGCACTGACTGATATTTCCGGATGGAGAGAGGATGATAGAAGCAAGCTATCGTAGTTGTAGAGGGTCGTTGGATGAAAATCTTGCTTCAGAATCTGAAGATTCAGTAGGTGACGAGGATGAAGAGGCAGAAGAACCTTCAGATGACAAGCTATAAGGACGTGTTCGATAGTGGCCTAACTCCTCAAAATCCTTAAATTCTACTACTACAGTAGATTCCAACTCTGCTTCCAGGATCCTCAAAATCGTTAGGAGGAGCTACAAACCTTCGGGACAGCTTCTAGTTTGATGTTGGGCTGAAAGCCCATTATTCTGATTCGGCCCATTAGTTGAGAAGAAGGCTGTCCTGGCGGCATGCAATTTTCGTCTTTGATGGGCTGCCTCGCATGCTGGGCCGATGTCGGTCTTGGCCGGGCCGGAAAGTAGGGTGGACCAAATCAGTTTGTAATTTTTTTTGGGTACAACTATAAAAAGGGTTCCGTTTGCAAAGTGAACTTTATTACCTTCTCAGCGCGCCACGTGGTACCAAGAGAGAGTTTTTGTGGGATTTTTGTTTCTCACGCATGGAGATTGTACGTGCATTTATTTTCGAGATTCATTTTTTTAAAACAAAATATGTTTAGATCCGCTTATCCAAATTATGAATGGTTTTCATATTTGAGATTCTCTCGTCGAGATTTTCAAAACTAGATCCCATTTTGATATGTTTCGAGAAACTTTTTTTTCGTACTTTCAAAACTAGTATGGTTGTACTCCCGTACATTCGGTTTTCTGTACAGAGTACACATACATTCGGTTCTCTGTACAGAGTATACAGAACAAAAAGTACAGAATATAGGGACCAGAGTGTACAAATTACTGTGAACAGGATGTACAGAATACACAGAACAGGGAGTACACAATAAACAGACACACGGAGTACAAGTACACAGAAAACGGAGTACAAAGTATGTTGACAGCCGAAGTACAAATACGTTCAAATCCGGAGTACGAGTATGTTCAAACCGGATGTACAGGTATTCAACTTTTGGATGTACAGAAAAAAGTTCATCAAAACATATCAATATGGGATCTAGTTTTGAATATCTCGACGCGAGAAGTTCAAAAGTGAAAACGGTTCGCCATTTGAACGGACGGTTCTCAAAATATTTCGTTTTTAAACTTCGGTTTTAAAAAATAAAAGAGAAAAAGGCAACCCTCCCACCTCCGTATCCCTTTCTCTCTCATCCTTCTCACTTTCAATCTCGTAGCGACACTTGGCAGACATGCAAACAACCACGAAGACCAAACAAGGAGAAGGCGACACTTGTCGCGACGAGAGTGAGCATGAGGTTCCCTTTGCAAAGGGAACCCTTTTTCTAGTGATTACCATTTTTTTTACGATTTGTCTCTAACAGGAGAGAAAAAATGGAGAGGCTTTCTGTGTCCGGTCTAGTAAAAACAATTGTAATTCTAAAAACATAAAGTAAAAAATATCTTTTGTCATATATAGGAATCATATATGCTAACCCGAGCATGTATATAATTAATTTGGATCATGACGAAGTACAGCATGCCATGCATAATTCAAAAGCATCACACATTTTCACATGCTTGTAAACCAAATTTGGCATGTATCTATATCATTCCATGAACATCACCAACCAAGGACAATCCCCATATCAAGTTGACCCCTTAGAGCATCTCCCGTCGGGACGCCAATAGAGCATCCGGATTAGCGCCCGGACGATCTCTATTGGCGCCGTGTGGATGAAACCGGGAGTATTGGCGTCGCTGCTCCCCAGTCACGACGCCAATAGCCGACGCGGTCGCAATTTTTTTTCTCAAAAATAAACGTTATGAATATATTTAGTACATGGGCCCCGCATGTCATCGACCCAGAAGCGGTGCAGTGATGCGGCGGCGCATCGTTGATGCATCGATGTAGGCGGCGCAGCATTGATGCATCGATGCAGGCGGCGCAGCGTTGATGCGTCGATGCAGCACAAAAGTGTGAATCGTCGCCTCGTAGCAGCGACGCATTGATGCAGCGGTGCAGTGGCCACGCGGCGCCGTGCATGCCGGTGGCGTTCCAAGCGTCAGGCGCAGTTGAACACGCGGCACCATCGGCCGGCTTTAAAATGCCACCACCAACCCTCTCGTCTATCCACACAACACCACTGGCCCTCTCGCCTATCCACACAACACCACCGGCACACTCTCCGCTCCACTCAAAGAAACATGACCACCGCGGCTCCGGTGCCCAACTGACGGAGGAGGACCGCGAGCGACACTGTCGCCTCGACGCGGCTTACTTGGCGCGCTATCGACGCCGCAACGAAGCACGCCGCATCCAATGGCTCCGGACTGCGGCGGAGCGGGCTGTAGCACCGCCACTACCTCTTCCGCCTCCCGTCGGGCCTGACGACTGTCGTCCGATGACTGTCGCAGAGGCGCAACACCACCTGGACAACTACCTCCCGGTGTCTGTCGACCGCCGCCTGCCGGACGGGTGGCAGTCCAACGTGGACAACGTGCCAGTAGCGCCGCCCCTCACCGTGCAGGCGAGCCTGGACTACATCATCGCGATATGGCAGACCAAGGTGGACGGCGCGGTGACGGAGGAGGAGAGGAGCAACCTGCCGCCGTTCAACGCGGCGGGTGCATATTGGGACGCCATGGAGAGGTGCGAGCACCAGGGCCGCCTCCACAGCTTCCGCACCGCTGGCGACGACCACGGGCCGCCCGACGAGGTGTCCGACGAGGAGGCAGAGGCGCCTCCTCCTTCCTACGCCGGTCATTGATATCGATTCCGGCTAGAACGAGGGCTTTCAGGATTCTACTCAAGCAGTGGTTTTTCCACGGTCTACGGCGATCATTGATATCGACGTAGCCGGAGATTTGCAGCCTCCTTGAGTAGATGTGCAACTCGAGCAGTGCATTTGAGCAATTGTGATGAGCAGCTCGACTGAAAGCTCGGAGTTCTAGTTCTGGTCCTTACTCCATGGTACGCAAGGCCGGTGAGCTTGCCGCCGACCTGCGCGGCCATGCATATATGCATCAGGGTTTAGGTTTTAGGTTTTAGGTTTTAGGGTGAAATTAGATTTTATGGTTAAATTATGTTTTATGGTTTATGAAAAAAAAATCCAAATTTGCAATCCAATTAAAAAAATTGTATCCCAAATTTGTATCCAAAGCGGTTTATGTCCCAATGACAGGGCTGGCCCGCGCCGTGGGGATCCGACGTGGCGTCGCCCTCGTTTCGTCCGGCGCACCCAAGCGGTTCCCGCCACGGAGTACGTAGGGTGGATGTGCCGGATGAGCTATTGGGTCTCGTCGGACGAAATCGGGTTATTGGCGCCGCGATTGGGCGCCAAATTTCGTCCGGCGCGTCCAATAAAATTATTGGCGATCCTATTGGCGCCTCGACTGGAGATGCTCTTATTTCATCCATGTCGCGACCATTTGCCTCTGGAGTTGATGAATTGGATGCATTCCGAGCCCCTACCAGGGTGCACCAGATTTGTTAGTGCACACTTCCTCTCAGTCTCCCAGGCATCGTGTCGCTTTCCTGGGGATCATGCTGGCTTCAGTTTCCACCTTCCCCGCTCCCGAGTGAGGTGCCCCACGAACGACGACTGCTCAGAAGATGTTCCCCTGGGTCGCCCTGAAACCGCCAAATCATTTCGCTGTCACCTTGTTGCATTCCAGTCCTGATGGCCTATGGATTTTAGTTATCGCTCGGCCGGCCGGCCAAGAACTCTAAAATGTATGTATGCAGCGTTGACTGCATCCAATAAGGCAGCAGGCAAGTCAATACTCCTACCTTAGCCGCCACAATTATTTCGTGCGAACAAGGCAGCTATCGATCGACGTCTGCACGGCGGATATCCAATGGGCAATGGGTGATGTCTTACCACAGAATTTTGAAAACCGGCACGATTTTTAGACGAGTAGCTTGTCGATAGGGAGGCCTAATATGACGACTCTGTGGAATTTGCAGGCTCCACGCGTTCAGTATTCAAGTACTACTACTCGTTACTCAATGTTTGTCTGAATCTTCAGAAAAGAAAACAGCCTTTTACTGTAGTTAGCGCTTCAAATCATTCCGAGTTAATCATATATACTTTTGTAGTTAGCACTTGAAAAAAGTATGCCGGCTGGCCATTAGCTGCAGGGGAGTAGTTTGCAGGAGGAACACATCATGCATGAACCGTGAATGATGAGGAAAAATATTAGTGCTGGACTGCTGGGCCAATCTCGGTCTGGCTCTCCGTTTCTAGAAAAAAAAATCAGAGTCTGCCTAAAATAGTAGCGCAAACTGAATGTGTCTATCGCAGTCACCATCTTAATCTTGTCCCCTAATTAATTCCTCGCACGGGGTCGTGGCCGCCGGCTTCTTTGTCGCCTATGCAAGCTGCAATTGGTCGTTTTGCCATCTCATGCATGTTCTTGCAGTGACCGCATTTGTTCTCTCTACTCATGGTACGGAAAATTTACATCTCCAAAAGTTACTTTGTACTGTATGAAAATCATAGACGTCACCTAAGATTGAGGTCTCTATTAAGAGCTCTGTTCCAAAATACTCCATCCGTATCAAAATATAAGATGTTTTAGTATTTTTCTTTTCATCTGTATCTACACATGTTTTATTGCATTGCAAGGTTCATATCTTCTCTCTACCCATGGTACGGAAAATTTACATCTCCAAAAGTTACTTTGTACTGTATGAAAATCATAGACGTCACCTAAGATTGAGGTCTCTATTAAGAGCTCTGTTCCAAAATACTCCATCCGTATCAAAATATAAGATGTTTTAGCATTTTTCTTTCCATCTGTATCTACACATGTTTTAGTGCAAGGTTCATATGAATCTTGCACTAAAACATGTCTAAATATGGAAACAAAAAAATGCTAAAGCATCTTACATTTTGATACGGAGGAAGTATAACACAAATTGAAAAGTAAACGTCATCTATTTTGAAACAAAGGTCGTAGCGATGTGAGCGTTTGCTTGTGATTTTCATAGAAATCTTACATCATATTTGGATTGTAGGAGTTTCACAAGATTTTTATACGATTCTTATCATTATTATATTTTCCGAAAATTGCCTGCGATCAAAGGAATGATGCTACCAAAATTCATACGGCTTAACTCCATAAGAACTTGAGCATCCATGCCAACCTGTTTAAGACTCAATCGGTAGGATGCAGACTCAATCTGTAGGATCGAGTCACTTTTATCATGTTTTTCTAATTTCCATCTAAACGACTATTGTTATACTTTTCCGTTGTTTTGCAATCTTATGTATGGCACTAGCAAGCCTAACAGAGTTATGTGTTTTTTTTTAATTCACACGTTTCTCAAGGGTTTTAATTTATGGGATTTTTTTCGAAGAAAGTATTTATCAAACATTCTTCAAAATTTCCTACGGTATTTTAGGAAACATCCACTTCTACCTCTTTTTTTACACTATTCACCTAAGATTGAAACACTTTTTCTTTTTGTGATTTTCTTGTGTTTCTTCCTCCAAAATTGTTGTGTTGTTTGGAGAATTTGAGAACTTTCGGTTTGTTTGAATTTATCTGATCGTATGGACCAGTGTGTGTGCGCGCTACATAAGACCTGTAATCCGTAAGAATATGTCTGATCATTGTGTTGTGGTATCGTTGTGTTCTTTGTGACTGTTTTATGTTGAATTTAGCTGCTAAAGTTTAATGATTTTTCTACAGTTTAAGTGTTAAGTGAACTTTTCTAAAATTTCAGTGTGTACTGAACTTTACTGAAGTTTTAGTTTCAGTTGAAACTGCGGTTTAAGTTTGAATTCTTATGATGTTTTAGTTTCACTTAAGTGAACTGAAATTTTCTTCGGTTTTAGTGTTAACTGAACATGCAAACTCAACTATCATCAGTATTTTGGCAAACAACCACCAATATTGAGTATTTGAGCACAAAAAGAAAACTAGATCAATGTACTTAACTAAATGATGCTAAGTAAACAAATATTCCGGATCCATTACGATACCAAGTCAAGTTCAGTACATCTATTACAATACCAAGTGCCAAGTTCACACAAAATAACTACTAAAGTGCTAAGTTCACACAAATTCAACACAAATAATTAACATAGTTTCCACACAAATAAGCCAAGTTCATATTATATGCCTTCATTTTGCAGATTTTCAACACTTTTCTCATTAATCCTGCTAGCTGTGAAGTACACATTTAGCATTTTGGCAACCTTCTCCTTCTAAATATAAGCCCGACAAACAACATTTGTTACTGGAGCTAGAGCTGGATTGCTGGTTCTAGGTGCTATGAATACACCTCTTGCTAGTGCTAGAGCTTGTGCTAGTGCTGGAGCTGGAGTTGGTCTTACAGATGCTAGAGATGTAGGCATTATCGGTGTAGGAGCAGAATAGGAAGGTCTTGTAGTTGAAGATGTCCCTGGAATATGACCTCTAGTTTCATATTTCAAGGTGACCAACTTAGTTTTCTTAGTTTTTGTCATGCCATCATTGTATTGTTGTGTAACATTAGACTGTGTTCATGTCAACACGACTGTATCGATTCAATTGACGTGACTCATGTCACGGCTGAAAGAACAAGCTATGCCCGGATGTCGCCTAGAGGGGGGGGGGGTGAATAGGCGATTAAAACTTTTTCTATTTAGAGGCTTGATAATTGCGGAATAAAACTAGGTGTTTAAATTAACAAGCCAACAACCTAATTACTAGGCTCACCTATGTGCACCAACAACTTATGCTAAGCAATGCAAACAACAAGGTGATAGCAAGATATGAACTTTAAGCACGAAGGCTATCACAATGTAAATTGCATAAGTAAAGCTCGGGTATAGAAATAACCGAGGCACGCGGAGACGAGGATGTATTCCCGAGTTCCTCCTTGTTAAGGGAGTACGTCTCGTTGGAGGGGTGTGAGCTCGCCACAAGAGGCCTACTCAAGATGCCACAAAGGCCTCACCCTATTCTCCGATGAACCGCACCCAAGGGATTGGTTCACCTTCCACTATCGGAATCCTTCGGGGCGGATTCCGGAGCCCTTTACAACTTCTTCTTGGGGCACACTCCCACAACTCAATTGGGGGCTCCCAAACTCGTGCCGAAGCTTCACAACACGAAGTCTTCGCGGCACCTCCAACCGTCTAGGGTACACAATGCACCCAAGAGGCAACAAGCTCTTGGAAACACAATGCACCCAAGAGTAACAAGCTCTTCAACGTCGATCTTCACGTATCACCGTGGAGGGAGCAACCCGATGCAACAAATGCAAAAGGCAAGAGCACACAAAGTGCTCAAATCCTTCACTCCCAAATTCCAACCAAAGCAACTAATGCTATGGAGGGAATAAGAGAGGAAGAACAAGGGGAAGAACACAAAGCAACCCTAAATCTAGATCCACTAGGTTCCCCTCACTTAGAGGAGGATTTGATTGGTGGAATGGTAGATCTAGATCTCCTCTCTTGTTTCCCTAAAGATGGGCAAGAATCATTGGAGGGAAGTGGAGGAATCAAGCTCTCAAAGAAGTGCAACAATGGAGGAGAGAGAGAGCAAAAGGTTCACCAAGAAGCCATTGAACCGTTGGGGAAGAAAACCCATTTAAATAGGAGTCCTGGGAATCTGGCCGTTGGGCACAAAATCCCGCAGGGCCGGTAGTACCAGCCCAAGGGGCGGTACTACCGCTCCAAGCAAAACTGCCCCAACGGCTCACTTCAGAGAAGAAAACCTGCAGGACCGGAAGTACCGCGGCGGGGGCCGGTACTTCCGGTGGGCCGATAGTTCCGGGCCCACTTCCGGTCCAAAAGTTGGGAGACCCCGAGAAGTCCAGTGCCTGAAAAAATAAGCGGAAGTTCCTCCGGAACTTTCCACCGGAAGTAGGAGCGGAAGTACCGCTGTGGCCACCGGTACTTCCGGTTGCCCGGTACTACCGGTGCTACTTCCGGTGCAAAAATTCGGGGGAACCCAGGGAGTCCAGTACCCAGAAAAATAAGCGGCAGTAGGGCCGGAACTGGGCACCGGAAGTGCCCAGCCCCAGCGGTAGTACCGGTCCAGGGACCGGTACTTCCGGCCAGCAGAGAAAAACAGGCAAACCCTGAAACTGAATAACTTTTGCGTGGAAGCTCCGAATCGAGTGAATCCAATTTTGTTAGAAAGAGGACGACAAGAGCTACCCTACAAAAAGTAAAAATATTGAAACCAAGCAATGGAGATTGTGCAAAGGGATGGAATGGTGAAACCTTTCCAAGCGGATGGACCGGCAAAATCTCCAACACCGAAAACGCACAAGCTTTTCATCAAGACTCCGTTTTCTATGATCTTGGGCTTGTTTTGAAGATAATCACAAGCCCTACAAGATCATGCATATACACATCATAGTCTATCATGTGAGGAGGAAAACATAAGGAGAGAGTTTGACCTCTCGTAGAAGAGACAAACCGGTAAAACCTCCGAAATCAAAAACGCAAGAAGATATTCATGAGATCCGTTTTTGATGAACTAGAGCTTGGTATGGAGATGAACACAAGCTCTATATTCTCACATGGATAAAAGCCAAATAAGAACCAATAAAGATGATTGCATGGATGCAAAGGTTTGAGCCCTCCACGAACGATACGATCACGATACTCGGTCGAGAGCCCCTCTTGATAGTACGGTATCTATCCTATAACCCGGTCTCTCACTAAACAACATGAGACCGGTAAAATAGAAACCCTACCAAGATCATACCTTTGCCTTGCGCATTAATCCACTTGAGGTCGATGAAGACGATCTTCATCTCCTCAAGACAAACCACCTTTCTTGATTGCGCTTCGCTTGGTGAAGAATCACATGACGCTCCCCCATACACCAAGATGGGGAGAGCACTCTTCTGCATATCTTCACTTGAACTTGAGAGTTGATCAACCCGCACAAAGCCTTGATCAACCCAACCTTTTCTTCCCTTGAGCTTGACTCCAACACATGGAGACAAGCTTGGCCTTGATCAACAAATGATCTTCTACCTTGACCTTGACTCCAACCAATGGAGACAAGCAAGCTTGGCCTTGATCAACAAATGATCTTGACACAAGCTAAAGGACAACCTACACATAGAGCTCAAAGCAAATATTAGTCCATAGAGATTGTCATTAATTACCAAAACCATGCATGGGATCAACCATGCACTTTCAACGGCAAGAGTGTTGAGGTCACAATATGCTGCCTACAGGGGAAGAAGGCACTACACCAGTCAGAATGTGCTTGCGGATGTCGATTTTGACCCCAAGTTCACATATGTTCTAGTTGGTTGGGAATGATTTGTCCATGATGCTAGTATCCTTGCTGACAGCATGAGTCGATCAGATGGGATAAATATGCAGAAGGCAAGTTCTACCTCGGAGATACTGGATATGCATGTCGTCCTGGTGTTTTTCCACCCTTCAGGTGTACCAGGTACCATCCTAATGAGTTCTGTTCAAGGAACTTCCCCAAGAATACCCATGAATTGTTCAATCTGAGACACTCTAGCCTTAAAGTTACGGTGGAGAGAGCTTTTGCTGGTTTGAAGAACTGATTTAAGATCCTTATCAGAAGCCATTCCACCCTTTCCGCACCAGGATGAGGTTTAGATAAGTATTTTCCCAGCGAGAAAGATGTGCCACTAGATGGCCAGGACGTGGGCTATAGTATAGAAACTTATGATCAAGAAGCTTGGAAGAATTTAAGGGAGTGGGCTAACTCTATGTGGGCTAAAAGAGACACCTATAAGATCTGAGGAAGAAGAAGAAGTGACCGCAACGATCTGTTCTCCTTACCACTAGAGCCTGTCCCCTTAACCAGTATGCGTGATGAAACATCCATTTGCTAGTAGCTAGGACAACTTTTATGTCGTGATGAACTGCTATTTGTTATTAGCTAGGGCCGAAACATTGTTAATCTGGTACTCGTTAATTCTATCCCCTTAGTGTACTCCGTGATAAGATCACCACTATTGCAAAGAGTGCAAAGAGGTGTCCGAAACTAACATCGTTTATCAACCAAACAACCAGGGACGAATCTGAGAAAAAATGGCACCGGGTCATCGCCATAATATCTCTATGATATTGGGGTCATTCTATATAAGTTAGCACTAGCTAATAGTAATTAGCTAAGGATTTTGCAGTTTTTATTGGGGTCAGCTGACCCCAACAACAGGTAATTGATTTTCTGATACGCAGATAATAACCAAACAGCCGGTCTCTTTAAACTTAGTTCTAAGGAAATAAGCTTGGTTGCCACTGTGGGCAACCAAACCACAGGTAACCAAACACGGCCTAGATTTATAGCACCTCCTAGCCCAATCACCTCTTCCTTACACTGCGCACTTTCCCGGCTTCAGCAATTCGCGTTCCAAATCCATCCCCATCACAGCACCCCGCCGCGGCCGCTCTCGTCCAAAAGCCAGCGGCCACGGCGATTTCTCCTCTCCCTTCCCTCCATTCGCCGGCGGTGCCGATGCACCGCATGGCTCGTTTCCCGCTGATTCCGGCTCTACTGCTGGCAGTCGCCTCCGCGTTGGTTCCGCTCACCGTCGCTGACCCGCAGGCTACGCTGCTCAACCTCGGGTGCAGCCAGTACAACGCCACGTCCACGGCCGGCTTCCTCGCAGCCCTCAACTCCACCTTTGCCGGACTCCGCGCCAACCTCTCCGCCGGAGGCGGCTTCGCCACTGCGTCGGAGCCGCGCGTCGCCGCGCCGGCATTCGCGTTGGCGCAGTGCCGCCCATACGTCACCGGGAGGGACTGCGTCGCCTGCTTCGACGCCGCTGCGGCGCGCATCCGCCCTTCGTGCGGCGCCGCCAACGGTGGCCGCGTCATCCTCGACGGCTGCGTCATACGGTACGAGAGCGCGGCTTTCTTCGACCAAACCACCCTCCCGGGCAACACGCAGCTGTGCAACGGCTCCGCCGTTGCCGGCGGCGGCTTCGACGGCGCGGTGCGAGCGCTGGTTAGCGACCTCACCGCCGTTGTGCCTCGCGTCCCGGGGCTGGCGGCAGCGGCCGTGGGCTCCGGCGTGTACGCGATGGCGCAGTGTGTGGAGACGGTCGGGGCGAACGGCTGCGCGCAGTGTCTGGAGGTGGCTTCTAGAAATATTGACGCGTGTTCCCCAAATTCCGACGGCCGCGCAGTGGACGCCGGGTGCTTCATGAGGTACTCTGATAAGCGGTTCTTCCCAGCCAATGCGACCGTAGACCTGGCACCATACTTGCGCTCTGGTGAGTTCACAAGGATGATATGCTACGTAAATGATAGCCTTATATTTCAAAAAAATCTGAAAACTGGGAGTGGCCATATTTGTGTTATTTTGTGCTAGCACGAGTGGTACTGACTAGTTCCTAAAGTCTCACTGCTGCAGCATACTCATGTTTTTCCTAATAATTTTTGATATACTCCGTAGCAAATTAGTAAGATTTGTGCTTACCAGATCAATTCTCGACAACAATGATGGTGCTTTTGTTGCAGGGATATTTCAACCAAGTAAAGAAATATACTAGAAACATTTTCTGCATAGATTGGATGAATTATGTGGAAAACTTTACTTGCACAATTAGGAGGAATTCATGGAGAACAAATTTTGTAATGCCAGATAAAATAAGTTAGCACCTCTGCTTTAGTGCTCTGGATCATATTTTTTGCACATTTGGAACCCAGTGTTTGGGGTGAGTTTGAACTTTGAAGTACTCTATTCAGTAAGAAGTTAAGGCCTGTTTATTTGCTCCAGAGAACGTGTTTTTGTGAACTTTGATGTTAATTAAATTGCTATACAAATAAAATATAAAGGGAATTCAGTATTTCCAATTCAAAGCTCATTGTCAGTTGAGAGTTCACAATTCATGATTTTTTACAGGAAAATCAAGCAGGAAGGGAGCTATAATAGGAGGAATTTTGGGAGGTGTAGCCTTCCTGTTGCTTCTGGTGTTATTAGCTTTATTGTGGTTCTGGCGGTCTAGGAAGCTGCAGAAGCCTCGGAGAGGTAAATGTTGTGAAGTATACCACTTTCGAGTAGCTAAAGCTCTTTTGTTCTTGTCTATTTTTCAATGTGATATAAGCAACATGTTCAAAGTTGCTGTCATTAAAAGCTGCCTTTCATGAGAATATCTGCAATGCCATGTAGATACTGTCCTATGTTTCCATGATGATAGTGACATACAGTGTGGATTTAGCTTTATTGCCACTGATCCGCAATCATTTATTGATGTTCGAATGAATCACATGATGTTCATTGTTATTGGGTCCACTATAGTAATCTTCTACAGTTCTACTCCCTCCGATCTGCTTTTAGTGTCGTAAGAAAAGAACTAAACATGTATAATTCGTAAGCACAGCTTGGAGCTCGCGACAGATATTTCGGATCAGAGGGAATACTACAGTTAAATTGTCTTTGATTATCACGGTAGGTATGCACATCATCTCAGTTGGCAACTCACATATGATGGAAGTCTCTGGAAACCAAATGGATTTAGGAAGTTGGCATCATATATTTATTGACATTGGCACTGCATTTTCTTCAAAAGCACAAGTAGACATGTTTTCACGAGTCATGGGCTCATGGCTGCCAAACTTTGATTTCCAGCTGGAAGTAACATAATATTGAGAGCAGTGAAATGGCGCCCGAGAGCATGTGCTCCACAGTGAATAGTAAAGTTGATAAAATATTTCTGAAAAATAAGACACATGCAGATGTTTGACTCCTTTATATGTCTGTAAGTTTTTGTGAAAAATGACCATTTTGCCCCATGGGACAAAGAAAAAAATAGTGATATAAAAAGGAGAGAAGATTTTGTACAATCAACGGTCATTCGGAAGGAGCCACTGCCTTCTTTTAAAACTTTCTCAGTTGTGTTCAATGGTGGTGACCTAGCAGGATAGACAGGAAGCTCTGAAGGATGTACAATGCTTGGAGGGACAGAAGTTTCAAGAGAAATCTTGCGTTTAGGATTTACATACTTGTGCATCTTTGAAATTTCTCAAATTGTGTACAGACGTGCATCACGTTATAAAATCAGCACCTACAAAAAATCATGTAAAATGTGCTCAAATATACCCCGAATACAAAAAGGACAAAATGTCCAACTTATTGTTTGGACAGTGTGATTATGACCATTTGTCATTTTTGTACAAGACAAATTTGATCATATATTTAAAAATTACAAGCCTAAAAAGACTAGAGAATTTAAATATTTTGCATAAATGTTTACAGTCAGAAATTAGTTTTTCACATAGGAGTACGTGCTTTGGGCTGCACGTTTGACTTATCACATGATTTCTAGTTATGTTGCAGATCTTTGTTTTCCTTGTTTTATGTGTTCAGTACTCCTTTGTCTTGATAGAGTCCTGTCGATTGGTAGGGAAAGGTTGTGTTTATCCAAGTATTGTTCACAGCAACTAGGTTACTGGGAAGCTCCAGGATTTGCGTAACTTTACAAGGGCATAATGTATTATATATATTGGAGTTTAGCAATGAACTATTTGCATTTTTTTGTATTTGCAAGTGTAATTAGTTCCATTTTCAAAAACTTGCCCAATTTTGCTCATTTTTTTATTTTAGAAAATTAATTGGAAAAGAAAAAATCAACTAATTCTGTTTGCTTCTTTGTTTCCCCGTCTGACTGTATCTGCTGTTAGGTGATATACTCGGAGCAACGGAACTACAAGGTCCAACAAGTTTTTACTATCACGATCTTAAGGCTGCAACAAATAATTTCAGTGAGAAAAAGTAAACTTGGAGAGGAGGTTTTGGGGATGTATTTAAGGTATCATTCTCTTCAAATGTTTAATCCACTACAATGATTTCAGACCAAAGGCAGTTATTCACAATTAAAAGTAGAACAAGAACGTTGATCACCAGGTTACTTTTTTACCGTACTTTATTAGTTTATTGCCAAAATAATTTAAAAAAAATGGCCGCTTCTAACAGGGTTTGCTGAAAAATGGGAAAACTGTTGCAGTAAAAAGGTTGACAGTAATGCAAACTAGCAGAGCTAAAGCAGATTTTGAAAGCGAGGTGAAGTTGATCAGCAATGTTCATCATCGAAATCTTGTCCGGCTTCTTGGTTGTTCTCGCAAGGGTTCCGAATGCCTACTTGTTTATGAATATATGGCAAATAGTAGCCTTGACAAGTTCCTCTTCGGTATGCTCCTTTGATCCTTGCTTCTTCATCTACTTGACTTATATGTTCACTTCGACATGTGCGAAAATATCCTATATCGTGCGTCTGATATTTCCCATTTGATTGATCTAGGTCTCATTAATGTAAACTGAATCTTACACTCACAACTCTATTGCTAGACTTGAACTAGTCGCATGGTTGTCATCATTTTGAGAAGGCTATTACTTCGTTAATCTTGCAAACTGAGTTGATTAGCTTATGACAATGCTGACCTACACCTCTAAGTAAGGACCTCATATTCACATGTTGTGTCCACAACAGGTGAGAGACGTGGAACACTTAACTGGAAGCAGCGATTTAACATCATTGTTGGCATGGCTCGTGGACTTGCATATCTTCATCAGGAGTTCCATGTGTGTATCATACACCGTGACATTAAATCTAGCAATGTTCTTCTTGATGACGACTTTCAGCCTAAGATTGCTGATTTTGGTTTGGCAAGGCTCCTACCTGATGATCATAGTCATCTCAGCACAAAATTTGCAGGAACACTGTAAGTATCAACATTTAAATATTACATTATACACAGCTTATTTTTCTGATTATGTTTTACTATTGACCAGGGGTTACACTGCTCCTGAGTATGCAATCCACGGCCAACTATCAGAGAAGGTTGACACATACAGTTTTGGCGTAGTCATTTTGGAAATAATAAGTGGTCGGAAGAGCAATGATACAAGGCTGGAACCTGAAACACAGTATCTACTTGAATCGGTATCCATTTTTTCTCCTGAAAACTTGGATCTCTTGGTGCCATACATTGGCCCATATGACTTGCATATTTCAGATAGCCACTTCACAAGTCTTTGATTCATCCTTATGAGTACATTTCTTTATAGTTCCACTTTATAATTTTGTGAAATGAATGCCTCGGCTGGCTTTCACTATGCATTGAGTGATTTAACAAGTAATTGGATTTTTTTTTTTGCCAAGTATGCATTGCCTGTTTATGTTGCTCCAGAATCAGTCTTCCAAGATCAGGATTACATACTTTCAACAGTTCCATTTTTATTTGAGAAGGCCAATAAGAGTTCATATGCTCATTTTGTATTAACTATATTGACGTTTCTTTATGTACACACACGACAGGCTAATTGAAATATGCATTTGATTATGCCTGCTCATTGTACAGGTATGGAAGCTATACGAAAATGAGAACTTGATGAGCTTGGTGGACGGGTCGTTAGATCCTGAAGAATATAAGCCAGAAGAGGTTAAAAGAACAATAGAGATAGCGCTTCTCTGCACTCAATCAGCCGTTGCTTCAAGACCGACGATGTCAGAGATAGTTGTGTTGTTGTTAACAAAAAATTCTCCAGAGTTACAGCCCACAAGGCCCACTTTTATTGATTCAACAAGTAGAGTGCGAGGTGAAACATCCTCCTCCAGTTCGTCCTCTGCATCCAAGGCCACTGTCTCTTTTACACAGTTTTCAGCCAGGTAAAAGGCTTTGTATTGTATATGGCTGCAATTTTTTCTTGTGTGATAGTGATTAATTGTAACTATAATCATGTATCTGTTTATATATATCAAGAAGTGGATGCTTAGTTTTCAGTATATACGAGGGCAGTGTAAATTGTTTGGAATTCCCCTTTCGCTCATGTAACTATATGACTCTCATGCATGTTATAAGTATGTGCTTCTTGCATGACATTGTTTATTTGAGACTATCCTTCGTGTCACATGTTGTATGTTTTGGTCCATATTTTAGCATTCAAGAATTTACCTGATGTTAAGATATTCTAGTTCATATATCATAAATTTGAATTCCGAGTTCGAAGTTGCAGTTGCTCTAGTGAAACAACCCTATAATATTCTCATTTAACTGCTCATCCAAATCGAAATAGGGAGCAATATGCAACTGAAAGTTTAGCTACCAGACATAAATACATACTGGGGACATGTACTTCTTTTTTGTATGTGCAAGGAGATGCACCCTTTCACGTGACAGTGAAGTTAGCTGTGCCCTAATTAGGTGATGCTAACAAGTGACAGAGTCTTTCCATTTTTTGATTTTCAAAGAGTAGATTGTGATAGAGCCGTTGATTTGTACAAGCCTCACCCAACACCTTCAGGGAGCCCTTGAATTTGATTACAAACCCCTTGAATTTGACTACAAACTTCAGGAAAGGTATTTGCTGTACTTTCCAGTTTTCATGAAATGTCTACATAAAGTAAGCTTTTGCACTTGGAACTCTGCAGGCATCCTTTTGATAAGCTAAGTACTGAGTAAATCTTGTATAAGCTTTTGTTTATCTACAGAGTACAAAAGGCGCATGAAGCTCCAGCTAACTGCATCCCCTCTTTCTTGAATTCGCAGAGTTTACACCAGCTTGAACTTTGTCACAAACAATGGAACAGTAAATACTATATCTGATAAGTTACGGTGAATCTGACAACAGTTACTGATATAAACTGCAACGGAGAGGGTAAGACTGAAAAGCAACTACTAACCTCTGCATAGCAACAATTATAGTTGTATATTTGAGATTGCTCAGAAGGTTGTAGAAGATTTGTCCTAGAGAACGACTGCTGAAATTCTTCTATTTGCCACATAGGTAATCATTACTTTATTGGTTTGTTCAGAATTAAGGTTGCTCCTGAACATCACCCGTCTTTGTTGATAAATAATTATCCTCTATTTTTCTTACACTCTCATTATTCATGTTTTATCCTGTTAGGTAGGTGTTAGTGGTCTAGCATTATCAACTGGGTTTACTTATCTTGTTTGCTTCCCTAGGCTTAGTGTGTGCCACATAAGCTGACTTCACTACAAATCGTCCAAGAGTAATCACGTGGCAGCATCCAAGTTGTTGCACACCAGTATATTGTTCTTTTCTGCGAACACCAATGTATTGTTTTCACATTGTGTGATGGAGACAATTCATGCTGCAGTTATTTTTAACATTGTTTCTTGACGTAGACAGATTGCCAACTTCTATACTAATTCCCTTCTATTATATCAACAAATTGTTGTATCATAGAGCTCTTATATGAGTATACTCTCCTGTCGATGGGGCTCAGCTGTTCTTCTAATTAAAAATACCACAGGTGCTAGTGCCTGTGTTGAGTTTTGCTACCTGTTGATAATTCTAGGAAAAAAGATAGTGATAAACTGATAACCATAATAATTTATTTTTGTTCTAGGTTATTGGGTAAATTTGTCTTAGCTATGTTTAAGTTTAAGCATTTGACTGTTATGTTTCAGAGTTTCTAGTGTTGTTTTGCCTGCTATAAATTTTGTGTTTCAATTGGTCTCGGGTATTTGAATACAGAAAAGAGCCTGCTGCTGTACAGTTCGTGTTTTTGTGTATTGGAGAATTTCATATTGATAATGATTTTTATGTGCATCTTTTTATTTATTAACTACTCCCTCCGTTCCACAATATAAGATGTTTTAGCATTTCTCTTTCCATCCGTATCTAGACATAGTGCAAGATAAATTTGAACCTTACACTAAAACATGTCTAGATACGGATGGAAAAATGCTAAAACATCTTATATTTAGGAACGGAGGGAGTATCATTTTCCAGAAGTTGCGGCTTCGATTGTCAGAGATATGCATTAGAGCTGCGTTGTATATATGTTTGCTTCTTAGGGTATTTATGTACATGTAATATATACTTGTGTAAAATTAGCAAAAAATAAAAACTTATGTAAAGCTAATGGGAATACAAAGGTTACATTTCTTAATCCCAATTGCTAAAAGTGCACGGCTGCTCGTTTGCGCGAACAAGCGGTCTCGTCTGGTCCGTCCGATGGGCGTGATCAAGTCGCGTAAACTGCGCTATTCCGTCGTTTGGAGCGCCCACTGTCGTCACCCTTATCCAGTTCCCACCCAGTCGTCCTCCTCCCCTCGCCACATCCATCCAACACGCGCGGCTTGAGCGCCGCCGGCAACCTACCGCTCGCCCGCGGCTGCCGAAGAGTGGGGCGAGGTGGCGGAGCAGCGCCAAGCTCGAGGAAGGCGGTCTCGAGGAGGCCGCGCGATGGGGGCATGTCCGGAAGCGCATACCTTCTTTTCCCCGTTCGGCAACCGTTGGCGCTCCCTCCATTGCGTTTCCTCCTCCTTGTATCCATGGCGTTTGATTTTTGAGGATCTGTGGACTATGGAGTAGGCGGCAGTGAAAGCATATGGAGATTTTGAGGATCTGTATACTGCGGAGTAGTCTCAGACTCTCAATGTCGTACTTGTGGAGTAGCCATGGCGTTTGATTTGGAGGAGTTCATCCGGGTGTTGAAGGAGACAATATCGCATATTCAAGGAGTCCGGCGGTGGTGAGCAACAGCGCATGCGTGTGGGGAACTCGTCGGCGGAGCGGCCGTGCGCGAGTGCAGGGAGTCCGGCGGTGGCGAGGGACCACACGCCGCTCGCCGATCTCGCCGTCCCCGCCTCCATCCCAAGAACTTTCTCCCGCGGACGAGCTCCTCCAGACCGAGCACGAGCACGACCTTGCTACCAGCTCCACCGAGAGAGAAAACCTTGGGGAGCTTGGCCGGCTGCTACGATCGAGGAAGAGAGATGAAAAGCTACAGGAAGGGAATAGCACATCTGCACATGGCGTGTGCAATTTCGTGTGTATAGGAAGGGTAGGAAAAGTCAAATAAAGCCATCACTTCTCTACGGGATCTTATGTGTTCAGCTCCTATGTATCAATTAAAAATACAACAAACAACAACTTATTTCTAAAAAAAAATCAGCAATTGATCGTGTCTTCTCCGGTTACAACCAAGTGAGGGATGACAGCAACTAAAAACACCACGGGAAGCATCTTTAAATTAGTGTAAGCAAATCTTAATATGAACTTGTTTGACTAGACACTAGAATTGCTTTTCGGGGGAAAAGTAGTGCAACAACTATGCATGCTCCTATTGTAACCCAATGAAATAATGGCTCCAACTAAAACACTAACAATATCAATTTATCAAGAAACACAACAACTAGAGTACAAATAAAAAATATGGTTTTAGGGGAAAGTTATACGGTAGCGGTAAGGTGAAAGTTCTTCTTCTTCTTCTTAGATCCTGGTGGTACCTCTATCTGCCCACATTGTCTCAGCCCACTCCATTCGCTTGTTCTTCCAAGCTTCATTATCATGATTTTCGACACCATGTCCCCAGTTATGACTAAGGTGTGGAGTCACATCACTCTCGTCCGACAAACTCATCAACACCAAACCCTAAGATCCAGCTATGAAGAATGCAACATACAAGAACAAGCTTAACTTGGGTGGCGAAAGGGTGGAGTGGCTACCGATCAAGGATCTTTAATCAATTCTTCAAAGCAGCAACAACATTCTCAACCATAACTCTAAGGCTAGAGTGTCTCAGATTGAACAATTCCTTGACACTATTAAGATAGTGCTTTGCAGGAGAACTTATTAAGATGGTACCTGGTACTCCTGCTACTCCTGAAGGGTGGAAGAACACCAGGGCGACATGCATATCCTGCATCTCCTAGCCAGAACTTGCCATCTGGAATATTGATCTCATCAGATCGATTCATGCTGTCAGCATGAATACTTGCATCATGAGCAGATCCTTCCCAACCATCTAGCACATATGTGAACTTTAGATCGAAATCAACACCAGCAAGCGCATTCTGGTTGGTGTAGTGCTTTCTACCCTGAATGTGACAGACTCTGACCTCGGTGCTCTACCAAACACATGATTATGCCTTCAATTGCATCAATACAATCTTGTGTTGATATGAACAAAATCTTATGTTTCACAACAAATAAATGATGTCATGCCATGAACTAACAAATTTGAATAGCACACCTTGAAATATGGATACCACCTATAGTTGTTTCGTATCTTCTGTGGAGTTTGACCATATGGTGTCTTGATAATTTCTCCGAGCTCTCGAACTGCATACAAGACTTGCTTGAAATATTGGGATAATGTCTCACTAGATCTTCTGAATGTGTTGTGAATCGCTTACCTACAACATGAAGAAACATTGCTGCTTGCTCTTCCACAGAGGTGTGTATGCCCCTAAACGTATGGACAAGCTTGGCAAAAGGGGCTCTCTCTGCCCATTTGGATCATGTTCACAGCCTCTACATCGTTAGAGTTGTAGATGTAGTTCAGATTTGCCATCCTCTCATGGGTCTCGGACTAATTGCGACGAACTGCTCTATGATGGACTAACAGGACAGGCCTGAATCACAGTTATGAGTGATGATGCCTGCATGATTAGTGTCATCCGCCCGTCCTAGTGAAATCAAGGTGCATAAATACCGAGTGGTACTCTAGACCTTGCATAATGACCTAACAATAGTGGGATGGTAGGCTGGCTTCAGTGATGCTTACCGCCATGGGAGAAGAGGGCTACGACCTGTTGGTGCCATAGATGAGGCGGCCGATAGGTAGATCTTGGTCCAGGCGCCGCAGATCTTGGTCCTCGTCGATAGTCGTGCAGTCATCGCCGTCACTGCCACAGATCTAAGCAGCCATCTTTGCTGCCGAAAAATGGGATTTGTCCTCCCGCTCGAGGTGACCGACTAAAGAGGGTCGTGAGACTAACTTTTGCGCCATACCGCGCCACCAATGTTTCGTCTCCCGCCATCTCCATTGCTGGATCCCCGCGTAAGAATACACCCCCCCCCCCCCCCCCCAGCTGTGGAGAAATGACCGAATCAACCGTTCCCCTTGGGCTAACGTTTTGGGTGCTTTAAGTTTTGTGCGAGCATGGGCTAACTCCTCGTGCGACCAACCAAAATGGCCTTTTTTGTATCCACTTGGCATGTTTGGATGGGCTGCGACCAAACCAAACATCCCGAAGACCCTAGACAAGAATCCTCTGAAGGGCATTAGAAGGCTGCATATTAATCAAATAAGTGCCACACTCTCCACCCAGAAGAAGGCGTTCACCATGGATGGAGGGGCAGCAGGAGACATGACAGTTGTTGATGCTTGGTACACGCGGTTACAGGTGCACAGTTGCGTACCTAGGATTGTACTGTTGAAGTGTATATTTCGATTTCCTAGCGCTTTTCATCAGTTTGGACTTTTGATTGCGTTGTCTACTGCATTAAACTTGACATGTACCACCAGGGTGCCACGTTTACACAGATATCGCAAATTCAACACATAAGTTCAAAATTTATCAATGTTACAATACAAAGTTTTGTTTTCAAATAGAGGAATACATAGTAATACAATGCACCACTCAATTGTGCGTGTGTGAATACCACAAATTCAGCACGTATTTTTTTTCAAAATTACAATACAAAGATAATTGTCGTATGTAGGTGATCATTCTGTAGTGAGAACCCCAACTGAGTTTCATCGGGCCTTGTTAATCCATCTCTTGATTTAATCCATTTTTATTTCACAATCTTCAAGTGCTTTCAGAATTTCTTCAACAGTCAAGAACATGCAAGATTGCATGTCATCACATTAGGAAGACAATTGAGAGACGTAAAAGACAAAACCGTCATAACTGTGTTGCTCTGCGCCTCTGGCTCCCTGCTGCCGTCCGTGCCTTGGCCTGGCTCTCTGCCTTCCTGATGTCTCACCGTGGCTGATATTCCCACTAGCTACTGGTCGTCGCTGCCGACCACCAACCAAGGTGAGTGAGAGGTTAGAGTGCCTTGGGTTTTGTGGTCTAGTCCAATCTGTTTAGATTAGGTGCTGGGCAGTGTGTAAATGCTATATGGTATTAGGGATGTCTTGTGCATGTACCTTATACCGGTTTAGGGCCCATGGGAATACACAAAGTTGCTTCCCTAATACGATTATAATTTGCAGTTTCTGAAGTTATTTTCTTCATTAAGAAGCTAATGCAGTACTATTTTCTAGCACAAAACTACAAGTGTGGTAAAAGGGCATAGCATGGTGCCGAATGCGGCTGTCATCAGATTTGTGATATGCATTCTAAAAATCTGAAATCTTTCCAAGTGATTACTGTTGGGGTCCCAGCCTAGAAATGTGCAACAATTATAAGTTCAAAATCTGAAAATACACACAGTTCTGGGTCATGTGGTCCCAAATCAGAAATGGACCCAATCTGTGCAATAATGATCCTTATTTGATTTCAGAATCGGAGTGGGTATTTACATACACAAGGGCTGCCAAATTGATGCTCAGATTTTAAGCTACTTGTATAAATCGAAATTCCCTTTATAATCAATTTTAGTTTTGAGTTTTTACCACGTGTAGAGTTACTCTAGTTTGAGTTTTTACCAGTTATATTAATATATAGACAGAATCCCCAGATGTTGAGCTACTGAATCATATGCAGACAGATATTCAAAAGCATGTTAATATAGAACTTTGAAAATTTGTCTTTGATCTATTTTCTTAAAGAAGGTAATAGGCATTTGTTGTTGATTGATGACTGTGCATTTTGTCCATTACTGGATAATAATTGTGTCTATGCACATTACGTACACGCACGCCCTGTCTTCACCCTGAAACCGAAGGCATGTTGCAGTTTTTTGCCAAAAAAAAAAAAAAAATCAAGGTAGGTTAGGCTAATCAGGATTGTTCCCCAGCAGCCTGTTGAGAACTCCTTTGCTAGGGGATGGTTATTGGGGGAGTGCCCTCCATCTTATGTAGGGATGTGGACTTTATTTAGTTGGTCACATGTGCTTGTTGCTTGTTGCAGATGTGTTCCACCATGGGGTTTTGGGTGGATGCTGCTGAAGGTGTCATCCTTTTAAGGGGTGCACGGATGTAACACTCTGACCTTTTTCATGGATACCACCGTGCCACGTTAGTAGTTTAAATTTATCTACACATGCATGTAATATCTGGTAACCCAAAATGTAGCAATGCTGGATTAACCGTTTCAGGCGATTCGACGACAAGAGCCCAGGCGAATTGCTACTTATGTATGTTCCCCTTCATACTGAATTCAGCCAGTTTCCTTAGGCTCTTTGTTCAAACTAAGAAAAACAGGTCAACTGGATCTTACTACCAACCTTCCTACAGCCCAGCTTGAATTCATATTCCAGACCACAGGAGGGAAAGGCATACTCCAATCTTACCTGCTTTAAATCTTTTGATTTCTCCTAAGGCAATTGCCAGATGCACCTGAGACAGAAACACATAGGTGTACCTTGGAACAATCACTCTACAGATGCATAGTTGAGATTCCAACTGAGCTTCAGTGTGGTGCCAAACAATAGACGCATAAGACTTCTCATATAATTGGTAGGATTTACATTATGAGTTTTTAAGAGCACCGTTGTTATAAATGGAAAATTAAGCGGGTTAAGCGAAATGGTAATCTAGAGATAAAGGGTCTGCCTCAGTTCCACAATCAAAACGTCAGTCACCTTCCTCAGAAAAAGAGGTTAATTGCCGCCATAGTGAGTAGTCAACTTGAATGTTGAAGTAGTGCTTATACCTGAATTTAGTAAAAGTTTGAAGCATATGCAGAATAATGATATCTGCTCCTGCCATCGCACGGATGGCGAGGCCTGTTTAATTGGTGACTGAGTGGCTGTTCCATGTAATTATATTGTTGCCTGACTGACCAAACTGCTTTCACCTTCTGTAGTGGATAATAACAAACTCTTCTGTGTTTTTATATATTGAGATAAAATTTCAATGTCAGATTACAGCACCTATAGAAGTGCTTATACATGCAGACTGATGAATGATCTGCATGCGATGCCGAATTTAAGTTAATTAACTAAAGAAGATTAGGCCAGGTTTTGAGGAGGCTTCTATTTTATATTCGAAAATACGACTTGAGGATATATCGTACTACCTCCATCCTAAAAAATATGTCATAGATTACTCCAAATATGGATGTATCTAGATGTGAAACGCGTCTGGATACATTCATGGATGGAGAAATTCGTGACATCTTTTTCGGGACGGAGGGAGTATTAATCTTTGTTACAGGTTCCATTTCTAGCTTACATACATATTCCAGTTCCCGACGATGCAGTTACCTATCGAATTTGTAACTGACGTCCTCATCCTCATGTAGTCATGTGGCACAAGGAGATTAGCACATTTTAGTGTTCAATAATTTGAGGTGACCAAGCTGGGCCCCGGGGGGGGGGGGGGGGGGGGGCACTGTCATGCTGATGGAGCTTAGCTGAGCTGCTCACAGGACCATCAATAACATGAACATATAAATAAGGTGTGTATATTTAAAGAACCCTATAATACGTTACACTTTTGAAGATTAAGAAAAAGGCTGTCCTAATTAAAGCTACACCCTTCGGTTAAATAAGTAATCTCCTTTTGAAGTTAGTCTGTTCTTGTTACTTCATACATGCTATTATTCAGGTTATGTCTTTCAGATAAGCATTTTGGGCTTTTGTCCTTTTGCCATTTCTCTTGTTAGCAATGAAGAAAAGAGAGAGTGCTTTTACATCTTCAGTTTATTTTTTAGGAGCCATCTCATTTTCTGAAATTGCTTATAGAGAAAGATGATACGAAAACAGCATGTAATGTCCCAGTAAGCATGCAAAAGGACAAGCTTCCATCATAATTCAGACAAGTACAACGACAAATGGTACCTATTCAGAATGAGTGCAGAAAACTCGTGCAACAAAAACATACTATGTGTTGCCTCTTCAGCTGCATTATTTAGTAATACTTTAATAGGCAGATAACAATTAATTTATGTTATGTACTTCTTGTGGGGGCAAAGGTTGTCTTTCTTTGTCCTGACAATTCCAGGATGTGGTTAAAAAACAGATATTTTGTGCCCATCAGGAGACAGATTTTTGTCTGCCTTCTGTTCTGCTTTAGAAGAGGAAGACCATAAGTAGGTCTAATAATTAGTTTCTCGTACACATCTGCGAGTGTAAGCAATATATTACACTATGCAATATGCATGGTTTGAGAACAACATGCATGTATTCTGTTATCAGCTTAATTATCACCACCAGCCATTAGCAACGGAATATTTAAGTGTGCATTATTAAGGGCGGCTTGATACTGACATAGGAAGACCGGCCTTTCAGTTTACGGGGAGATGAGATCTGAATAGTCTAATGAGAGAACAGCATGCAAGAAGCAAAGGTGGCTCTAGCTTGATTGGTGAAGGCTGGCTCAGTTCCTGTCAGAGCTGTTAACCCTGGCCAAATTGGTGTGCTTTAAAAAATAAATCCTCTCCGATCTCTATTAATAGAAACCAAGGTTTTTGTCACTACAGAAGGAAAGGAACAAGAAGAAAAAATAAAGTAAACACTCTCACATCACCACATACAGGTGATCGGGAGAAAAGGTTTTAGATCCCCGCTCAAAAAACTAATTACTAGTGTATCAAAAGGAACGAAGAGTAAACATCTCCAGAGCTACTGGAAGCAGGGTATCTTCTGTTCTTTCCTATGCTGGCTCCCATAGAGGAAGTCGAGGATCTTCAGTCAGTGATCCATAGCATCCCAGGCCTCCACCCTTTTGATGCGTGGAAAACTTCATTGGTCATCCGTTCTAGAAGTTTTGTACCCAAGTCATTGCCTCTCTGTTTTCCTGCCTTGTCTGCAGAATCGACCACAAGTTCATCCAATGCGTCACCATGTGAATCATGGAGAAGGGATCATGAATTGGTGTTCTGTGCTGATAAATGCCCAAAAGCGAAAAGGAGATCAAGGCAGCACAAGACAATGAAGCGCCTGATATAGGCTTTCGTTGTTTAATCATGCAGGTGGTGGACATGCCACCCAAAGAAGCATGACCATTCAGGAAATACACCACATCTCTATTTCCTGTCCCCCTAACCCCTCTCCACTTGTATGTATAATGGATTTGGCCTATACTTCTTTGAAATACTTGGTACCAAAGGGAATTAAATGTTGATTTTTCTATAACGTATGTGTTGTATGGGCTGCAGTTTTTAGCAAAAACAATCACCGCTAGAACTGAACTTTTCCTAACTGAGCTGTCGGTAAGATTTGTGTGCTGATCATGTGCATTATCACATGAAAAGGAACCTCAGCTCAACTTTCTGTTCTCCTTTCTGCACCTTATTCCGAGTAGTTGTGTGATGGTCCCATTATCCTATATGTATATTACCAAAATTGAGAACTTCTATGCCAACTATTCTCTTACATCATTGGTGTATCTTTGCCAGGGAAGTTTTTCGAGCATGCGCTACGATTTTATAGGATCTCTGTGAAGTTCTTGGCTGCTGACGGGGAGATCATTATGCACTTTGAAGATTGTAAGAACACAGGTACAAAAGACTGCCTCCATAAGTCAGTCGGCAGACTCAATTGTTTTGGTAGTACATGATTTTTTTTAAGGCAAACACCGGGGATGTGGGGGTGGGCCGGTGGGGTAGTACATGCCATGTGTCCCTGTTTTCAATAATATATACTTGCATCCAGCCGTTATGCTTCGAAATCTTTTTTCTTCGTCGTAAATAAAATAAAATAAACGGTACAACTAGAATATATGTCTTCGACAGTAGCATTATTCTTAGATAAGAAACACATAGTATACCATAATGTGATAAGTCTTTGATCTTCATTCCGCTATCGTCCAGATACCTTTGTCCACTAGCACCACCGAATTCCATTGGTGTACTCGGTGACAACTGCACCCTATGGTGGGGAAGAAAGGAAAGCATGGACTGTTCTTTGTTGGCATAAAAACCTGAGTCGTAGTAGGTCAGGACCACCATTGTAGTGTACTCTACCAGCCATATGTAAGATGATGCGCTTGGTGAGGCTATAAAGCCCGAATCTCCTTGGGCCCAACCACATTGTGGCTTTCCGTCCTCCCAATACCAAGTAGTTCCAAACTAGAGGAGGGGGGGGGGGGGGGGGGGGGGGGGGGCTGAGTGGAAAGGGTGTGCCTGCTCTTTCCATACATGTTTGTGTTTCATCAATGGCCGATGTCATTGGGCTCTCTCGTGCAAGTGGGGAGAAAGAGGGAGATCTAGGAAGGACTCAGTGGCCCACATTTTTATCATTTTTTCCACAAGGACGAGCTCGTACGTGGATTGGAGAGGGAAAGTTATCTGAATTGGTCTGAGATCTTGGGGAAGATCACAGATTGTGTACTCTCCACTCAGTCGGCCATGCAGTGTTTTGTTATTGCGTGATGGCAATGTCATCCTGACTCTGCTCGTCCTTTAGGAGACCGGGATGGTCTGCAGTGAAGTGGTCACTAGGAATATAGAGCTTGTGTGGTTCTTAGAGCATCTCCACAGTGAGCGTCTAAATTGTCACTAGTAGGAAAAGGCTCATTGCTAGCGAACAAAATTTGGCTACCGCTGGCGAACTGGTGGTTCGCCAGCGCTACTATCGCTAGTGGTAACAGCTTACCACTGGCGAACCAGTGCTTCGTTCGCCAGCGACGGCCACTTACCACTGGCGAACCGAGAGCCTGTTCGCCAGCGGTATTCCCAGAGCTTACCACTGGCGAACCAGGATCCTGTTCGCCAGTAATATGTATTTCTATTTTAAAATAAAAGCAGAAATGTATTACAGCCAGGTAAATACATATATATTGACAAAAACAGTATAATTGACACAAACAGTATAATTGACAGAATTTAAATAGATACAAATAGACAAGTGATCAAATTATTGGTTCATCACATATATGCATGCATTACAAGCCGAAATATACAAGTGAGACCCAATATTTTGCATACATATGCATTAATACACACACATCTCCGGAAGTCGATAGTTTAGGTCGCAAGTTTTCAAAAGCAAGTAGTAATCTAAACTACAATCACAGACAAGAGAATTTCAATGACGATGAAGAAGAAGAGTATATATGCATGTTCTTCCTCTCTTCCGCTCCGCCTCTGCTTTACTCTTGTAGCTCTTGTAGTTGTAGCCCTCTCATCCCGCTTGCTTCGGACATCTTCATCTCTCTATACACGAGGCAAAGATAAAAGTGTTAGGCAAAGAAAAGAAGAGCAAGAGTTTATACACAAATCAAATAATAGTTAAATGACTGCACCAAAATCGAAAACATGCCTCATATATAGGTTGGACACACAAATTACAGAGATGGTGCTAGCGAGCCAAGTAGGATGCACAAGATGTATGTACTCGTGCATATCACACGGCTCGCTAGACCATCCCTGTATCACACGGTGTCACGACATTTTAATCATCGGCATTCTAGAAAAAGAGTACAAAACTAAACATCCGCATTCTCGGAGAAAGATGAAACAAAAACAAACATGATTTGGATTTGTGTCTCATACTTAGATTGGACACACAGAAGTTCCAGGGATGGTGCGAGTGAGCCAAGTAGGATGCACAAGATGTGTATTCGTGCATATCACAAGGCTCACTAGCGCCATCCCCGGGATCACACGGTGTCACTTCATTTTAATCATCGACATTCAGAGAGAAAGACGAAACAAAACAAAACAACTCTAATTAAATAGCATCGATCACACATGGAAGTTCAATGACTTTAGAAGCATAAGTTAATTTATGGATATAATTTACGAACACAAGTTAATCTATCGTACTAAGTAGACAACACATACCGTCGATCACTTCTTCTTGCGCGGCTTCGGCAGGAACGGGAGAACACCATCTATAGTGAATGGCTGGTGGTCACCCTGCGCTATTAAGCGATGTTCGATCTCGTCGTTCGGTGGTACTGGAAAGCCGTTGAAGTACACCCTGAAGTGAGGCAAGACATCATTGCAGATGATTCCCGCGATCACCTGCTGGATGCGACCGAGCTCTTGTCTGATACGAGCATCACTAGCTTTTGCCAAGCCGTTGCACCATCTGTCGATAGCAGCCGAAAATTGCAGTTGTTGTTGATCCTTTACAAACTCCCGCATGTGATTGATGAGGTACCATGCCTCCATCTTACTGCCTGGCGACTGCTTGATGCAGGGGAAGATAACTTTCTGGGTGAATATAATCTTGCCTCGCACTGTTCTTTTTTCTATTTTCAGGACGCCTTTGCTTTGGGCGTAGGCATTAAGAACTTCATTCAGAACAAGCTTGATGTTGGTGTAGTCTTTATCCCTATTCACATCACTCCCGGAGTCGAGATAGACGGCATACGACTCTTTCGGGTACATGACGATGAGGGTGCCGTATTGGTTACTGCGCAAAACAGTTCAAAAGAGACCATCATCCTCAATTGCAAAATAGCTTAACGATGGATACAAAAGCATGTTATGACGGTTAGCGAATGACTTACTCGGGAAAGTAAGGCATGAGAAAGATGTTTTTGCCAGGACGCGCACTGAAGAAGTCTCCGATGTACCGCGACACCTTTGCCCTACCCTTAGGGGTGCTCAGGAACATTTCCTTCATGTAGTAGGGGTCAATTATCGTGATGCCCAGGGTATTATCCTTTAAGATCTGGTGCGCCATACTAAGGGCAACCGGGCGGACGATCGATGGATGAAGCGCGTACATGTGATACATGTTGAAGATGTCATTAAATCTCAGGAGGATCACGTCCCCGGAGTCTTTAATGACAAAGCTCAAGCCATCTATCTCTGGCACCTTTGCGTGGAAAACCGGGTATGTTGGATCTTCCTCTTTGAGAAGCCTCTCCTCATGATAAAGAACACCCTCATGGAGGCTCCTCATGTCCCCGGTCAAGAGATCTACCAACCTCGGCGGCATCATTGCTGAACCCTAAACCTAAACCCCTTTAATTTTACTCCAATATTCCAGCCTTGATGCAAGGCTTGCCATGGAGTAAAGCCATAAATCCGAGTATTTTCCAATGCACTGCTCGAGCTACTCTGTGAATATGTCGATGGCGGAGGAGTCCGGTGACAGCCTCACCGGCCGTCCGCACCTCCCCGGTAGATGCACTATTGGAGCTATTCGTCACAGATACATATATCTCTAGTCAAGGGGGCATTCTAGGGCTACGTCGATATCAATGATCGACGTAGGCCGTGGAGAAAGCTTTTCTTGCCTAGAATCTTCAAAACCCTAATTCTAGCTGAAATCGATATCAATGACCGGTGCAACTTGGAGGCGGAAGAGATGGCTCCTCCCCGTCAAATGCATCGTCAGGCGGCTCAACGCTGGTGGTGGAGAAGCTGTGAAGGCGGCCATCGTACTCGGCATCCAAGACGTCCCAATAGACCACCGATGCAGTCCAGCCTCACCTGCCCGGTGAGGGGTGGCCCTACTAGGATGTTGTCCACATTGGGCAGCCAGCCGGCCGACAGTCGGCGGTCGGGTGGCACCGGGAGGTAGTTGCGTAGGTGGTGCTACGTCTCCTTGGCCGTCATCGAACGGCGGCCATCTGGAGCGTCGGGCGGTGGAGGTGGCTGCGCTATAGCCCGGGCCGCCTCCAGTCGGAGCCTCTCGACGCAGTGTGCCCCGTTGCGGTGTTCGCAGCGCGCCAAGGAAGCTGCGTTAAGGCGGTGTCATCGCTCATGGTCCTCCTCCGTCGGCCGGACACCGGGACCGTGACGGTGCATGGTTCTGTGAGAGTGCAAGGGGAGATGGCCGGTAGTGGAGTGTGTGAGAGACGAGAGGGCCGGTGGTGGCATTTTAAAGCTGGCCGAAGGAGCAGGGCTGGCTTCGTCATTAATGCCAAGACGACATGCATGCCACGCTTCACTGCGCCGCCCACCTAGCCACTGAAACGATGCCGCTTTGACTAGCCACTGAAACGATGGGCCGCCTGCATCGCTGAATCACTCCCGCCTGCGCATCGATGCGTAGCATCGTTTCGTGTCGATGACATGCGGACCATACCTGTCGGAGGCGCGGTGTAGACAGTGTCCGGCACCGCCGAGCCAGCCCCCAAAGTTAGGAGCTCATTTAGAGGCCCCTGGTGGAGATGCTCTTATTTTCTTTGTTAATTCAAGCTTACTGTTGTGTCTCTTTGGAACAATATACTACTCTCTCCGTTCCATAATATAAGGTGCCTAAGGTTTTGCCACGGATATTAAGACATCAGTATTTTGCATGTGGTGGACTTATTTTCTCATGGAAAAAATCGAGAGATAAGAGTATCTAATAGTCACAGATTGAAAACAATCCTTCAAATCCCTCTTTTCCATATTGTGACTCATTTATAAATGGGTACAATTGTCCATAAATCACGATACACCTTATATTTCGAAAATTTCTCAAAACCTTAGACACCTTATATTTAGGAACGGAGGGAGTATTAGTCAGTTTGGCGTGCTTGTGCTTAGTAGTTCGTTTGCAAGGCTTAAGGTAGATCACAACACGATCGGCGTAGTAGATTTTTTATGCTTATGCAAGAACATGCAATTATTTCGTGCCACTTGGTGGACAACTAAGAGTATATTTCAAACTTAGAGGTTATGGCGGCATATCTTCTTTCATGTAGAAAACTTTATTGGAGATGTGGTTGCCGAGTAAAATTTTGAATGTTGTTCGAGCACTTATATACTTCCTCCGTCCCAAAAAGGATGTCATAGATTTGTCCAAATTTAAATGTATCTAGACATGATTTAGTGTATAGATACATTCAAATTTGGACAAATCTGTGACATCTTTTTTAGGACGGAGGGAGTATAAGATTTATAAAGGGAATTTAGTGTTACAAGCGATAGCAAAACAACGATGAAATTAAGCAAGATCAAACCAACGGGGGACACGAGATTTTAACATGGAAAACCCTTCCAACAAGGAAGAGAAAAACCACGGGCGCCAGCCAGCAATACTTCACTATTTCGGGGTGAGGTTACAAACGCGCCGGGATTTACAATGTGTGGCTTATCTCCGGCGACGGCTTACAAGACGTATTTATAGTGGTCCTGACCTAATCTAGGTCGGTAACAATCGGTGTCCAGGTCGGTTACAACTCGTACCGTACCGCGGGGGGCAGCGCCCCCGCACCCCCGGCAGTCCTCCTGTCTCGGGGCATCGCGGTGGGCTAACGCCTCCGCTTCGCTTCGGCCCAAGCCTATCGGCGACGGGCCTCGCTTCGCTCCGTCATTAGCCTTCTCACTTATAGAAACGGATTTGGATCACCATAAAAATAACATTTTGTGCTATTGTGGAGCAGTTGCACTAGATATTGACTACACGTTCATACGTGATATGATGATGGGAAGGCTGTGGTTGTGAGCTAGGGAGCATATGAGAAGAAATCTCTCCCGATTTTGCATTTATCCTTTTCTCTGAAAGACCTTGCATCCATCCACGGACAGACAATTTCAACTATTTCAAACTGTTCCAGGATTCTATTATTGACGTTGCAAATGACCTGACTAGATTATATTCTCTTAGCACTTGCTGGAGATTGCTTCAAATGAAGACAAGCTAACACACGGTACAGATTTGTGCAAATCACAGATGAAATGCAATCTCTGAGCATATAAAAACTATGCTGAAAGTATCAACATCAAATGTGTGGATTTGTCAACTGCTATCTATCAAAACAGAAGATCTAGTTATTTTAACACCTTTGCTGTAGCATACTTAATGTTGAGGAGATCCATTCATATATATAATAGTAGTATCGGCGTCTTCTCAGTACACGTAGTGGAAGGGTGAAAATAATTGATCATTATTTTACTTAGATGATTCAATTAAGTTTTGCCACAGCACCCCGTTGAGGTATTCCCGGAAGGATAGAAAGCCCTCTTTTTGTTGAATAACCAGAAGTCAACCATTTTTTGGTCACTGCGATATGGGTGTTACATAAAGATGTCTACAAGTTCTTTTTTATATTGGAAGCCCGTCCGACATCGTCAAGGAAGTAGGCATTTTTCTATGGTGGAGATTCTGTATAATTTCTTCTTTACAACACAAATGGACTTTGCAGTTGCTGATAGTTTGAGCTGTCTGCATATTCCGGTGGAGGTCAAGGGAGAATTCTCTTCCATCTTATTAAAAAATAATTCTCTTCCATTATCTATTTTTTTGCTGGTATAATTTTCTTTGAGCTCATGGATTCCAGCCACACAAATCATGAACTTGACGTGTGTAGTGGCGAATCTTCCTCAGTGAGCCCCTCGGACCTTTTAAACAGTACTCCTATCACACAACAGTAACTGCGAAAGATTTGGCATCTACTCCAATGCCCTAATTCATGATCAATGGTCAAGGATAACAGTAGGAGCCACGGAGATTGGCTCACCTTCAAAGACTGCAGGTGGATGGCAGAACAACTAGTTGATCCAGCTTTCTTTTGGAGCTCCCCAGTCAAATCTGAGTAAGATCTTAAAATATTTGCCTTCAGTGTCTTCTTGCATGTATCAATCTTATTTAATGAAACGTGACACAATACAAAAAAAAACTTACATGCTGATAGTTCTTGAAAGTTGAGAGAGAAGGGAGACCAATCACGTGGACCTGTTTTAAGCAGTATATAGTTCCAAAACAGAAAATAGTGTGAGCTATATTGTGTTTGCCCTTCCTTCTGGCAGGAGTGCATTGCAGTTGTCCTTTTTCTCTTCCCTCATTTATATTGTGCTGGTTTGTTTCAGCCGCTGTGTCTGTATGAGACAGAGACTCTTCAGGGAGGGGGGGGGGGGGGGGGGGGGGGGAGAGAGAAGGAAGATCACATGGTCCTGCTTCTCCTTTTAGTATTTAGTGCTTCCTTTTATCTCCTCCTCATGAAACCCCTTTCAAAACCTCATCACCTGATGAGTAGTGAGTTCCTTCTCATACTCCTTTGAGAGCCTCTTCCCTGCTCATCCTTTTCTTCTTCTTCATCCTCTCGCCGTTGCCCAAGAGGCAAGAACAAAGCCATATAATGATTTGATCCCTTCTTCGAGCCTCCTTCCCAATACACGTTGTGGTAATATAGATACCTTCTTCTTTTACCAATCTCCATATTCCTGCTAGAACCATGGAGATTTCCATGGTCTGCACAAGAGTTAACCTCCTCATCCTCGTCCTCTCTCTGTGCTCACCATACAAGTTCATACAGAGTCCCATGGACTTCGGCCCCTTGAACCTGCTCCCCACCACCACCGATGCATCCAGTGATTTTGGTAGGATCCTCTTCCACTCCCCATCCGCAGTGTTGAAGCCCCAGTCTCCAAGGGATATCTCTCTGCTTCTCAGCTCCCTCTCTGCCTCATCTCTAAGCAAGGTGACAGTGGCAGCCAGGGGTGCAGGTCACTCCATTCATGGCCAGGCCCAAGCCCTTGATGGCATTGTGGTGGAGATGTGTTCTTTGCCTTCTGAGATAGACTTCCACATAGGAGGAGAAGGAGATATTTCCTATGCTGATGTGAGTGGTGGAGCTATGTGGATAGAGCTCCTGGAGCAGAGCTTGAAGCTAGGGCTTGCTCCAAGGTCTTGGACTGATTACCTCTATATCACCATTGGAGGAACGCTGTCCAATGCTGGCATCAGTGGGCAGACGTTCAAGCATGGGCCTCAGATTAGCAACGTTCTACAGCTGGAGGTAGTCACAGGTACGATAAATGCATGATGAGGAAGAAATACAAGGACAAAAATCTTGCACTGTTTGGCTTTTGTCTCTGTCTTCCTTGGCCAACATCCTGTAACTGATGGGCAGTAGATTTTCTGTTCCTCTTTGTTTAGCAGGCAGGGGAGAGACTGTGACATGCTCACCAACCAAGGATGCAGAGCTATTCAATGCTGTTCTGGGAGGCCTTGGTCAGTTTGGCATCATAACTAGGGCAAGGATCCGGCTGCAGGAAGCTCCACAGAAAGTATGTAGCTTTTGAACTGTCATGTTTTTATTAGTATATTCGTATCATGTTTGCCATTATTTCTACATCCAAGTGTTGTATGACATGCATAGATAATCAAACAATTTTTTCAACTTCATTTAGGTGAAGTGGGTGAGAGCCTTCTATGATGATTTCGGCACCTTCACCGAAGATCAGGAGTTGCTGGTATCAATGCCAGATTCGGTGGACTACGTTGAAGGTTTCATCGTTTTGAACAAACAATCCCTTCACGGCTCCTCCATTGCATTCCCTGCGAATATGGGCTTCAACCCAGATTTCGGCACCAAGAGCAGTCCTAAGATCTACTACTGCATAGAGTTTGCGGTTCATGATTACCAGCACAAGAACACCAATGTGGACCAGGTAAGCCTCATAACTGTTCATTTTTTTTGTTTTTTGTGAACTTGGCAAATTAAGGCTTGGGGATGATTGAGTGGGCATCTATTTCAGGTCGTGGAAGGTATCTCAATGCAGATGAGCCACATAGCATCCCACTTGTACAGTGCGGAGGTGTCCTACTTCGAATTCCTCAACAGGGTCAGGATGGAAGAGATGAGCCTGAGGAGCAGTGGGCTCTGGGAGGTGCACCACCCATGGCTCAACATGTTTGTGCCAAAGGCTGGCATCAGTGACCTGAGGGACCTTCTCATGGACAACATCACACCGGATAACTTCGAGGGACTCATCCTCATCTACCCACTCCTCAGAGACAAGTAAGCTGTCTGTCCTACCAGTTAACAAAAAAAAAAAATAGACATTACATTAAGATATCCCAACATGGGGAACATCAATATATGCGTGGAAGCATTGTTTATGAAAAAAAAAATAGCATCTACCGATTAGATAACTAACCCCCGTTTCATGACCGCTTCATTAGCTTCCAAGCAGTCCGAGTTGGACGAGCCTTTCTCTGCATTATCCAACGTGGTTGTGCACTTTTGTTTAGTAGTAGTAACAAGTTCTTTTGAAGCACCCGCTATTCATACATAGCTTTCATGATTTGGGTGTGCACTCTTCTATTCTGTAAAGGTCTCTGGAAGAGAAAATATTTTTGATAAATGATGTGTGATGTATCCTTTCGCACGCCTAGCCGCCTACTTAGGATCTTCGTTACGTAGTATATATACATATTGGCTTGTTGGTCCCTTCTTTTGGGAAGTTGCTGCATTCGCTTTACTGTAGGGTGGGTGTAGAGGGCAGAAAAGTTGCAGCCAAGCTTCCTGCTAACATTGGACACACAAAATGAGAATGTAAGATTCGTCCGTTGTTTAGTGCTGCGAACTCTTTTTGGTTGAAAAGTTCTTATTATGTCTACAATATTTTTGGTAGAAAGTCCACACCTACAGTGGCTTTGTTGCATGATTATGAATGATTGTTTTTATGTTTTGTGGGTCCTTCAAATAGAATGACATCTGTCAGCAGCATCTGTATGATTTTAGCTGAACCTGTAGCTCAATGAGTGGCATCTTTTTTATTTGATGAAACCTTTGTTCCGTAGCAACCGCATAATATATGAACAAAAGGCACTTGATTTTCAAATTGAGGTTTTGTACTGCAGTGAAAAGGGGAATTATATTGTGGTTTATTTATGCTTAGATAAGATATTCATATCCTAATGCATGATAAACAATTACTTCCATCCACGTCAAACATCAGCAAGTAAGCTTTTTTCATTGGGATACAAATAAGATTGGACCAACTAAAAAATATTTGTTGTGATGCATAACGTTGTTCACAAGGCACAAATCTTGTGTGGTGTCAAAAAAGAATTTTTCAGATCCCATTGACCTCACATTCGAGTAAGTATTTGTATAAGTGTTGCTCCTACCTATAAGTTTATACAAGTTTAACTGCAAGATGGGTTTAAAATACAAGTCAACTCTGGGCTGATTGAGCCTTAACAACAGAAATAACTTATGTACTTGATTCATGTTCAATGTACTGAATTAATTTAATAGCCCCAATGTAGACTTGTCTAACTAAACATTAAAACGGACGTTTCTGAGTCAGGATACACTGAACTGCATAATGTCAACTATATAATTGTCTGACTCACCTTCTGCTTTTATCAAAGTCATGCTGAGTATTATCGTTTAACTGTTGCTCTCTTTATCTGACAGATGGGGCACCAACACCTCGGTCGTGCTACCGGATTCTGGGTCCACGGAGCAGGTGATGTACGTGGTCGGTATTCTCCGATCCGCTAATCCCGATGAAGGATGCTCCCACGACTGCCTCCAACAGCTCCTCCACCGTCACCGCCACATAGCTGACACTGCCGGAGCGCGACTTGGAGCAAAACAGTACTTGGCTCACCATCCAACTCCGGCTGGCTGGCACCAACACTTTGGCCCAGGGTGGGAGCGGTTTGCGGGCCGCAAAGCCCGGTTCGACCCGCTATCCATCCTCGGGCCAGGCCAAGGTATATTCCCCAAGGGAAACAACAACAATGCAGTGTATGCAAGCTGATGGCGTAAATTGCCACAGCGATCGGTGGAAAAATGAGTGATATAGATTAGGTGACTAAGGTCAAGGTGGAACTTGTTCTTTCTTTTCGTAGCTCCTTTGGGTTGTTTCCTTGGCATTTTGAGGCATCGGTTGTATTACTAATGGTGGTGCAACTTGGGAGAACCCAGTGGTGGGAGTACCACTTGGAATTTTGAAACTCTGTACAGGCTGAGGAAGCACGGCTCTAGGGATAGAGATAGTGATTCTAGTCGATCTGTATTTCGGTGTTCGATGTTGCCATTAACGTTCCTACTACTGTTTTCACTTTCTCCTACGAGTGTGAAATTCTTTGCACTCCACTCCTTTGGACATCGCTCCCTGGCCTCGTGTTGGTTGTTCATTTTTGTGGTCGACATGATATCCAAAATGATTACTCTTTACATTATTCACGGTTTTTAATTGTTTTGTTCTTCATTGAATGGAACCCGGCTTCAATGTCAAGTCGTATGGGAAAAAATTGATGGTTTTTAATATCGTATACTATACACTGTTGATCAGTTATTCTTATCAATAATTTGGCCTTGTCTGTTAAATTGTATGTTACTCCTTAAGAAAGTTTATTTCCTCCTTAAGCTTCATCTGAAGTGAGGGACGTATCCTGTGATCTTTGTTTCGGTTGGAAAACGAGGATGTTCATGTATTCCATCTTGGTGTTTCATCGGCCAAACAAAAATTATTTAAATGAGCAAGTTTAGCTTTTCGCCCCTTATTTGTGCTTGAGTGACTCATCTTACCACATTTTAGAAAGGTTTCCTCAAGTTACCCGATTAAATATGTTTAAACCGCATTTCAAGAAAGAACCCCAGCTTGGCAAGATGGACCCCCATACCAGACCATATAGTGGGTGATAAGGACATAATATTACAATATAACAAAAGATATTTAATAAATTATCTTAAACACTAGAAAATATATTATTTTTACCCATTTGCCTCCAAACTAAGCAATTGTAGTACTTATAATTGTTCTTAATCATTTTGAATCACCAATCAAGTTTAGAGAAAAGTTCACGTAAATAATAATCATTAGTAAGCTCAATCTTCTATGTAGCATCATTATATTCTAAATTGCGATCAAGTGTAGCTTTACACCCTTTTCAATTCCAAATTTTAATTCAAACCAAAAAGGTAATTTAAAGCCCGTACTAAATTTAAATTAACAATAGTGCAATATTTTATCTTATGTCAAGTACTAAACTAAGAATTAGTAGAATTGTGAAATTATGCGGAGAGAAAAGACTAGAATCAAAGCCAAAACAAGTTTTGAAAGATTTTCAAATTTGTTGGATTCAATTGAGTAACATCAAACATAATTTTACATTCTAGGTCGCTTAATAGGAAACACAAATATGCAATTTGTTTGAGGAAAAAAGAAAAAGATTCATAGGTAAATTTTAAACTTGAAGGTTTACATTAAGCTCAATTAATATTAATTTTGAAAGTAAATTAACAAAATCATAAACTTTGTAATACACTTTAGATTATACTTTCCATGCCCTTATATATGAGTATCGCTCAGCTTGGACTTAGCACGAAAGAGTTTTTGGTTTCATTGAAAAAATTAGTGCTTTATGTACTACTTTGTGATGTGGCGTCACGTCCCAAGTGCCTTCGGTGTTTAATAATAAAAGAAATATGTCTGAATCATGTGCTTGAGCATAATAGGAACTATTCAAAGATGACAAAAGGTGGCTAGGATTCCTCCAACAGAAAAGAGAAAACAAACATTTCCCAAAAAAAAATCGGTTATGTTTTGAGTCGTAGGTCATCTGTACTATCCATCACAGTGATCTTCGTTTTGTTTGGAGAACAAGGATGTTCATGTATTTCATCATGGTGTTTCATAGGCCATACAAAAATTACTTATGAGTAGATTTAACTTTTTTTTGCCCCTTTGTGCTTGAGTGACTCATCTTACGACATTTTAGAAAGGTTTCCTCAACTTACCCGATTAAATAAGTTTAAACCACATTTTGAAAAAGAACACCAGCTTGGCAAGATGGACCCACATACCAGACCTAGACCCATATAGTGGGTGACAAGGACGCAATATTATAAGATAAAAAGATATTTACATAAATTATCTTATATACTAGAAAATATATTCTATGTAGCATCATTATATTCTAAACTATGATAAAATGTACTTTACACCCTTTTCAATTCCAAATTTGCATTTAAACCAAAAAGTTAATCAAAATCTGATACTAAATTTAAATTAACAATAGTGCCAATCTTTTATCTTATGTCAAGTACTACCTCCGTATCAAAATATAAGATGTTTTAGCATTTGGCTTTCCGTTCGTATCTAGACATGTTTTAGTGCAAGGTTCACATGAATCTTGCACTAAAATATGTCTAGATACGAATGGAAAGCCAAATGCTAAAACATCTTATATTTTGATACGGGGGAAGTAATAAGTAAGAATTAGTAGAATTTTAAAGTTATGCGGAAAGAAAATACTAGAATCGAAGCCAAAACAAGTTTTGAGAGATTTTCTAATTCGTCAGATTCAATTGAGTAACATCAAACTTAATTTTTACATTCTAGGTTGATTAATAGGCAACATAAATAGGAAATTTATTTGAGGAAAAAGGATAAGGTTCATAGTTAAATTTAAAACTGTACGGTATACATTAAGCTTGGAGAAATTAAATTAGGAAAATCATAAACTTTGTAATACACTTTAGATTTTACATTTCATACCCTTAGATACGAGTGGACTTTTCTGGAATATACAAACAAACGAATAATAAGGTTTGGAAATAATCTGAATTGACTTAGGTCCTTACATTCTATTTAGGTTTGCTATTCGAAGATGACATAAGGTGGTTAGGATTGCTCCAACTGAAAAGAGAAAAGAAATGGTGCCCAAAGTTTTCCGGTTGTGTTTTGAGTCGTAGGACATCCGTACTATCAAGGGGTAAGAGCATCTGTAGCAGTGACCGAAAAGCGCGGAACCGTAAACGCGGTTTTCGGTTCGCGTTTTGCGCGTTTTGTGGGATGAAAATGGTTGCGGCAGAACAGAAACCAAAAAACACTCAGCTTTCGGTTTCTGTTCTGCGTGCAGCCATTTTCAGCCTGTAAAACATAGGTTCATCCACAGTTCAACAGATATGCATCTCATTTGACTTTACAAATACAAAAGCAATATAAAATCAATATGAAGTAAGAATATTATTTATTGTACAATACAAACTTAATTCAAATTACAATAATGTTTTAAATTACAACCCAAATAAAACAAATAAATAATAATCCAATACAAACCGAATTCAAATAAATAATGGTTCAAAGCACACATGAATAAAATGAATGAAAATGGCAGATTACTGCCCATGCCTATGCCAGTGGTGCGCAATGAGATCTTGTTGAAGCTGGCGGTGAGTTTCCTTATTCTCAATCTCCTAGTAAGTCTGAAGGAATGCTCTAACAGAATCTGGGTTTCTTGCCAGTTTCACATGTTTGCCTACATTGTCATAGAGTAAATCCAATTCCAAGCCCCTCTCATCCTCGACGATCATGTTGTGAAGACTTACACAACATGTCATTATGTTTTTGAGGGTTTTTGTATCCCAAAATCGAGCAGGACCTCGAACTATGACAAACCTAGATTGCAAAACCCCAAAGGCCCTCTCAATGTCCTTCCGGGCTGCCTCTTGTACATTGGAAAAGTGGATCGCCATTTTAGTCTCAGGTTTTGAGATGGTCTTCACAAATGTAGGCCAAGGAGGATAGATATCGTCGGCAAGATAGTACTCCTTTGTATATTCATGCCCATTGACAGTACAGTTGCAAGCCGGAGCATCACCACTAGCTAGCCTCGCAAATAAATGAGACCTTTGCAATACATTGATGTCATTGAGTGTGTCCGTCAAACCAAAAAAGCAATGCCAAATCCACAAATCCTCAGACGCAACAACCTCAAGAACAATTGTTACATCACCACTCTTGCCATAATACTGCCCGTGCCATGCCTTCGGGCAGTTTTTCCACGTCCAATGCATACAATGAACACTACCTAGCATGCCTAGACAACCACGAGCCTCAATTTGTGCCATCAACCTCGTCGTGTCCTCCTCATTCGGTGCACTAAGATAAATAGGACCGAAGAGGCGGATTATCACTTTGGCAAAAATGTGCACTGACTCGATTGTAGTATCCTCGCCAATGAGATGATACTCATCGGCGTAGTCCGCCGGATGGCCGTATGCAATCACCCTCATTGCTGCGGATATCTTCTGATATGCGCTAAACCCCAACAGTCCCGCCGCATTCCTCCGGTGAGTAAAATACCGACAATTGGCCTCGCAAGCTTCTACAATTTTGACGAATAGGGATCGATGTGTTCGGTACCTTTGACGGAAGATGTGAGCGGATAGGTTGGTATCTCGGCGAAGTAGTCTCACATGAGCAGCTCGTTGCCGTAGAAACGATTCCGGGGAATGCATAGGCGGTCGACGGTGGATCCGCGCCTCTTCTTCCTATGCGTATCCTCGAACTTCTTCACGGTGAGGACCACCACCGCCATTTGCTCCGGTGGTAGGAGCAACATCTCAACGTCCGAGTCGTCGGACAAGGACGAGTCCTCGAGCAAAAATTGGTCGCACGCGCTCAACTCCATCTGAAACGAACACGGGGAGAGAAATCAACACCAAATCCATCGGAACATCGACCGGGATCGAGCGGAAAGTCACTCACTGACAGATCCGGTGCGGCGGCAGAGATTGGGCAGGGAACGGCCGGAATCGAAGGCGGGCGATTTGGATCCGGTGCGGCGGCGACTCAGCGGGAGCAGATATGGCGGGAAATGGCCGGAATCAAGGGAGGCGGGTGGAGGCGGCGGCGACTCGGGGGGGGAAGAGAAACAATCTATCGCGGAGCTGAAATGTCCATCCCGCCAACGCTTTGCAGGTTTTCCAGGGCACCGTCGGTTCAGAGGGGAAAACTGCATATACTCGGTTTTGAGGGGAAAATTCTTGGGCGCCCGAAAAACTTTATACTGTTCGGTCACTTTTTCGGTCGCTGTTCCATCTCGTTTTTCCTCGCGCAAGCCGTATCGGGCGGTTATTTTTTCAGTTCCCGGCTTTTTCGGTCACTGCTAGAGATACTCTAAGAGACCTGGCACCACTAGAGCATATACAACCTCTTAAGTTCTATAAGACCACGGAGGTACGTAAAAGACTTGGCACCACTGGATCTTATACATTCCGATCTTTGGCAACACTGCATCAAGAAACATATCCTGGAAATCAAATCATGTACACGTCTGCATATGCACCCTAAACATTCCTATAGCTCAAAGAGAGAGAGAGAGAAAGAGAGAGAGAGAACCCATGAATTTAGTGTTGAATTATTGTTGTTCCCAGTCCAGTTGTGCCGGACTTCACCCCAGATGTACTGTTCCGCTAGTAGTTCCGGTGCTTTTGGTTCATGGTGCTCCAAGGTTTGTGCATTTTGTGAAAATAGCTCTAGAATGCCTGAAACTTGACCCCGACACTTGGTCCAGTTGTACCAGACCACCCTATAGTTCTGGCCTTAGAAGTGGTTGTACCGGGGTTTGACGATCAGGATACCCCACCACGGTGCACATCCGTGTAAAAACGCCCTAGAAGGACCGACACTGGTCCCTATAACAAGGCCCGATTGTACCGGGGCCCATTTTGTTTCAGGTATGTACCCCGGTTGTGTGGGGCACATGGACAACAGAACTTTTGGATTTCAATGGATCCTATAAATACACCCCTTCTTCCCTAAGAGGATGGGACGACTTACAGCCTCTCTTCTCCATTGTTCTAAAGGTTAAAAACTCTTGAGAACTCCCTTTCCCTTGCACCAATCGTCTTGATTCTTTGGAGGTCCACATCTAGGGTTACATCAAAGTAATTTGATTTACTCCTACTATCGTTGGTGGATTGACCCCTATTAGTAACTAAATCCAACCAGCCGAACTTCAGTTGGCCGGGTTTTGTTCCTAGGTATGATCGACAGGAAATTTGCTTCAACAATAATCAAATTTGGAGTTCTCTGTAAAAGGGGTTCTTCTTCCCCATTGAACTAAGCCCTTTCTTGATCCCTCACTCATCCATTGTTGATCTTAAGAAAGATTTCTTCCTCCTCATTCCCTTCCATGAATCTTGTATTTCTTTGAGGGAAAAGAGGACGAGATCTAGATCAAGATTTCGAGCACAGCAAATCTCTCTTCTATGTGAAGGAGAGTTTTTTTGGATCTAGATCTTTGGGTCATTAGTTGACATCCTCTTTTGTTCCTCCGCTCTAATTCTTGCATAACTTTTTGTTGCTTTGGTGAGATTTGAGAGGAAGGGTGGGAATACTTTTTTTGTTCTTGCTTTGCATTTGCTGCATCAGTTTGACTTCTCCACATTGACTTTCCCGATTGAGAGACTGTGTGGTTGCCACTCTTGGACGGTGTCCTCCTAGTTGGCTTGGCGGTTGCCGCCGTGAACTCTTCATGGAAGATTGTGAACATGATCTGGCTTTCCCCTTAGTGGGATCTGTGAAGAAGATGTGGAGCTTTCCTACTCCGGGGTGGAGGAAAAAACTAACTGCAAGGATGCTAACTTCGTGGAGTTATCTTGGAGAAGAAGGCTTGTTTTCGTAGCGTTCGGGGGTCCTTCGTGGTAACCTGCTCCTCTCCAATAGTAATGCAGTTTCCTTTCAAAAGAGTGAACATCGGGATACATCTTCGCCTTAGGGTGTCTTGGTTACTCTATACCCGAGTTTATTTTTTTTATTATAGTCTTTGAGCTTGGGGAAGTTATATATATTCGTGTTTGTTAGTTGTGAGACATCTCGTATACTCGTCTTGTTTAGGTTAAGATTGTTGTGCACTTAGTTGATCCTAGCATCCTTAGGTTTTATGTTGAAAAACTAAACAAGTAGCTAGTTTATTTCTGCATTTTCTAAGCCAAATCCATAATAGTTTTAAAAATGTCTATTCAACCGCTCAAGGGGACATCTCGATCTTTCATAAATCTATTGACCCATCTCTGATATTAGTCCGAACTATCGGGACCAGGACCCACATCTACACATCTCGGCAAAGCCTTGGGGGGGGGGGGTTATCACTTTTGGGATTTGGAAGCACACCCTTGTAATGAATAATTGTATTCTTGGATAATTGTTTCCCATAAGTCCAATCAATAACCCCTCTTAATTGTGTTCCTATGAGTCAAAACAAAAAAATATAAGATTGCAAAGTTTAAATACGTCACCCTATTTCCCCCTCTCTCTTTTTTTTTTACTTAAGAGGTATCATTTCATCGTCGTCTTTGTTTCACGGTTTGGTTAAAACCTAATCATGTAACTCACAAAAGTGATTAGTTCCCTAATCGCTTGTTGTGGACACCAAAACCCACCTAGGGTATATACGTTTTTAAATTTTCATATTGAATGGAGTTATGTTCATTGTTATTTCATTTTTGTCTTATATTTGTCGACGTGTGTACATTATTAGTGACAAAATGAACATGGAACACCTTAAACTATATTTGTAATTTTAATTAAATATAATTATGGTTAAATATTAAAACTGGACAATTAATGAAATTTTGGTTTACGAAATTGCGACTGTTGTTTATTTGTTAAACTAATTATTTTTCAATATTTTATGTTTATGTTGAATGCTAATGCTCACAAATTGTACCTGAAATTACAAAATAAGTTGAATTGTTATGGACCATGGACACCTGAAAAATATGCATAGACAAATAGATAACTAATTATTGTATTGCTGCTAATCTACAAACTGTAGTTAGAATTATTCAAAGTGGTCGGACGACGGATTTAATTGGACACCACACGTTCCCTCACCAGTTGTGGCCCGTATGTAGTGAACATCTGATATCTATGTGAAAACCAATATGAATTTATATCAGTGATTTAATTCTGCGAATATTTCCACCATACAGTCAATGCACAACCATAATTCCATGCACGACTAGAACCATGACACCATGGTATTTTCTAGGGATGTAAACGGATAGGATAATTTATGCATCCAATCTGTTGCCTATTCCGTTTTAAAAGAATCCATATTCGGTTTAAAGCATCCGACATATAAGGATATCTGATTCTGATTTGAACACCTGGTATAGGATATGGTATGAAAAATAGTATCTGAATATGCATTATCCAAACATTAATTAGAATTATCCGATGTTTTTAGCTAAATAATTTGTTTTTTTACCGAAAAACAAAGGATATTATGTCACAACTATTAGTTAGTTATCGAGTACGTCCATTAATCATCAACTAACTTACATAGTACTATAGATTACAAGTTTGTTAGGCTACTATGCTATTTAAGCATGTGTGGATGGTATTTTAGGTCATGTGTTTATTTATTTTATCAATGTGGACATGTATCTGCAACCGGTCATTGTCCACTCCGCTCTGAATCTGGTAAGAAAATATGGAATAGGATGTGGTAAAGGAAAAATCTGATCCCTTTACATCCCTAGTATTTTTGGACCTACGAGGCGAATCATGGTTCTTTCCTAAAAAAAAGCTGAATCATGGTTCGAAGAAAAAAAATCTCCTATTGCCACCCGGTCGTACGCTGTAATACTGAAACCATAGCTCCCGCGAGCGACCGGGAGCTCCCTTTGCACCGCCGACTCCCAGGTCCCCTCCTCCCCCTCCCCGTCTCGCCGCAGCCAGAGGGCGTCTTCGTGCGAAGCCCGGTGGCGTTGGCGTTGGCGGCGGGGTCTCCTCCCCGCTCAGGTACTGGTGGGGCGGGCCGCGCGATGGGGGCGCGATGTTGGGCGTGGCAGCGCAGTCTTCCAGTAGCGGCGCCTCGGCGCGAGTGTGCTGCGGCGGCATGGTGGTGGCTTCGTGACGTGGTATGCATGCTCGAGATGAGGCGCTCCAGCGCAGATCTCAGACAGCGGCTCCTGGCGGCCTAGTTGGTGAATCACGCGACGTTACGGCAGTCTGGGCGACGATGGTTGGCAGCGCGGGATCTCCTGCTGGAGCAACGAGAGGGGCCCGATCAGTGCCTGTAGCAGGCTATGCGGGCTTGTGGTGGCCTGGATTGGGCGTTCGTCGAGCTGGCCATGGTGATGGCTGCATCGGTGCCTTCCCCGAGAGTCCGTGCGCAACGACGACATCCTCGTTGATAGACTAATTGTGGCTGTTGTTTTGGAGACCGCATGTGTTTCGTTGGGGCATGGATGCCGGGGCGGCAGCCCCGGATGAAGAGGTTGCGCGTTTGGTTCTGTTGCGGCAGCGCTACAACGGTGGTGGCTTCTTCGTTTGGCTATGTGGGTAGCGAGGGAAGGAGCAGAGGATGATCCTGGTGTTGTCGTCTTCGTGGTGGCGGTTCTGTAGTCTAGATCTGGAACTCTTGTGGGTCTTCGTGGTGGCGGTTCTGTAGTCTAGATCTTGGCGCCGGCGGTGGAGACACCTACTGGTGTCTTATCCCTCATGGGGGCACCATTGTGGGTCCCTCTCTATGCCAGGATTCCGGATGAAAACCCTAGTCCGATCATTCGGACTCAGCAGTGGCGGCGTTTCACATCATTACCCTCTTGGGGGAATTGTCGTGGGACTCAGGTTTTTGCTGGTGGCAGCTTTGAGTGTGCATTGGCTCTGATGCCGAAGCTCCTTTGGCTCTGGTTGGAGATGAACTTGCTGGTCTCCTATTCTTTTATACGTGACCTTGATGTCTTTGATCACGGTACTCACTGTTCGCTGGTAGGATCGGCGCTCCACGACCCGGAGTGAGAGGGCAGGTGGCTCTCTCCAGCAATAGCTTGGTGGGTTTGGTGCATCGAGATCCGGTGGTTTCTCGGTAGGCGCTGAGTCGGTCCCTCTCAGTAGTGTAGGATGCTTAGTGCTAGGTGTGACTTTTCCGGTTTTCACTGCTCGACTTGTTGCTTTGTAAGAGCATCTTCCCTCCACCTTATATCATTTCGGAGCGAAAATTTATTTCAAAAAAAATACGACGCCTTGATTATAGTAGTAGGTGGTAAATAACGCGGAGCAGCGCACGAGACGAAGCTAGAAGCAACACGTAGCATTTTCCGCACACACCTAGACGACATATGATAAAACCCTCCTCCGCGCGAAAGCGACACCGAATCCCCAGTCTTTTTCACCACCTCTAGCCTTTCTGCGCTACATCAAGTAGTCGTACTGTACGTAGTATCTTTGATGGTTTGCGTCGATTTCGAGAGGGATTGCGAGATCCGTAAAAGCACAGGCTGCCGCTGCTGCCAGCGATCCTGTTCTCGATTGAAGTAAGAATTGACAAGTGGGCAAGGCAGAGGCCTGGGCAGTACAGTACGACGCGGTGCGGCAGCTAGCTAGCGTGTGCGGCAGGGCAGAGACAAAGGGGATCGAGGCCGTACCTTGGGAAGATCTTTCGCCTTGGATTGTTGCCACAAATTTATTCTCTTCGATAGGTTAACAGAGTGGCAGACATTGAGAGAAAGGTCATCCCGTGTGGTGCGTGAATTTGGTGCTCCACGAACGACGCCAAAGCTCTTTTATTCGCGAGGGGCGTACAAAAATGAAACGGACGTCGTTTAGTCTAGCCTGGAAAAGTTGAGAGTGATGTGCTCATAAATTGTGGTGGTAGCATAACATGAAGATGGATATTGTTGGTTTTGTCGGCATTGGCATCGACGTGAAACAAGAGATTACGAATTGACTAGTAAAATATGTGTATCTCTGGCGGTAGGCATGAGGAAATTACACAAACCACCAACTATTGATGTTACTTTTGCACAAACCAATCATTTTACATGTTTTTTTTTAGAAATCATTAACTATTAGTGTAATCATTGAATATATGTCTGAAGCGTAGGTTAATCTGATTAACAACCGTTCTAGCCATTGAGTAAGTTATTACGGGGCATTGCTGCAGCCGTGCTATGTTGGACAGGAGACGATCTAGTATCATCACAAGCACCAAGCATGCATGCGGCGAGTCCGAGGAGGGAGCAGGATTTCTACTAGCAGCTGTCACCTCCCCTAGACCATGCATGGTTCTCTCTCGCACTTGCCCGGTCGCATTGCATTGCACCCCCGTGCCGTGAAACAAATATCACGCACGCCAGCTTGCAGCTAGCGGCATCCACGATAGATATGATTCGCTCGATCGTACGGGCATTGAATAATCTGATTGAAGCGTCGATTAATCTGATTAACACCGTTATAGCCATTGAGTAAGTTATTACGGGGCATTGTTGCAGCCGTGCTATGTTAGACAGGAGACGATCTAGTATCATCATAAGAGTTTTTTTTAAATATTATTTTTATAAACCGTAATTCAAAATATAATACGCGGAACGAAAAAATTGCACATATATTGCACAGTCGGCTTGCGGGGGGCCGAAACACATGTTTCGGTCGTCTGTTGGCCGATAGGAGTGATTCGGCCGGCAGATGGCCGAAACTCTCCCAGCCCAGGCCCGCATCAGAGGCACGGTGCGCCGATTCATACCTGTTTCGGCCCGTAGCCGGCCGAAACACTGTTTTTTTTTTTGCATTTTGGCCCTCTTCTTGTTTGTCTTCCTGCCCTTTTTCTTCGCGCCATTTCTGTTCCCGCCCTTTTTCTCCCGCCAGTTTCTTCCCGTCATTTTTCTATTCCCGCCATTTTCTCCCGCTAGTTCTCTTCCCGCCATTTTCCTATTCCCGGCCTTTAAATTCCGCTGCTCACTCAGATTGTATACTCACTGGAGGATGTCTAGTTGGCCTCGCGACGGTAGCTGGCATCCCAACTTCTCTGAGCGGCTTGTCAAGGGTGCCGACGAGTTTATGGTAGACAATAGATTAGTTCCATGGGAGGAACTCCTTAGTAGTGATAGTCTTCTCGTTGAGTTAGGCGAGTCATTGAGGAGGAAAGGTTGTTGGTGTCGTAGGACACCCCAGGAAATGCGACAGGAACTTCTCAGGATGCATGAAAGGTGGAAGAAGGTGAAGCCAAGATTAAGGAGTGAATTTGACATCAACTGGTTCGCAGATAGACCTTACTTATGGGCCGAGGATACCGAGGACGATGATGATGTCTTCATGCCTAGCAGCACGGCCAAGAGAGTTGCAGCGTTGAAGGGCAAGAGAGCGGCAACGTTGAAGGGCAAGAGTGTTCCATCGACAAAGAGCGACGACGATGATGATGCCTTCATGCCTAGCAGCACTAGCAAGAGAGCTGCAGTGTCGAAGGGCAAGAGAGCGGCAACGTCGAAGAGCAAAAGTGGCCCATCGACAGAGGTAGGGGGCTGCGTCGACGGGAGATGAGTTCATGTAGTTTAGGTGAAGTTTTAAATTTCTGTATTGTTAGTGTTATTTCAGAATGTGGTTGTATCTTAATTTCCTGTTGTAATCGTACCCTATATATTAGTAATTTTAATAAGTGTGTGAAGGAACTGTAGAAAAAATATGTCTGATACATATTATTACGTCGAATGGTACATAGATACAAATATGTCTGATACATAGTATTACGTCGAATGGTACATAAATATGTCTCATACATAGATAGAAGTTTCAGACTTCACTATGTTTACGATACCTAGGCTTCGGTTTCCGCGGCCGAGGCCCTGAAGGTGACAACCGGTTTCGGTCGCGGTGCTCACGCAAACCTCGGCCGAGCATCGGAGCCTCCTCCTGTGGCTGTGTCTCCTGCTGTGTCTGTGTCTCCTGTGTGACGGGTGGTGGCGTATGGAACAACAAATCATCCTCCATCTCTGTGTGTGGTGAATCAGCAAGCCCACCTACGAAAGTTTTTTTATTACTAGATAAGTGCATACTATATTAAAAAAATTAATATGTGCGAATAGTAACAACAACGTATCTATTCACATAAGACTGGTCAACGGCGTCGAAGAAGTGTTCCAGCCTACGTGTACAAGATGACCTGGAGGTAGCATCCCCATCTGGTACTGAGTAGGCATCCCCAACTGGAACTGAGGTGGCATCCCGTACGGAAACTGAGGTGATATCCCCATCTGGGACATGCCGTACTGCGACTGGGGTGCTTGCCAGGACGAACTATCAGGCTGGGAAGGATCTGGTGGCGTCGGCTGAACGTGAGGTGGAGACGGGTGCTGCGACGAACTAGCAGGCTGAAAAGTATATGTAGTAGGCTGCTGCGTCCATGTACCAGGCTGTCCAATAGGTGGTGGACGGGGAATCTGTAGTGGTGTAACTTGTCTAGTATGTGGTGGACGAGGAGTCTCCTGTCGTGTGAGGCGTGGGCGCGAAGCTCCATGATGGGGCACAACGTCTGTATAGCGGCTATAAGTAAGAACATTGTACACATCTCGTAGCTTATCCTCGAGACGTGTGAACCAAGATGCATGTTGTGGCTGCGGCGTGAACCCAGCTACATCCCTATGAATATCGACTACCAAATCAGACTGTAATTGAAAAATAAGATGTTATGTACGATCAATCAAAGAACCGTACATACGTAACGAATAATAGAGTACTAACTGCGTAGTTTTTAAAACCCGCAATAGCCTCCAATGGGTACATGTCCATAATAGAAGGGGGTTGCATCTGAGAAGGCTGAGTCGTCTGCGTCAAGCGGAGTCGTGTAGACTGTCTATACCTCCGTAGATATGCGTAAAAATCATCCTGCTGAAAGGGGTCATCAGCCTGCCATAGTGTCGTCGTCGCAGTCGCCCATTCATTTATGAACGGCTGTAGGGTCTGAAGCCAAATGACTAAAGGTCTTTCGCCTCCTTGGCGGCCAAGTCTGAAACAGGTTTATTCATATTAGAAATAATTATAGACTGAATAAAACTAATAGACTGAAAATTAACTTACCGGTGGATTTCCCGTCATAGGCGTGGCAGTCTGACGGGAGGGTCCGATAATTGTTGCCGTCCAAACTGTCTCATCACCCTTTGCTGGGCCATCTTCTCGACCATGACATCAAAAATAATATGAGCCTGAGTCTACCAGTACAGCTGATCTCTCCTGCATAACCGAGATATGTCGAAGGGGTATCTCGCAACGATCCTCTGGTTATCATATGGCTCCCATATCAACTGGTCCTCACGCAACTGATCAAACTGCATAGTGAATGATGGGTAGCAATTCTTCACTTGATCTTACGCGTATCGTCTCTGCAAATTAAACTAATTAGTTTAATGAAATAACAAATGATGCATAAGTAAACTAAGTACGGAGGTGCAAAATTTACCTCTCTACGTGTCCACACGCTGCCAACTGCAGGCAAATCGACCACATTTGGATCAATGAGTCTGTAATCCTAAGGCCTCTGAGCGTCGACGTCAGGTCTACCAATATGAACCTCTCCCACGACCATAGGTGCAACAGTAGTGGACAACCAAACAACGAAGATGACGGTTTATTCTTCGTGCAAACATTGCACAAAGCTCTGTAAGTAGCAGCTAACACAGCCGAACCAAAACTCCTGGTCACTAAATCTGCTGGTGTATGTGCATCGGCTATCTCGCGGGCAAGAGATATATAGCGCGCACTAATAGTGTCGACGCGAATCTCAATGAACATCCACTTACCGAACACCCAAAGTATGTATGCCTCCAAATATCTAGTAATCAGCGGCGCATCCATAACACTAGCAGGATATCCGAAATTACGAATCTGCATAGCACGGAGAAATGAATAAGTATACAATAATTCAGAATGGAAAGATTAAAACTGTTGTACAAATAAATTTACCTCGAACTGGGTCAATCAAGAAACACGAGGTCCGTGTGCGTGGTCCGGTAAGTGCGGAACTCCTGGTAGCGCAGCGGCAAATCATGCCTGCATCTCGTCACGCCAATATTCTGAAGCCTACAGAATTAACAATTAATTTTACAATATTAGCGGTTGTATAACGTAATGACATTTTACAAATATATTGATGATACGTATCTATCAATCCATTCAGCGTGTATCATCCAGTTACTCGCTGGTGTGCGTGTACGCAACACACATAGTTGTCCACCTTCCTCCCATATCCTAGCACGGTGTTTTCCATCGATCGCCTGACTAAGCAATGGATATGCAGCCATCTATACATATTACAAATTATAACATAGTCAACAAATATTACAAATATAAACATAGTTCATACATATTACAAATTAAAATATAGTCTTACTAATAAAAACATAGTCCATACATAATACGAATTAAAATATAGTCTTTTAAATAATAACATAGTCCATACATATTACGAATTGAAATATAATCTTACAAAATAAAACATAGTCGACACATATTATAAATTAAAATATAGTCAATAATACATAGTCAATATTTATTGGCGTACATCACTACGCTCCTCGCCTTCGTCCACGTCCTCGGCTGCCATCTCCACGTCCTCCGTTGCCTTGTTTAGGATATTTGGAACAATATTTTTCCTTGTGCCTCTTTTCATTGCAAAGCAAACATAGTCGAGTACACCCACCAGCTTCATGTGCACCGTGATGCCGTACCTAGCTCCATGTGCATCGTGAAGCAAATACCACTTCACAGGGGGCTCTTTCTCTATCCACTCTTCAAAATTTCTTTTTCTGGTTCCCTTTTTTCTCTTTGTTCCGGGTGGGTCAATTCCAGGAAGGTCACACAAACCTACGGGTTCTTCATCTTCTCCCATCATTGCAGCCACATGTGTAGCTACAGCTTGTGCCTGCGCGGCTTTCCTCTCCCTCACTTGCTTCCTCGTGAATTCATTCAGCCTATCCCATATAAATTGATACTTTCTCAGCTGGTTCTGATTGCAAAGTCGTTTAAATAGGTTCATCAGACGCTTACTCTTTAACTGTGAGTAAAAATTAGCACCAAGGTGGCGCATACACTAGCGGCTCTGCAAATCAGTCCATGGCGTTGGTTCGTCAATGAAAGGGTGTTGAAGTGCCTTAATAGCCTTTAACATACCAGGATGTCTGTCATGAAGAATGCAAACATTGGGACGATCCTGCACAATAGCTATTTTTATTTGCCTGAAGAACCATAACCAACTCTCATAGTTCTCACTCTCAACAAAGGCCATAGCAATTGGGATGATCTGATTGTTCCCGTCCACACCTATTGCGGTAAGGATCTGCCCCTTGTATTTTCCTATGAGAAACGTTCCATCCACACACAGCACCGGACGACAATGGTTGAAAGCTTGGATGCAAATAGAGAATGCGAAAAATACCCTATGCAAAACCTTATATCCAGGAGCCGTATCCATATAGCAGTGTTCGACGTCCACATAAGTGCCAGGATTTCTATGCTGCAATGTGCGGAGAAGACGGACGACGTTCTCATACGAGTCCAAAAAGTTCCCAAACCTCTCCTCTAAAACCGTCTTCTTAGCTCTCCAAGCCTTCCCGTATAAAATCTCCTAGGACCATCTAGCCTTTAGTGTGTTCTGGATATCTTTGGCTGAAAAATCTTTTTTCTTCACAATCTCACTGAATAAGAGACGCGCAATGAGAGTGGAAGTTAGGTTTGGATGTTTATTCAACATGTTCTCTCTGATACATGTGTGAGCCACGACGTCCGAAATGACCCAATTCACGTCATACTTCGGAACGTATCCGTGCACTCTTCCAGGACAACCAATTTCAACACAACTCAGTGTAAAAAATTTCGGACTTGACACATCAGTTCGGTAAATCTTTTGTGTGGACAATGCCCACCGTGTCACGGCTTCCCTTAGCTGCTACTTCGAGGTATACTGAGAACCTATTTCAATATTATTCATATGATACTCCCATGCCGATTCCTGCCTAGTATTCACAGTCATGATGGTCGACATGTCCTCATTCCAGGAATTAGGAATAGGCACATCCTCATCATTATCTTCGTCATCTTCTGCATTGTCTTCTTCGTCAGAATTAAGATCTGCCGTCAACCCATCCTCGTCTTCGTTCTCCATCTCTTGTTGCATACTTCCTACGCCCGCCTCCTCATCCTCATCCCAATGCTCATCCCCGTCAGCCTCGCCACTTTCAGGACCCTCACCACTTTCGGGAGCTCCTGCCGACTGACCACTCTCTGCACTTTGAGACATATATTCAGACGGATCTACAGGTTCTGACCCAATTGACTGACTATTTTGTCCAGTTTCATAACCAACGCCACCTTGTGCCATATTGTTTTGTTTCGGCACAAACAACACGAGGACGATAGGTTTCGTACCTCGGCGTTTGCATGTTGCTAGCCAATTCACCCAGGTCTGTGTCCGATCTAGCGGTATCAACTTCCAACAAATATTTGTACGAGATTTTGACCATAACGACTGAATGCTAACCGTCCACAAACTAGGATCAAATCCAAAATTCATCGTCAAATAGTGCTGAACCGGGCTAATTCTCGCTTTACCAGGCTCGGTCAACGGAATCTCCACATTTTCGAATTCAGTAAGATCAACACCATATTAATTTGTCCGGACAGTACCATAACCATAGTAAACCACAATACTGACCACTTCGGACATGTCTCGTCACCTAAACAAATATATTGCATAATCAAATACTATATAACTAATAAATCTTAACAGGACCTCCACTGAGAAAATGACATCCACCTAATATCTTAATAAATATACCACCTAAAATAAATCTAATCTCACAACTTATCTAAAAAAATATAGACACCAAACTTAAAATAGCTACAAGATTAGGGTTTACCCTTGATGCGTGCAAAATCAGTCGTTACTGCAGTCAAACTTCAACGTAGCATCACCACCACCGCTACACCGCTCCTGCTACTCCACCAACACCACCACATCCCTCCATTGTTGCCCACCATTGCTCCACCGCCGAACCTAAAACTACTCCAAAAACTATCCCATGAACAGATCAGGGATGCTCTTGGCCTCTATTTTTGATCTGTGGAATAAAATGTGTACTTTCCAGGCTATTTTTAGAGATCAATCTAGAGTTGGTCGCAACTTTTTTCAGAACAAGAGAGAGAGAGGAAAGGAAAGCAGCCACTAAGAAGAAGAGAGGAGGAAGAAGAGAGACGCGTCAGGCGTCTTGGCTGGCCTGTTTCGGCCGCCAGTGCGCCGAAAGGAGAGATTCGGCCGTCAGAGGGCCGAAAGGGCGGGCCCCGCATTGCGGCCTGCGCAGAACACATGCACGTCGGCCTGCCGCGTGCCGACAGATGTGTTTCGGCCAACAGTCAGCCGAAAGGAGAGATTCGGCCCCCCTCGAGCCGACTGTGCAATATTTGTGCAATTTTTTCGTTCCGCGTATTATATTTCGAATTACGGTTTATAAAAATAATATTAAAAAAACACATCATCACAAGCACCAAGCATGCATGCGGCGAGTCCGAGGAGGGAGTAGGATTTCTACTAGCAGCTGTCACCTCCCCTAGACCATGCATGGTTCTTTCTCGCACTTGCCCGGTTGCATTGCATTGCACCCCCGTGCCGTGAAACAAATATCATGCACGCCAGCTTGCAGCTAGCGGCATCCGCGATAGATATGCTTTGTCGGAGAACTGTCCCAGGAACTGGGGGTGTCTCGAGAAGGATCGAGTAAGGGGCTGAACACGGAATCAAAAAACCCTCAACGTGCTCCGGCGACGGTGCTCGTCGGACTCGCTGCGGGACAGCACTGCAGAAAGGGAACACTCGGTCTTACCCAGGTTCAGGGCCCTCTTGTGGAGGTAAAACCCCTACGTCCTGCTTTGGTGTATTGCACTGCTTGGAGAGTTTACAGTACAAGGAGAGCTTGTCGAGCTCGAGGTGGCTAACAATGGCTACTTGCTAGTCTTCAGATCTAGGGTTTTAGGCTCAGGAATCTTGGCACCCTTTGCTTGGGCGTGCTCCCCCTCCTTTTATAGGCGTCCTGGACCTCTTCTGCCCAAACATTTGGGCGGGAAGGGTTACCACACGGCGACGATGGAGGAGGCGCGGTGCACGATAAAGGTGAGGTCCACCATAAAGGTAAAGCTCGTGGACGCGGTCCACGGCAGGGGAACGGCGTCACCAAAGCTGAAAAAGGTCGCCGACCAGCCGGACGGTGGGCTGGCACTTGCCGAGGTGGGAGGTGATCCACAGCGACGTCGTCCTTGGAGCGTAGCTGCAGACGGTTCCCTTATCACCAAAGAGGCAATACTCGTTATCCGCTTTGCTTGGCTCCGCTTTGTTGACTGCTTTATACATGGAAACGGCAACTGCGGCATTGTCGTCATCGTGCGTAGGCACGCGCGTCACTCTGCACATGGCGCAGAGCCCATGTGCGCTCTGCCGCGGGGGCAGAGATGGCTTCGCGAGGAAGGAGCTTCGCGAGGCGAAAAGCCTCGCCGAGCCCTCCGGCTGGGTCCTTAGCGGAATTGCGGGTGGCGTCGGAGACACCTTGTCGAGGAGCGATCCCTCGCCAAGGGAAGAAACCTTCGGCGAGGAGGGGAAGATCCCTCGCGAGGGAAAAACCCTCGCGAGGCTCGCCAGGCTGGAGAGCCTGGTCCTTAGCGAAATTCATCCAAAGAATCTTGTGGGCCCTGGCAGGCCGGCCCGTGGTACCCTGGTTTCCACTGTGCCGACAGTAGCCCCCGGGCCCGCGACGGGCACGCCGAGGCCCATGGACGAAGGCGAAGCGTCGAGGGGCCAAAGATGCCTGACAGGGCCGCGACACATGGAGCGCTGCGGTTGCACCCGTGGCCACGACCTCCTCGGCTCCAACGGGCGACGTGGCGGGGCCCGCCACGACTCGGGAGTCGGTCAATAAAGCCTGGGCGCGCGGTCGGCGCCCATCACTTCTCCCATAACTCCTCCGCACACTTCTCCCCACGCCTCCAATCTCTCCAGAGCGCTCCAACCCCAGAGTCCTCATCTTCTTCTCCGGCGACCATGGCACCCAAGAGAGCTGCCACCGACCCGAAAGGCAAAGCCACGGTGCAGGCGGGCACGTCTGCGGCGGCGGCGCGGGGTGCCACGTCTGCGGCGGCAGCGCGGCGGCGATTTCCAAGGTGCAGCATCTGGTGGCCGCCAACACCCACGAGCTCGGTGCCACTAGCATAGCGCCCGGCAGCTGCAAGGTCGGCCCGGGGTACTACCCCATCTTCTTTCACACACTCTTCGCCGGCCTCGTTCCTCCCTTCTCCAGTTTTCTCCTGGGGATCCTTGAGGCGTACCGGATCCAACTTCTTCACCTCCACCCCAACTCAGTGCTTATTCTCGCCATCTTCGCCTACCTCTGCGAGGCGTACGTCGGTGTCCACCCTTCGGTGGCCCTCTTCCGCAGCTTCTACTCCCTCCGGAGCACCAAGTCGAACGAGCGGCTTGGATGCGTCTCCTTCCGTATCGCCGCCGCCCGAAGTGAAGAATACATCCCTATCGCGTGGCAGGGTGAGAATGCCATCACAGAGGTGACGCAGAAGGTGGAGAAGTTCCGCGAGAAATGGCTTTTTGCTGGCACCAAGTCCTCGAACCGTAACCTGGAGGTACCCGTGGCGCCGCCGAGGAAGTGGGCACGTTGGGCGAGCGGCGACTTCGAGGGCCCTAAGCTTGAGGCGGTGTACGAGCGTATTCAGGTGCTCCGCGAGGCCGGGCTCACCGGTCGGATGGTGGCGATGGATTTCGTCGCACGCCGCATTGCTCCTCTCCAGTGGCATTCGGAGCCAATGTGGACCTACTCAGGCCCGGATGATAGGATGCGCCTCAGCGCCGATGACCTCACCCCGGGGGAGCTGAAGCAGATCATGAAGGTCCTCTTCGCTTCAACGTCCATTCCTTCCCCCAGCAACGACGACGCCTTGCCGTTGTTCGTCTACGTGGAGAAGAGCGTGCGCGAAGCCCGCAAGCTCCTGCCCCTTTTTGATGAATGGGGCATCAGGCCCGCAAGGCTTGTCGGGACCCGCCGCAATCCATGGGCCGTAGAGCAGGAGCAGGGGGGCGACGCACTGGAGCCGGACGAGGACGAAGAGTCTGGCGAGGATGATGCTTCCCGAGGCGCCAACTCCTCTGGCGAGGACGAGGCTTCGAGAGGTGCCGATCCCTCGGGGGGCGACGCAGGCTCAAGGAACGCGCCGCCTGGCGTGGACCTCCAGGAGATCTCCTCCAGCGGCGATGAGGACGCCTTCCGCGTGGTTCGTTCTCAGCGCCCCACAGAGGAGGAGGGCAGCAGCAGGAGAGGGCGCCACGAGCCCCGCACCAAGGCCCTTCATGACATGGACGCCGGGACTGCCTCGAGGGATGCTCCTCCCAAGGAGGCAACGGCGCCTCCCGAAACGGCCGGAGCAAGCACCCTCCAGCCGCCCAAGGGGAAGAAGAGGGTGTGGCGAGCGGCCGACGAGTAAGTCTTGTCCTTTCTTTTTCCTTCAACATTTTGCTTTGAGAATTCCCCCCTGAAAGGTCTTTGCCTTGTTTGTGTTTCTTCAGCGTACCCGCGGCGCCAAAGAGGCGGCATCTCCGCAAGCTTGGGGAGATCGCCCGCGCCGCCGAGGAGGCGCCTGTGGCCGTTGAGCCGCAGCGGGCAGCCGTCGAGCCGCGGCAAGCGGCTGATGAACCGCGACAATTGGCTGACGAGCCGAGGCAGGCGACTGACGAGCCGCAGCAATCGGCTGTCGAGTCGCAACAAGGGACAGTCCCTCCCGCGGGTGAGCACCGCACGGAGGTGGTGGTGGTCGAGGGGGCGACGACGCCCCCAGCTAGGGCTGCTTCTCCCCCCGCGGTTGAGCACCGCGAGGAGGAGGTGATTGAGCTGGCGACGCCCCCGCCAACTCGGGCTGCTACTCCTCCTGCGGCCGAGCACCGCGAGCAAGAGGAAGCCGTGGACGAAGAGATCGTCATGGAGCCGCCTCCAGAGGCGGAGGAGGCTCCCACAAGGAGGACGGATGCGCCCGAGGCCGCGGTAGACGCAGCCACCACGGAAGGGGCGGGGAGCGCCCCTGAAGAGCAGGAGGTGGAGGCGCCCCTGGAGCCCCCGAGCGGCGGAGCCGGGGGCGAGAGGACGCCCTGCCCCCTGGGGGCTCTCGACGCGGGCGGCGAGGAGGGCGCCCCCACGAGCCCCCAAGCCGCGACGGGGGCCGCTACAAGCTCGGGGCAAGGTGCCCCGGGCGCCTCGACGAGCGTCGAGGCCTATGCGCCCGACGACGATGCAGGGGTCCTGGCGCTGGGTCCTCCACCAGGCGCGGAAGACGCTCGACGAGCTGGCGGCGCAGTTCGCCGAAGAAGATCTCGCCAGGGAGAAAGAGTGGGCGAGGCTCGCTGACGCCTGGGCCCTTCTCCACGAGCGGGTGGAGCTGTGCCGCCGGCAGGATGCGGCGTCAAAGGCGGCGCGCGAGGAAGCGATCCGCTTCGCCAAAGAGACCCGCGACAGTGTCCAGCGGGAGGCGGCGGAGGTCACGGATCAGCTGGACGCCGCCCGGGAAGCGCTTGAGGAGGAGACCACCACCAAGCACCAGGAGCTGGCGGCCGCCGAACAGAAGCTTGCCGCCGAATCCGACGCCGCTAAGGCCAGCCTGAAGGAGCTGCGCGAGCAGCTGGATGCCCGCGAGGGGCAGCTGGCGCCTCGCGAGGCAGAGCTGAAGCGGCGCGAGGAAGAGCTCGCCCTCCAGGAGAAGGAGCTGCACCAGCGCGAGGAGCAGGTCCAACTGCTCGAGGAGGCCCAGGCCACCCGCGAGGGGCAACTACAAGAGCGCGAGAACTCGGTGGCCAGGAGCGAGGCCACCCGCAAGGAGCGACACGACATGGCCAACGCCAACCTTGCGCTGAAGCAGAAACAGACCCAGGAGGAGGCCGACGCCAGGGTTGAGCGCATCCGCGAGAGCCTCGCCAACGACTATGACGCCAAGGCCAAGATGCAGGAAGAGCGCTTCACAAAGAAACGCAACGAGTTCCTGCATCAGATCGAAGGGCTCGAGAAGTCGGAGAGGGAGTTGACCTCTCGCCTCCAGCGCGCCAAGGAGGCGCTGACTCGCGCGGAGAAGGAGATCGCCGCCCTGAAGGCAGACCTGAGCGACCTCCAGCAGCAGGTGGGGCCGGCCACGGACCGCGCGGAGCAAGCGCAAGACTCCGCGCAGCACAGCCGGGCCATGACGCGCCAGCGCCAGCTCATGCTCCATGAGCTGGTTCGCCGCGCGAACGCCATCGAGGACGACATGAGGATTGAGGTCCCCCACTTTCCCTCCGGAGGGATCGACGACGAGGCTGCATACACGCACTTCTTCGGGCAATTCCTCGGGGAGCTTGAAAAGGTCGCGAAGCGCTTCGACGAGCGTGTCGTGGCGGAGAGCCGCGATCTCCTCGTCCTTGCCACCAGCCGCGTCTTCAGCAACCTCCTGAAGCTCTGGCCCTCGTTCAACCTCGAGGCCGTGATGGAGCCGGTCGAGATCCGCAGCAAGGCGGGGGAGGCCGCTGAGGTGCTCGCCAGGAAGTACGACCAAGTCTTGGTTGATGAAGACGAAGGCGACGGCGAGGAAGGCGCCCTGGAGGCGGAAGCTGCCGTTGACGGAGCGGGCACCTCAGGAGGCGCGACGGCCTGAACTCCTTCCTGTAGCTGGCCGTGCATGGGGCACATTTACCTTAGTCGTTTTGGTTGTAAACTTTGTAAGAACTTGTTAAGTTATATTGGAGTGTGCTTGTGAACGTCCCTCGGGTGGCTTTTGTCTTTTCCCTTCACGTCTTTTTCGCTCTACGTCTTAGGACCCTCTCTTGGCGCTACACCACCGCCGCTTCGGTATGTGAGAGTCAGGGCTCCACAAGGCCAGGGGGTGTGTGAGGCCTCAAGAAGTAAGAGCTCCTCGAAGCGCGATGCTTGGGGCCCCCCTTTGACGTGCAAGCAGCCCATAAGGCGTAGGAGAGAGAAAAGAGACTCGAGGGGCAAAAAACCAGCAAGAGGAAATTCAACCAAGTGTTTGTACTTAGCTTAGCGAGGCATTCTGCCTTGGAGAGGGTGTTGGTTCCCTGGCGAGATGTTTTTTGCCTTGGAGTTGCCTGAGGCTTGGATAGCCTACTTTCCTGCACTTGGAGAGATAGGCATACCCACAAGCAGTACATAGCTAGAAATCTTATGGTGCTCGTAGGTTCCTTCATGTATGTCTTGCGAGGAGAACAGGCACCAAGGTTTTTGGTGATCCTTGGTGAGTTGACGTGCGCGGGAGCTGACCCATGAGTTCAGAGCTCCTTGGGAGTTGACATGCATGAGAGCTGACCCGCAAGTTCAGAGCTCGGATCCCTTGGGTTTTAGGTGCTGCCGGGATGCTCCCGTGGCATGGCACCATGCTAGCCCCCGCTCGCGAGATACGCATGAGGGATCATATGAGCGAGAGAGAAAAGCAAATAACGCTAGAGCTTACCGAAGTAACAAAATATGCTGGCGCGATGCGCAAAGGTTCAAAATGACCTGAAACATAGGTTCATTACACTGGCGTGGCCAGAATCACAAAAAATCCGCCATGCTCTGGGCATGGGGTCCACATGCTGTGGCTGAGACTCTCAAGGGGGCGTGCCCGAGGCAGACGCATGTAGAGAGAGCTCAGGGGCCCCCTAGGCGGGGGTGGCTTTTAGCCTGCGTTCCACCATGACCGGCATGGGGATCCACCTCGCCAAGGCATGGTGCCTGAAGAGGTTACCGTGCCGAGGCTTGGTGGCTTGGGAGTCTTCTTGAACGGCCCGCGGCAACGTATGGTAGAGAGGGGAGCCCGAAGTTTTTCCTCGTGGAGGATGATGGCGCGTGGCTCTCCCTTGATGCAAAAAGTTGCTCGCCGAGGGCGATCAGGGGTAGAACTTGCGTAGGTGTTGGATGTTCCAGGGGTTGGCGACGGGGATGCCGTCCTCCGTCTCGAGCCGCGCGGAGCCAGGCCTGGCGATGTGCACGACTCTGTAGGGGCCTTCCCACATTGGTGAGAGCTTGTGGAGGCCTGCCCTGGAGAGGATTCTCCTCAGGACAAGGTCTCCTGCTTCGAGAGTGCGCGGGCGGATGTGGCGGCTGTGGTAGCGATGGAGGTCTTGCTGGTACCTTGCCGCTCTCAGGGCCGCATTTCGGCGGAGCCCTTCAAGCAGCAACAGGTCGTCGTTGCGGAGTTCGTCCACCTCAGCCTCCTTGAAGGCCAGGACTGGCGGAGAGCCATGAGTGATCTCGCTGGGGAGGACGGCTTCAGCGCCATAGACGAGGGAGAACGGCGTCTCACCAGTTGGCTTCGCTGGCGTGGTGCGGATGGACCAGAGCACCGATGGGAGCTCATCGATCCAATGCTTGCCGCTGGCCTTGAGGCGGTTGAAGCTTCTCGTCTTGAGGCCCTTGAGCACCTCGGCGTTGGCTCGTTCGGCCTGCCCGTTGCTTCGTGGATGCGCCACCGAGGCGTAGCAGATTTGGGCACCGATGCTGCCGCAGTAGGACTTGAAGGCGCCACTGATGAATTGTGAGCCGTTGTCGGTGATGATGCGGTTGGGCACGCCGAAGCGGCAGACCAGGCTCCTTATGAATTTTACCGCCGATTTTGCCGGAATGGTGCGCACGGGTTCCACCTCAGGCCACTTGGTGAATTTGTCGATGGCGACGTAGAGGTAGCGGTAGCCCCCGAGCACTCGCGGGAAGGGTCCCAGCAGGTCCAGCCCCCAGACCGCGAACGGCCAGGAGAGCGGGATCGTCTGGAGTCCTTGCGCGGGCTGGTGGATTTGCTTGGCGTGGAATTGACATGCGTCGCAGGACTGGACGATTTCAGCGGCATCTTGAAGCACTGAGGGCCAGTAGAAGCCACTCCGGAAGACCTTGCCTGCAATGGTGCGCGAGGAAGAGTGGTGGCCGCACTCGCCGCTGTGGATGTCGTTGATGAGCTGGCGGCCTTCCTCGGCAGGGATGCACCGCAGCGCAACCCCATTGGGTCGATTGCGGTACAGGTCTCCGTCGTGGAGGCAGTAGGACTTGGCCTGGCGAGCAATTCTCTCGGCCTCTGCGTCGTCTTCGGGGAGGGCTCGGTTCTGCAGGTAGTTCTTGATCTGGATGAGCGTGTCCTTCTCGCGGGTCTTGACGACGATGTCATCGACGTAGGCCTCTGCGTTCCTCCCCATTTGAGCCCCCAAGGCGATCCTCATGAGGCGCTGGAAAGTGACGCCGACGTTCTTCAGGCCGAAGGGCATGCAGACGTAGCAGAACACACCACAAGGGGTGAGAAATGCTGTCTTCTCCTCGTCTTCCTTCGCCATCTCGATCTGGTGATAACCAGAGAAGGCATCCAGAAAACAGAGGAGTGCGCAGCCGGCGGTGGAGTCGATCCTCGGGAGGGGATAGGGGTCCTTGGGGCAGGCCTTGTTGAGGTCGGTGAAGTCGATGCAGAGGCGGCTTCCTCCGGTGTGCTTGGGGACGACCACACCGTTGGCGAGCCAAGTGGGGTGAACCACTTCCTTGATGATGCTGGCCTTCTTCAGCTTGTCTACTTCCTTGATGATGAAGTCTTGCTTCTCTGGCGCCTGGCGCCGCGCTTTTTGCTTGACGGGGCGTGCGTTTGGACACACGGCTAAGTGGTGCTCGATCACCTCCCTCGGTACTCCGGACATATCTGACGGTGTCCATGCGAACATGTCAGAGTTTGCCCTGAGGAAGGCGACGAGCGCTCTTTCCTATTTGGGAGGCAAGTTGGCGCCGATGGTGACGCTAGCCCCCGAGCCGTTTGCCTCGAGAGGCACTTGCTTTGTCGCGGCCTTCTCCTGAGAGAAAAGCTGCTTCTTCTTCGCGGGGGGCCTCGGGAGGGGTTCCTCGTCCTCGTCAGCGGGTGACGCCACCGCGGCAGCCTTGTAGGCCGCTTGCGCAGCGTACAGGGCGTCTGAGACCACGCCGCGGATGACAATGGTGCCACCCGAGCCAGGGAGCTTGACGAGGTTGTAGGCGTGGTGGGTCACCGCCATGAATTTGGCGAGGGCGGGGTAGCCGAGTATGGCGTTGTAGGGCAGGCCGATGTGCGCGACGTCGAAGTCGATCAGCTCGGTGCGGTAGTTGGCCTGGGTGCCGAAAGTGACGGTGAGCCTCACCTGCCCCAAAGGGGTGGTAAGACCCTCTGTCACTCCCGAGAAGGGCCTGGTGGGCATGAGCCGCTCGTAGGGCACCTGCAGCTTCTCGAATGTCTCGACGGAGATGACGTTGAGGCCGGCACCCCCATCAATGAGCGTCTTAGAGACGGCGATGTTGTTGATGGTGGGGGTGCAGACCAGCGGGATGGTGCCAACGGTCGAAGTGGACTTGGGGTGGTCGCCGGAGTCGAAGGTGATGGGGCACTGGGACCACTTGAGGGGCCTGGAGGTCTCGACTCCAGGAAGGGCTGCTGCGACCTCGCGAGCGAGTTGCTTGAAGTGGCGGTTGGAGGGAGGGGCCTGAGCCCCGCCGAGGATGCAAGCGGCCCCATGAGGCACCTGGTAGCCCTCGTCAGCCTCGGCAGGCAGGTTGTCGTTCGCGGGCTGGGCGGCGTTGGCCAGGGGGTTCTGCTGGTAGTTGTCATTGTAGTTGTTGTTTCAGCGTCGCCCCCCGCGGCTGCCGCGGCCTCCGTTTGCCTCGCGAGCCTCGCGAGCCTCGCGAAGCCTCTTGAGGTCGTAGCAGTCCTTGGTGGCATGAGAATGCCTGTTGTGGTAGATGCAGAAGGGACGATCATCCTTCTTCTCAGGTCCTGCGGCTGGAGTGGCAGCTTGGCGAGGCTGCTTGGCGTCGGGCTCTGCCGCGAGGACCGCAGTAGTCTTGCGCTTCTCGGAGGATTTCTTCTTCTTGGACCCCTCGATGGGGTCCCCTGGCTCGTTCTTGACGAACAAGCGGCCCTCTTCAGCCTTGGCGCACTTGTCCGCCAAGTCGAAAAGCTTGACGACGGTGGTGATGTTGTCGTGGATGCCGAGCTTCTCGAGCATCCGCACGTCTGTGACCCCAGCCTGGAAGGCCGAAATGACCTGTGCGTCGGTGGCATTGGGGATCTTGTTGCGCACTTGGCTGAAGCGCTGGATGTACTTGCGGAGGGTCTCGCCGGGCTTCTGACGCACGGTGCGGAGGTCGTTGTAGGTGAGGCCGCGCTCGTACGTGCCCTTGAAGTTGGCGACAAAGCACCGGCAGAGCTCCTCCCAGGTGTTGATAGACTCGGCGGGGAGGTTGGTGAGCCATGAGGACGCGGAGTCCTTGAGGGCCATGGGGAACCAGTTCGCCATGACCTTGTCGTCGCCCCCGGCGGCCTGGATGGCCAGAGAGTAGAGCTGTAGGAACTCCAGGGGGTTGTTCTTGCCATCGTAGCGCGGAGGGAGGTCCGGCCTGAACTTGACCGGCCAGACGACGCGACGGAGGCTGCGAGTGAACGCGGCCGTCGTGCCGTAGGTGACCGTGCCGTTGGCGAGGGTGGCGCGGAGGTGGCGCCCGGTGGTGGCGACGTCCTGGACGGCGCGGTTGCGGCGTTCCTACCCGCGCTCGATGCTCACGCGTGCATCCTCAGGGGCTCGCTGCACGATTTGGCAGTCGTGCGGCGACGACGCGTGCGATGCAGCGCGGCCGTCGCGAGGAGGAGCCCCCGTCGGAGCAGGCTGCGGTGGAACCGGTGGAGCTGGAGCGGGCGCGGGTTGGCGAGGAGGCGCGGGAGGTGCGCCGTGCGCCACATCCCCCACGAGTGCAGAAGGAACCAGGGAACGAGACGGTGCAGGTGCGGCGGCCCGAGCGGCGCCGATGAGTTCGGAGACGCGGTTGAGACAAGCCTCCTGAGCCGCCGGCGTGGGGCGGTACTACAGCATCTCCTGCGCCATGAGGAGCGCAGTCGCCGGGCTGGGCGCAGGGCGGCCCAGCGAGGAGGCAGCACGGTCCCGCGACGGGTGCAGGGAGGAGGCCTCCTCTTCGCCGAGGTCGTCCTCAGCGTGGTCGATGTCGTCGTCATCCGGGTGCTCGACGCGGGGCTCGGGGTCGGCGCGGCGCGCCGGAGCGGTGCTCCCGCACGGGCGGCCGCGCGGGTTGCCAGCAGGAGGAGCGGTGGCGGCGCTGGCTGCCCGGCGAGCGAGTCGTTCGGCGCGAGAAGGGCCGGCCATGGCTGCGTCGAGGTTGAAGATGCGCCTCAGCCCCCTACCTGGCACGCCAAATGTCGGAGAACTGTCCCAGGAACTGGGGGTGTCTCGAGAAGGATCGAGTAAGGGGCTGAACACGGAATCAAACAACCCTCAACGTGCTCCAGCGACGGTGCTCGTCGGACTCGCTGCGGGACAGCACTGCAGAAAGGGAACACTCGGTCTTAACCAGGTTCAGGGCCCTCTTGTGGAGGTAAAACCCCTACGTCCTGCTTTGGTGTATTGCACTGCTTGGAGAGTTTACAGTACAAGGAGAGCTTGTCGAGCTCAAGGTGGCTAACAATGGCTACTTGCTAGTCTTCAGATCTAGGGTTTTAGGCTCAGGAATCTTGGCACCCTTTGCTTGGGCGTGCTCCCCCTCCTTTTATAGGCATCCTGGACCTCTTCTGCCCAAACGTTTGGGCGGGAAGGGTTACCACACGGCGACGATGGAGGAGGCGCGGTGCACGATAAAGGTGAGGTCCACCATAAAGGTAAAGCTCGTGGACGCGGTCCACGGCAGGGGAACGGCGTCACCAAAGCTGAAAAAGGTCGCCGACCAGCCGGACGGTGGGCTGGCACTTGCCGAGGTGGGAGGTGACCCACAGTGACGTCGTCCTTGGAGCGTAGCTGCAGACGGTTCCCTTATCACCAAAGAGGCAATACTCGTTGTCCGCTTTGCTTGGCTCCGCTTTGTTGACTGCTTTATACATGGAAACGGCAACTGCGGCGTCGTCGTCATCGCGCGTAGGCACGCGCGTCACTCTGCACATGGCGCAGAGCCCATGTGCGCTCTGCCGCGGGGGCAGAGATGGCTTCGCGAGGAAGGAGCTTCGCGAGGCGAAAAGCCTCGCCGAGCCCTCCGGCTGGGTCCTTAGCGGAATTGCGGGTGGCGTCGGAGACACCTTGTCGAGGAGCGATCCCTCGCCAAGGGAAGAAACCTTCGGCGAGGAGGGGAAGATCCCTCGCGAGGGAAAAACCCTCGCGAGGCTCGCCAGGCTGGAGAGCCTGGTCCTTAGCGAAAGTCATCCAAAGAATCTTGTGTGCCCTGGCAGGCCGGCCCGTGGTGCCCTGATTTCCACTGTGCCGACATGCTTCGCTCGATCGTACCGTCGTCAAATGACACAGGAGGATCCTTCGAAGTTCGAATCAATCGGTATTCCGATGGAGGAGCGACATGATGATCGATGGACATGCAGCCGCGCGAGACGAAGCTACAGCTAGCTAGCAGGGCCTACCAACTTTTCCACGCTGGCTACAACCTTGTTATATAGTATGGTGGGGCTTTGCCTGTCCTGAACATTGATCTTCTATCGGCGTATCGACTGACGGACATTGATCGGTTGGAGAGAGAGAACGCATAAAATGAGGACAAAAAAGGTAAACGGGTGAAAAATGGGCAAAATTGACCTGAATTTGAAAGTTCAACACAAAATGGGCTGGTTTTAGAAAAAAAAAATCTAACCATATTTATGGGGCGGGCCCGAGGGACGACATGGTTACATTCCATGGCGTCAGACCTAGCCATGGGCAGCCCGGCCCGCCCGGCCCGGCCCGACCCGGCCGAAAAAGCCCGACTAGGCCTGGCTCGGCTGCGCCATCGGGTTGGGCTCGGGCCTGAATTTTGAGGCCGACGGTCTGGCTGGGCCGGGCTCGGGCTTATGCAAAACATAATTTTAGCTGTGGTCGGGCCGGACCGGTCGGGGCTAGTCAAGCTTTTTCGGACTCGGGTCCGATTTCTATGGCCCGACAGTCAGGCCGGGCCGAGCTCGGACCTAGTTTTTCTATGTCGGGTTTTTTCTAGGTCCGGCCTAGCCCGAGAAATGGCCAGGTATACATGGCGTTGTTGCTTGCTACAAACCCCGCACAGCACCATGTAATGTAACCATGACGTCGTTTTGGTGCAAAATATAGAATCGGTAAACGATGAAATTTAGGTCAGTTGTGTCCATTTTTATCGTAAACGACGACCAAACATCCATAACAATCAACGGCTAGGAAGGAAAATGCGAGTCGCCATTTTCCGACCGTAGTGTTTCCCGACCGTAAGTGTGAGAAATATATATATGTACGAGTAGGCTAGTAAGTACTCCAGCAGGTGGACTAGAGATAAACCGTGTCTAGGACAAGTATGTCATCAAGGTGTTTTTTCTCCCTAAATCCCCTTTTGTGACACTTTCCGCCACTTATTCCTCCCTAAAACACTTTCAACCAATTATGATCCCTCCATATAGCGTCAATCACATCTTTGGGTGGTATGTCTAGTTGGACACATCCATCCTTCCGGTGCCCCACTTTGTCAACCTGTTCGGTGAACGACCCGGAGTGGGTTCGAGTAGACATACCAGTGAAGTAGGCTACTATGTGAGAACTTAGGCATTTTCGGCATCTGTATCTCGAAGCATAGACGTTGGTTCATACAACTTTTGCGCTATGAGATGGTTGTCGCGCCCTCTACAAGTTCCACATTCTCACTCGTACGCAAGTACGTAGCACGGGGGACTCGCTTGGTGAATTGACACACCATCCAGCCTGATGTTGAAGAAGCGGATGTGCCTTCGTACCAGGCGCCTTCCTGCATATGGACCGCTATCTAGAAAGGTTGTTCTCCGTGTAGTTAGATTTGAGTTAGTCAGGCGGCATTATGCGGAGCCTCTAACAATTCACTCGTACTGAGGCCATTAATTGTGGAGCCCCTTTGTGTTGTCCATCGACCGTTAAAGATGGTGTGGCATGACGTCTCTTGCACTATGACATTGGTGTCGTCGTGCCATTATTGCGGGCGACGCGTAGTCACAAGCAGCACAATTTTGGATGGAGGCATTTGTTTCATTGTCGTGCCCTCTACAAGTTCCACAATCTCACTCCACTCCACTACATACTCTCACGCTCCCCTCTCGCACTTTCTGTGGGCCATGGATTCCCATCCCCTTGATACGTGTAAGCCCCACTTAGCGGAAATAACATTTCGCCAAGTAGAACCACAATTGGATTACATCACATGCACAAGTACGACACAAAAAGTTAAATAAACATAGTTCGAAATACTTTTATTACATCACAGGGGATCATACGTCCCGAATACAGCGGAAGCAATCACTCGTCTGAGTACAGACTACATCAAAAGCCAAAGGCCGGAAAATAAAAGAGGACCCGCCCACGGTGGTCTCAGGCTGCCGCCTAGGATCTCTATCTACTCGTCGTAATCGGCGTCGAACTCCACGTAGTAGCCTCCGTCTGGATCGTCGAACTCTGATGTCGCTCCTGCATCGGTGAAAACACGGTCACCGGACACCCGATGGTATGAGTACAGGGGTACTCAGCAAGTCTTACGCACAAGGGTAAAAGAAGGTACGATGCACATGCATTGGGGTTGAAAAGGGGTTGTATGTGGATTTGCAGCAGCAACACCTAACAACTATAGGAGACACGCTACAACTTGCGTCTAATTAGAATAAGGGAAGAGAGCGCTTGCGCTACTGAGGTAAACTACTCACCAAGCAATACCCATCCTGATACAACTCCATCGTATCATATACCCACGAGGAAGAAGTCTGGACACTCACACGTTAATCAAATTTTAGCAGGTTTATTATTCGAATATGGCTATTTACTAGTCAATTTAGCTATTAAAGATATACGGTGATGTCTATGATCTTTTTAGCCAGCAAATTACCCAAGTCGTCCATAACCGCGGACTCGGCTTTTCGAAAAGATTTAACCCTGCAGGGGTGCCCAAATGTAACCATACACGTTCAATCAACCACATGCCATAGAGGCATTTAGGTATCTCAACACGACCTTCCCCATTACTACTACATTGGAGAGAGAGCCACCTATCTGAGACTGATCCACGTGGGGAGCCCGACCGAAACTCCTTGGTGGGCCCAAACGTTGCGTGGATGGCTTCGGGAGGTAACACACATACGATTGCTCCTCCGTCAACATGCGATAAACGCCACGTGCCGCAAACCTATATGCGCCCCCCATAGTTGTAACCTCTCATCTTCAACATCATGCTTGTGCTTATGCTCCAAATGGTAAACACCCGAACTACTTTGTAGCTCCCTAACCAATATAGCAGATCCGGCACTGAGTTGCGCGGGGGGGGTTCCATAAGTCTTCCCACGTGTGGGTAGGGCGCTCATTCTTGGATAAGCGGAAAAGAACGGTTTTTTTTCCTAGGCGACACTAGCAGAACAAATCACCATAATTGGCCTTCCGCCGGTGCCTTATCATTAATATAATAAAGTGATTCCCACATAGCAAGTCTTTAATTATTAAGATATACCAGCTAAACATGTGATAGACCACAATCAACTCCTAAGCATGCTAGTAGATAGTAACTGGAAAACAAGCATAGGATATAGGCAGGCATATCAGGAATATCTGGACTTCTAACAGGCTATGCAATTCTAGTAGGAATCGTAAGACATAACAGAACGGAAGTACTAAAGCATGCAAGATAGGAATAGGCATCACATGAGAAAGTTGGGGAGGGGCTGCTTGCCTGTTGGCTCAGTAGCCTGGTATTGGGCTAGATCCTCGGAGGTGTCGGGGTACTCAGCAATGTCGTCGTCTACGGGTAACCCCAAACATAACAAAGGCATAAATCAATACAAATGCATTCAAACAAGCATGATGACATGACAATTTAAACATGCAGCAAAAATAAAGTGCTAAACATTTTATTGGGCAATTAAATTAGGGTTTAGCAATTTATTAATCATATATGGCAATTAGGGCATTTAATTAATTCAATTTAATTTTTTTTCAATTTTCCCGAAAGTTAAATTAATTATTTAATGCATGCAAAAAATAGTTTTGAACATATTGCATTTTTAGATTTAATTTGATATAAAATTAATAAATTTTGAAGGTGTGGTTCAAAAGTTATGAATTTTTTTTTGAAGTTTTAATTATTTGCAAAAGATTTAATTATTTAGAACATTTAAATTAAATCCAAAATTTCAAACAAAATTCATATTTGGATAGATTTTGTTTTTCTGATTTGAAAACATATTTTTATTGTAATTTTTGACAAAAGAAACATGTGTTAATTAACTATTGCAAAAACATGACAGATTTAATTAAACCAGGGGCCTATTTGCAAAAGATAGATAACAGGGGCTTTTCTGGAAAAACTTCATATCTGGATCTGGGGAAAACTTTTAGCACCAGAGGGAGATCTACACCAGAGGCACTGGCCCACATGTCAGTGAAAGAGAAAGCAGGAAAAAGGGTTGGCTTTAATCGCCGTAGCCGGGAGTCGAACTCGGGGCTATCTGTGAAACAGGGGCAGTGACCGGTTCGGTTGTGCGTCGGATCATGACAGAGAAAGGGTTCGATGCACTAAGTGTTTGATCTGTCGCGTTAACTGACGAGGACTGAACCCAAGGTTCAGACTTGGCATCCGACGACGTCGATCAAGGCCCGGCGGCGACCAACGTTCGGCGGCGCTGCTTCGTGTGTGCTCGTGCGCGTCAGAGGTGTGCAAGAAGGGGCATGGAACAGGTGCAGGTGGTGTGCACAGGCAGGAGCAGCACGAGCTCGAGCTCGAGCTGCTCGTGCACGGCATGGCGGCCTCCGGCTAAACAGAAAACGACGTCGCGCGACGGCGATGTCCAGAGCAAAGGAAAGAGGTGAAAGGGGCCAGATCGGAGGCGGTGCTCACCCTGTGGCCGTAGCAGAGCAGATCAGTGGCGGGGGGTGGTCGACGGCGACGTGGTGCAGGGGGTAGATGCGCCGGGGAAGAAGATGGCCATAGGAAGAAGATGACGCAGCCCTTGGGTCTACTCGTCGGGCTCCAGCTCCTGCGTGGTCGTCGACGAGCTCCTACGCCTCCTCTCCTACACCGGCCGATCCTCCATGGCTCGAACTCCTCCGGCTTGGCGTGTGGTGGTTTCGGGTGTTTCGGCAGGGAAAGAACAGGAGAGAGGAAGGAGAAGAAGGTAGGTGGCGGCGGCGATGGGGAAGAGAGGAAAAGGGAGTAGGGTTTGGTGGAGGAGCGTCCTGGCGTTGTCTTCTTATGGGGGAGGCCGGAGCCGAGGTGGCGATGGCGACCTTCGGTGCCCTGGCGTGCGTGGCGCACGTGATCATACGAAAGGAGGGAGAAAAGGAGAAAGGCCGGCTGGGCCGGGCCTTTGGTGGGCTGCCCCGTGGTAGAGAGAAATAGAGGGAAGGTGAGGAAGGGAGCTGGGTTTCGGCCCAGCTCTATTTTTTTCAGTTTTTGCAAATTCTTTTTAACAGAATTTTGAAGAGAAGAAAAGAAGGAGAAACCCAAAATAAAATTAGGGTTTGTGTTTTCCTCAAAGTAAAATACTTGTTAATTTGCAAAATTGAAATTAGTATTTTAATTTTTCTTGTCCAAAACAATTTTGGTTTTATTTTATTTTGTTTTGCAAATTTTAGAATTAGGGTTTGCATGTGATAACACATGAAATATCAATTTATTTTTGTTTGTTTTATTTAATTTTTGCAAAACCACTCATGCAATAACATTGATGATGTCATGATGTTGCAAAATTGAAAACAAATTTGGAAAGTTAGAGGGGATTACTTTTGGGATGTCACAATTCGCCCCCCCCCCTCGAAGGAATCGCGCCCCGAGATTCCTAAGAAGTGAAAAGGTCGGGATACTCGGATCGAAGATGATCTTCGCGTTCCCATGTTGCCTCTTTGTCGAAGTGGTGAGACCATTGCACCTTTAAGAACTTGACGGACTTGTTGCGGGTGCGACGTTCAACCTCGTCAAGAATACAAACAGGATGCTCATGATAGGTGAGGTCTTCTTGAAGATCGATTGTTTCGTGATCAACTGCACGGCCTAGATCTTTTTAGCACTTCTTGATTTAGGACACGTGAAAGACATCGTGCACCCTGGATAGCTTTTCCGGAAGTTCCAACCGGTAGGCCAATTCTCCACGTCTGGAAAGAACTGGAAAAGGACCAATGTATCTCGGAGCCAACTTTCCTTTGATACCAAAGCAGTGAGTGCCTCTCAGAGGGGTGACATGAAGGTAAGCGAGATCACCAGGAGCATAGACCACATCTCTGTGCTTGCTGTCATAGTAGCTTTTCTGCCGTGTCTGAGCAATTTTCAAGTTCTCTCGAATGATGCGAACTTTTTCTTCTGCCTCTTGTATGATGTCAGGACCAAAGAGTTGACGTTCTCCAGTTTCAGACCAGTTGAGAGGAGTCCGGCAATTGCGGACATAGAGAACTTCAAAGGGGGCCATGCCCAAACTTGCTTGGTAGTTGTTGTTGTAGGAGAACTCAGCATACGGGAGGCAATATTCCCATTTCATGCCAAAGGAGATAACACAGGCTCTGAGCATATCCTCAAGGATTTGATTGACTCTTTCCACTTGACCACTAGTCTGAGGGTGATAAGCTGTGCTGAACAGGAGTTTTGTGCCCATTGCTTACTGAAAGCTTTTCCAGAACCTTGAGGTGAAAAGACTTCCACGATCTGAACTGATTTTCAACGGAACACCGTGAAGAGGAACGATCTTTGTGGCGTAAAGCTCTTCCAACTGAACTGCTGAGATAGACTCTTTGACCGGGAAGAAGTGAGCGACCTTTGAGAGACGGTCGATGACAACGAAGATTGCATCATTGACTTTCTTGGACTTAGGAAAACCTGTGATGAAGTCCATTTCAATCTTTCCCATTTCCACTCAGGAATTTTCAACGGTTGCAACAATCCTAGTGGTCTCTGGTGTTCTTCCTTGACTCTGCGACATACATCACATTTTAAGACATAGCGAGCAATTTGACGCTTCATTCTGGTCCACCAATATACTTGCCTGAGGTCCTGATACATTTTGGTGCTTCCCGGATGGATAGAAAGAGGAGTGTCATGAGCTTCTTTGAGGATCAGCTCTCTTAAGCTTTCAAGCTTGGGAACAACAATGCGTCCTTCAAACCGCACTGTTCCATTGTTGTCAAGAGAGAAGCACTTATACTTTGCCGTGCCAAGGAGAACATTTTCCTTTATTTTCTTGACAGAAGGATCACGGAGCTGAGCTTCTCGGATTTTGTCCACGAGAGTGGGAGTGACTGTGAGACTTGCAAGGTAACCTTGAGGAACAATTTCCAGGTTTAGCTTGCGGAATTCCTCATGGAGTTCAGGTTGACTTTCCTTGATCATGAGGTTGTTGCAATAAGATTTGCGACTGAGGGCATCGGCCATGACATTAGCCTTGCCTGGGGTGTAGTTGAGAGTGAGATTGAAGTCTTTGATGGTCTCGATCCATCTCCTTTGCCTGAGGTTCAGATTTGGCTGAGTGAAGAGGTATTTGAGACTTTGGTGGTCGGTATAGATTTCACAAGTGTTGCCCATGAGATAGTGCCGCCATGTTTTGAGGGCATGCACGACAGCAGCAAGTTCAAGATCATGAGTAGGATAGTTGAGCTCATGAGGACGTAACTGATGAGAAGTGTATGCGACGACTTGTCGATTTTGCATGAGGACTCCGCCAAGTCCTTGGAGAGAGGCATCACAGAAGACTTGGAAAGGCTTGGAAGTGTCAGGTGCAACTAGAACATGAGTTGAAGTGAGCTTTTTCTTTATGAGCTGGAAGCTTTCTTTACATGCGGGACTCCAGATGAATTTCTTGTCTTTCTTGAGGAGTTCGGTGAGAGGCTTTGTGATTTTGGAGAAGTTTTCGATATACCGGCGACAGTAGCCGGCCATACCTAGGAGGCTTCTGAGCTGCTTGACTGTTTTGGGAGAAGGCCAGTCGAGAATTGCTTGGACTCTTTCTGGGTTAACAGCGGTGCCTTCTCCAGAGATGACATGCCCAAGATAGGTGACTTCAGGAAGCCAGAACTCGCACTTGGAGAACTTGGCATAGAGACGCTGTTCTCAGAGTTTTGTGAGAACGAGGCGCAGATGTCTTCATCCAATTCCTGTTTCTCCGCTCTCCTAGGAGGTGGGTCCTCCACCTAGCTTCCGCCAGCTCTCTCGTCGGGTACCCTTTGTAGCAGTTGCCCTTGAACTTGTTCACTTGCTTCTGGCAATCCTCCCATTCGTCGTAGACTCCTGGAACCCACCCTTTGTACACCACATAGCACCTTGGCATCTGTATATACAAAGCCATATATATAGTACTATATATCATATGCAACATAAAGAATTAAAGGATTCACATGCATGTCGACAAAAGGAAAGTATTCGAGCTAAGGCAAGTTATAAGTATCATGCATACATAAGTAAATAAGTCCAACAACGACGCTTTCAAGATAAAGGCAAGTTAAGTTTACATCTCACACACAGACACACCGGAATGAGTTGCATACGGTAAAGTTTATGACACAAGCACACACAATCGACATACACGCGAAACTGGCTGAGCTAGCTAGCTAGGAAGAATCATGAAGACTTTGGCTGACATGGCTCCGGGAACGGTTTGTAGCCATCTTTCATTGTCCATGTCCTAATGTCACCCTGTTTCTGGAGCCGGTCTTCGATCTCGCGCTTAGTCAATGATCTGGCGAAGGATAAGGTCCCCCCCACCTTGTGATGACATCTTCTCGCAAGATAGTTGCAATCTGAGTCTGGATGCGGAAGAAGTCATCCCTAAGTTCAGCGTCCTCGATCCTTGCCTGCTCTTCGGCCCATCCTCGGACACTAGATGGCGTCCTAAGCCTGTGTTCGTCCTGGACGATCGCCCGCAGGTGATGGAGGGCGTAGAAGGCCTCCTTGACACTGTTAGGCGGTTGCTTGACGCAGGGGAACTTGGTTATGTGCTTGAACATGTGTCTTCCGTCCTTGACATTTTCCGCCCCTGTACTGAAGTCGCCTCCCTTCTTGGCGTATCCCTCGAGAGCATCATCTAGAACGCCCTTGATGTAGGCCTAGTTTTTCTTCTTCGCCTCCCTCCCCTTGTCTAAGTAGGTGGCTATCGAGTACCTCGGGTGAACAAGGATCAGTGTGCAGTATATGTCTCTGCGCAAATAGTTGAAACGAAATAATGTTGGAAAAGAAGCTATCGAAAACTAAGAAATGAAAAGTTATTACGGCGGCGAGCGAGTGTGCACTTACTCGGGAAAGTAAGGCAGAAGAATTTCTTGTTTGCTCTGGTTGTCCAGCATGAACTTCTGGAGGTAGTTCTTTGCGCTGGCCCGGTTCGCTGGATTCAACAACATGCCTTCACGCATGAAGTAGGGGTCCGCTATCGTGACGCCAGGGTTGTTCTCTCTGTTGACCTTCATCGCCCGTTGGATCGCGTATAGGCGGACCAAGTTATAGTCCAGCCGTTTGGCGTTGAAAAGCTTGAAGACGTCCTCGTACGATATGAAGAAGATATCCGCGGGGTGAGTATCGACAAAGCCCATGCCCGTTGGAACCTTCACCGTGAAAACGGGGTATGATGGATTTGTTTCCTTAAGAAGACCCTCCTCCAGAAACTGAATATTGTGCATCAGGTTCAACATCGCTCCACTTGCGTTTGCGGCTAGCTCATCACTCATAATCGGTTTTCCAGCTTCGTGAATTCTGCCCTGCAAGGTGCCCTCAGTGGGTTGTGACATCGGGTCGTTCTGAACCCGGGGCCTCTTCGGAGCGGCCGGCCGCTGGCTCGCAGACGGCTTATCCTTCTTGCTTCTCTTCCGGTGGTGCTTCTTCTTCTCGATATGACCACCGGCTACCAACTCTTCATTGGTCGCCTTTTGGAGTATGTTGGGGCTGAAAATATTTCCCGGATTGACTTTAGGAACAACGGTGCCAGCATCCGGAGGCGATCAGCTTGCAATCGGTGTCGTTGATCTTGCACTGAGTCTGAAAAATATTCCACCGCTGCCCCTTATCTTCTATACGATCTGCTTGCACACGTTGCACCATCAACGACGGGTATGACGCAGCAGCTTGATTTCCATCCATAATATCCTCTTCAAGATCTTCAGACTTGTCACTAGATGTGTCCTCAACTTCTTCTCCATCGCTAGTTGAGACATAACCGTCTTTTGTGAGCAACACTCTCTTCTGATTAGTACAGTCGCGCTGCTTATGCCCCCTCCCTCCACACTTGAAGCATTCTATATTACTAGTATGTGTGGTAGGACGTGCACTAGAATCATCCCTTGACATGCCAGATTTTAGAGCATCCTTATGTGCAGAAACGTTCGAGCGATTTGGTGTTACCGTATTGGAACTAGGCACAATATCCTCGCCCTTATGTTGCGGACGTCGCCATGTACTTGTCGTGGCAGTAGCTGGGCGTCGCTTAATCTGTTGCTCTGCACGCATAGCTTGGTGCACAAGATCTTGTATATTGTAGTAGACCGTCATCTCAACTCGATCTTTCACCTCGACGTTCAGCCCGTTAAAGAAACGTGCCATCGTCGCTTCCGGTTCCTCCACAGTCTCTGTACGAATCATAAGCAATTCCATCTCCTTAAAATATTCATCAACACTCAAATTACCTTGAGAAAGACGCTGTAGTTTGATGTACAGAATTCTTTTATAGTGCTCAGGAACAAATCGACGCCTCATAAAATCCTTCATCCCCTGCCAACTCGTTGGACGATGTCGCGAGTAGCAAATTTGGTTCCACCAAAGTAGAGCGTAACCACTAAACTCAATGGCTGCAAGCTGTATCTTCTTCTCCTCCGTGTAACGATGAGCATTTACCTATGGATGCATGCCACTTGTTATTGGGGATGTTGGACAACGACGAAAACTGCGACCCATGTTTGATAGAGAAATCAAGGTGGATACAATTATTCATCGGAAGAAGAAGGTCGAGAAGACTACCCCAAAATCGAGTACGGTTTGTTTCAAGGGGGAGGGGATGATGTGGACATCGCCACTAAGTATTTGATTCCTGCGAGGCGCGCTCATACAGTACATTCTGCAAGAGTCAATGGTGCAAACCAGGAGAGAGCCACGAGTCCGTTGGAGCATGATAGCGGCAAGGTGCAGTTTATTTCCGTCGGGAAGATTTCTATAGAGATTGTTGCACCGGATGAAGTTAAACCCACCTTCAGAACTCCTTGTGCAGCTTCCGTCGTGACAGGAATCGATTAATCAAAGTCAGTTTTCTAGTACTAGCTAGGTACGTACGTATTTGAGTCCTAGTCTTTCATGTGTGTGAGAGTTGTGTCCTATTTGCTTTTGGCCTTTTGTGTTCACGTGTGTAGCGCCGCGACCCCAGAACTATACAGTGAAGCGTTGTGTAACCGGTCATGCTACACAATCGAAGGTTACTGGGTTTACCAATCCCAGGCCAAAACTCATTGGCAGGTGTGCTCGGAATGGATCATCGGCACACAACACCTCGATTATGCCATAAGCTCAGACATCGCTATCACGTATAGTAGAGAGACCGAGACTGCGGAACAACTGGCACATCACAGACTCTATGACACAAGAGATCATAATTCAACTCATATATGAGAAAGATAGCAATATCACAATCAGAGGTCACAGACCCATCATTACATCAAGCGGAAGCAAATACAGTTGTCTAACAACAAGATCCAAATTATGGCCTAAGAGGCCTACAAATAACATATCCCAGCCAGCCTGTTCCGAGACGTCCCAAGCTGCCACCTGGGAACCCCAGACTACTCGTCGATGTCAATAAAGAACCCACCTTCCAGTTCGGTGACGTCCTCCTCTGAAACTAATAATAATCAACAAAGCAAGGCTAAGTACGACGTACTCGCAAGAATTAGTAGGGCGATATAGGCCCGATGCTGTTTGGCTTCAAAGCTGTATAGTAGTTGGTTTTGCAGAAAGCTAGTTTTCCTTTCGGGTAACACTAGGACTCATGGCACCGACTACTCAGAAGGTTTTTCTCAAAGGGGATAAGATAGTAAAACTTTCTTTCTTCGGTTCACCCTGAACCAGCAGTAACCAGAATTCTCCACTCATATCCACCAAGGTACTCCCTCGAATCACCCTCGAGGAAATGAACCTTTTAACACACGTTGATTATGCAACCTTTAGCTGCCATATCAATTAAGTTAATGTTCTCTATGATCTTATCGTCTATTCCCAAGTCGTCCATAACCGCGGACACGGATTTTCGAAAAGACCCTGCAGGGGTGTACTGTTTTTATCCATTGGTACCGTCCGACCCCTTGCCTGATCATTTAGCTCTCTTCCTGGGAAAGCCGGCAGGGCGGGCGCGGTTAAACCTTTACCTCGCATGAGACTATCCAAGTGTCATCGTGACGACATGACAACTTCAGTGCCTATTTCAACACCCTGCCCCATCGCCACTCCTATCACCACCATCCTCATCACATCATCATCGTCGTCATCATCATCACCGGCCACACACTCACAAATGGAAAGCGCAAACTAGAGGACCCTTGGATACGCCCGCACAAGTTATTCAGTTAGTAAGGGGCCCATACCCCCACCGTTGGTAGCACGCTAGTCTTGGTTCAAGAGGTAAAGAACTCGCACCTAGGCGGCAAGAATGAGACAAAACACCAACTACCTTGTTGGCAACTCATCCAAGCCTTTTAGCAATTATTTATTAACACAAGATTCCACCACTGTCCGAACATTTCATCAACTTCACAATTATGGAAATAATCAACGGACAACTTAAGCATTCGACTACGCATGGCTAAGCATATCTAAGCATAACATACAACAGATATGAATTATCTCAGGCCAACACATCAACCTATGGTTAATAGGAGGGAAAACAGATAATGGTTCAGGGAGCATGCAAGTTATAGGATACTCTATACACTGACCAAAAGTTGTTTCTAGAATCGAATGCAATATTATGGTGGAGAAAAATACTTGTACTAATAGGATGAGTTATGCACAGAAGGTTAGGTTAGCTCTTGCCTTGCTGATAGTATTGGTCACGCTGATCGTCGAGGTATTGTGGTGGAACCTCGGCTCCTGAATCTACCGATACACAAACAATACAGGAAACGAAATAAATAACACGAATACAAAGGTGCAATGCACAATCATGATGAGATGGTCATATTATGCACTGAAATCATATTGGGCATGTCCCACAAGTTAAATGGAACCCCTAAAATAAATATTGCAATTAACGGGTTAAAACTCCATATTTAACTTAGTGAATTGCGTTATTATCCAAAATGTCCAGTACTAAAATATGGGTCCTAAATGCATGAGAATGACATTATTAGATAGGTATTTTCCTACTGATCATTTTGGTACTTCGTTTGCAATTTTCTGATTAACGATGAAGAAATGATGATTTAAACGGTTAATCGATTAAATTCATTTTAACCAATTCGAAAATGACATCAAAGGAAAAGTTGTTGTCATGCTGTGAACTTAACATAGCTAGATAGCATTTGAATTGCGGATCACTATGATATATCATTTGCAATTGTTGGGATAATATTTATCAAGTTATGATATTTCCAATTATTGATTTAAATCTGCCATTTCATTTAATTTTAATAAACAGCACCAAAATTAATTCTGTCAAATGACATAAAGTTGTAGTTCATGGTTCACTGAACATTTTGAGCTATTAAACATAATTTTTGAGTAAACAAAACTCAAGTTATGATTTTCCCAAAATTGTTATTAATTCTGCCATTTTCGTAAATTTAAATAAACAGCAGAATAAACTATTTAGTTGATCATAGAAATGATACTAAAAGATAGATATGATTTGTATGAACATTTTGACATATCATTTGTAATTTTCTGAGTTATAAAACAAAAGATATTGAATTTACAAATTCATCTCAAAATCTGCCATTTTAGTTATTTCAATTTAACAGCAATTTAGGAAGTTCATTTTAACATGTAAATATAACCAACATGTAGGTATTAATTCTCTGAACACTTTGGTACCTTAATTGTAATTTTTGGAGCAATATTCAAATTGTTATGAATTTCCCAAATATTTATTTAAATTTGCCCTTTTTATATTTAACAATTAAAGGTAATTTAATTTAACCAAAAATTCAACTAAGGGCAGTAACAGGTAGAGTTTATTTAGCTGAGCATTTTAACATATTATTTGCATTTTTCTGAAATACAAAACTCTAGATATGAATTTCCAAAATTTGAATAACTCACAGATGATTTGCATTTCACATTTAAATTCAAATTCAAAAATTCATTTGCATGTGTGAGTTACATATTTGGACAGGTTATGAAAATGTGAACAATTTGGTATGTCAATTGCATTTTTCTGAGTTACCATTTATTAGATATTGCAAATACAAATTTCTGTTAATTTCTAAAATTCCCAAAATGAAGAACAGCTGACATCAGCATGACATCACAGAGGGGGGGCTACGGCATGTCGAGCATCAATTCGTCGATTCGGGGCGGAATTGGGCTCGGGCAGTTGTGCTACTAGCTAGAGGAGGCCGAGAGGAGCAGGGGGAGCGGCGGCATGGACCATATGGTCGCCGGAGGGCCGGCGGCGACCATGGCCGCGGCGGCGGACGGCCGAGCTCGGTGGGGCGACGGCACAAAGCGGATGGGGGAGGGAGGAGAGGACCATCCGGTAGAGGAGCTCACCCCAGAGGTGTTGGTGCGGATGGCAAGGACGGGGAAGGCCGGACGGCGGCGAGACGGTGCTCGGACGGCGGCGGCAGAGGCGGAGAAGAATCGGTCGGCGACGGCGAACCCCGGCCTCCCTCCTCGATTCCTTAGCCGAGGAGGTAGAAGACGGCGAGGCGGAGCTGGTGACAGTGTCGGCTTGTTTCGGGGCGGCCGGAGTCGACGGCACAGTGCGGCATGGCGGCGGCGGCAGGAGCTCGGCACCGACTAGGGTTAGGGTTTGGGCGAGCCGAGGTGGGGAGATGAGAGAGGGAAAGTAGAGGCTCGGGGTCCTTAACCATGCGCGGCAGGGGGGCCCGGTGTCGTGGTTGCAGCAGAGGAGGACACGGTAGCCAGCGGCCATGGCGCCAGTGCCGAGCACTGTGGCGACAGGGGAGAGGCAGTTTTGCAAAAAAAACCTCGGCCCATTTTTCCTTTTTTTATTTTATTTTCCTTTTAAAACCATAAGCTTTGGAGATTTAATTGAGGGACCAAAACATCCACCAAAATTATGAAATTATTCAGGCAGGCTCATAATAAGATAAGGGAGCTCACAATATTTTTGTTTTGAATTTTTGAAGGGTTTTAACTTGGTTTCAAATTCCAAAGTTGATTTGCAACTATTTGAAGTCCTCATTTTTAATTGAGTCCTTTAAACCTTTTTATAAAATATGCAAAAATTCATGTAGCCTCCCCATGACATGTAGAAGCTCCACAAAAATTGATGTTGCAATATAAAAAGTTTTGCATAACATTTGTTCATAGGGTTTACATAATGCAATTTTGATCAGTTCCAACTATCATTTTTATAGCCCTATAAAAGCACAAAGCAAAAATATTATGTTGTACTCTTGGAACTTCCTGGACAAATATGGAAACTCAAGAATATTTTGTTTTGCCAATTTGAGCAATTGCATTTGGTTTGGAATTTTAAGAAGTGTTTGCTCCCTTTTAATGTTTTCCATTGTTTGCAATATTTAATTTTGCAATTTAAATATGTATGCCATGATGCAATGCCAAGCAAAAAGTGAAAATTTGGCTCAAATTTTAGGGTACCAAATCTGGGCTGTTACAACGTGTGGCCGGATGTTTAATTAGGAAAGTTTGATTAGTATTGGTAAGAAAGAGAGTCCTATTAGTATTTTACTAGTCCAAGTCGGTTTGTTACGGAAGGAAATATTCTAGTCTAGTACGAGTTGTGTCGCCTATATAACAGGCAGGCTTCGGTCGTGTATGGCAGGTTGATTTTTATTGAGTTGAATAAAACTACAGAAAACGTCCCATGTCGGGGGACACCAAATATCGTGTGTATCGCTGCTGATCCATCGGGATTTTGTTGCTGTTGTTGCGTGGAGTTGATCTAATCTACTCGACGCTAATTTTCGTTCTTACGATCTCTCATCTTGCTAGATCGGAAGTTCTTGTTGCTGTACCGTGAAAGATCGGGCCATCTACTCGCACGATTCGGCATCTCGCTGGTTCGTGCCTTATCACTAAGACCCTTGTTGCTAACAAAAAAGGACCCATTGCAAAATGGGTACCTAAATCAAAGCAATAATTTCTTGTAGGACTATGCTTCCGGTGGGTCAAAATGGGTGCTTGATAGTGGATGCACAAGTCATATGACCGGAAGCATGGAGATTATGACGGATTTGAGACCAAATCTAAATCATGCAACTGTCACTTATGGATGTCGATCTAAATATGAGGTATTGGGTTTTGGCAAGGTGGTAGTCACTCATGATATCTCCTTAGTGAATTTCATGCTTGTTGAAGCCCTCAGTTTTAATTTACTTTCAGTTCGTGCACTTACAAAGATGGGCTTTGCCGTCTTTATTGATATAGATATTGTGGTACTCTTGTGGAGCTAGACTCTAAAGATCGCTTTCATTGGGTATGTCGAAAATGATTTGTTCATGGTGGAATTTTCGGGGGAAACCACTTCAAATTCGATGTGCTTATTCGGAAAGGCCGACGTGGGCTGGTTGTGGCATCGCCGCTTGGCCCATGTCAATATGAGAACTTTGCAAAGTCTTCGCAAGGGTGGCCACATTCTCGGACTAAAATAAAATGTCTCTTTTGCCAAAGATCGTGTTTTTAGGGCTTGTGTTGAAGGAAAGATGCATGATTCTCCCCATCCAAGCAAGACTATTATTTCATCCAAGAGGATCTTGGAGCTTCTCTATGTGGATCTTTTTGGTGCCGTTCCCGAAGCTAGTCTTGGTGGGAAGAAGTATTGCTTGGTGATTGTTGATGACTATTCAAGATTTACATGGGTTTATTTCTTCAAGTGGAAGAGTGAGACCCATCAAGCCGTCATCGACTTCTCCAATGAAGTTCAATGTCAACACAATGTTCCCATATTGGCTATTAGAAGTGACAATGGCTCCGGGTTCGAGAACTAAACCCTCAATGAATTTCTTAGTGAAGAGGCTATTCATCACCAATATTCCGCAACATATACCCCTCAACAAAATGGTGTAGCCGAGAGGAAGAATCGGACTCTTATGGATATGGCAAGGTCCATGTTGGCGGAGTTTAAGTCTCCGTTGACCTTTTGGGCCAAGGATATATCCGTGGCATGTCACTCATCCAACCGGCTCTACTTCCGCAAAGGTTTGAACAAGACTCCATATGAGATTCTCTCCGGGAAAAAGCCTAACATCTCTTACTTCCGTGTATTCAGTTGTAAGTGTTTCTATTTGATCAAAGGTTGCCGTTTAACTAAATTCGAATCTAGAACTCTAGAGGGTATTTTTGTTGATTACGGTGTCGAATCCCACACTTATAGAATCTATGATAAAGCCTCACGGATTATCATAGAATCTTGTAGTGTGGTATTCGAGGAAAATGATAGCTCCCAAGTGGCGCAATTCCATGTTTCTAATGTAGATGATGAAATACCTCAAGATGTCATAAGAAGAATGGGTGTGGGATATTTCCGCCCCATTGAGGAAACCCTTGTGGCGAATCGAGAAGGACAATGCTCTACTAAAGTGGAGCCCTCATATACTCAAGAAAATCATGCCAATGAAGAGCCTATTGCACGAACCCAAGAACAAGTTGAAGACCATCAACCCCTTGATCAAGTCGCTACGCAAGAGCCCAACTCACCTTTTGTTGATGCTAGCCATGATCAAGACCTTGCTCAACCATCTATTTCAATAGTTGAAGACTTGCAAAATGATGAACAAGGTCAACCTTCCGGTCAAGACGGGGACTGAAATGATCAAGATGATCAATTGATTCTTCCAAGGTCAAATGGAGATATCGAGGCCCGTCATCAAGCTAGGGTTGCAAGAAATTTGGAACTTCGTCAACACACTCTTGACAAGGTGATTGGTGACTTGAGAAGCAAGGTGTCCACCCGGAGGCAATTGGCAAGTTTTAGTGTTCATCAAGCTCACATCTCCATGGTGGAACCGAAGAAAGTCTTTGAAGCTCTTGAAGATCCTTATTGGTTAGAAGCCATGCATGAAGAGCTCAAAAACTTCAAGCTCAATAAAGTATGGAAGTTAGTTGAGAAGCCAAAGGAGTGCTACAATGTTATTGGCACTAAGTGGATTTTCAAGAACAAGCAAGATGAACATGGCATAGTGCTGAGGAACAAGGCAAGATTGGTAGTGTCGGGGATGTGATCCCCGGTATCCCAAAGTTGTGTGGTGGTTGAGTTAATAAAAGAGGTAAATAGGAAGTAAATAGGTACAGGATAAAGGCAAAACAGAAGAAAAGCTCCACGGGCCGAGTTTGGTACTGCTCAGGCCGAACCAAGTTGATTATCTCGGATGGGCTGAATGTCCCTCACCCGGGTGGGCCGAGTGTCCCTCACCCGGGTGGACCGAGTCCTCTCTAACCCGGCTGGGCCAGATCCCGGTAACCCGGCTGGGCCAGATCCCAGCACCCGGGCGGGCCGAATTTGCCAGCACCCAGCTGGGCCAGCTATTTCATCTCGCGCAGGCCTCCCCTCCTGGGCCGAGTTAGGCTCACTCGGCTGGGTCAGGATCCCCGGGACAGTGTGTCGCTTGGATCGCTATGTCCGGGATGTTTCCGTCGAGGCCGAGTCGGACAGATCATCGCCAGGTCCTTCCCGCGCCAGGATTGCTCTCCAGGACCGAGTCACCGTGTACGGCATACCGACACACGGAGGATCTGGCCGGTGTCTCTCCTGCGAGGTCGGATCAATCCAAGGCCCCTTGAATCAGCTCGGCTAGCAGCTCCCTTGCTTGCCGACATGCAGGTCCTGGCCGGCGTCGTACAGGCCTACCCGGCCTATCAAATCATCGCTAGCTCCCCTACCGAGTCAACTCCATCGCAGCCAGGAAGAAGCGAGCGGCAAGCCAGCCTCCTGTATACGGCAACGACATGTGCTACTGCCTGCCACCACCTGCCGGAGATAAGGTCAAAGGATAGGCTGACAAGGACGCGTACAGGTGATCCATGCCCTGCGTGGCAGCAGTGCACTCCTGTGGGCCACCCCTTGTCCCCTGGGCTCTCCCTATATAAAGAGCACCAGGGGGAACGCTCCCAGAGACCCAGCGCTCACGCGGGCTCATTTCCCCCCTTTGCCTTAGCTTCTTCTTCTTCCTTGAGCAGCTCTCCCTGGCTAGCTCCATACAGCTCGAGGAGCATTTGTACCCACCACATATGAGATGAGAATACATCAAAGTAGGATAGATGCTGCAGTAGGGGTTTTACCTCCCCACGAGGGCCCCGAAGTAGGGTAGATCTTTGTGTGTTGTAGTGTTCTTCATGTGTGCTTTTCAGTGCATAATCCCTCCCCGAATCCTCTAGCGTCCATCGGCCCCAAACTTAAGCCTACCCCTAGGCATCTGTCGTTCATCACCACGACAGTTGGCGCCCACCGTGGGGCTGGTAGTGGCGCTTGCTGGATCAATTCGGACGGGACCTTCGTCATCAACACAGGGACTCGACATCGCCATTGTCCCCCGCGTTCTAGCTTGCCGCTGTGAGCAGAGGCTAGCACTGCCTCCACCAACGGACATCATCGGCAGATCCCGGATGAGAAAAGTGACTCGGGTCTCAACTTCGGCATCGTGCCCGTGTGTTAACTCATTTTCGAGTTGACTACAGTTCGAGTCCGAGTTAAGGCTTGGAAATCCGAGTTAAGGCTTGGAAATCTGAGTTAAGTTTGGAAAATCCGAGTTAAGGCTTGGAAATCCGAGTTATGTTTGGAAATCCGAGTTAAGGCTTGGAAATCCGAGTTAAGGCTTGGAAATCCAAGTTATGTTTGGAAAATCCGAGTTAAGGCTTGGAAATCCGAGTTAAGTTTGGAAAATCCAAGTTAAGGCTTGGAAATCCGAGTTATGTTTGGAAATCCGAGTTAAGGCTTGGAAATCCAAGTTAAGGCTTGGAAATCCGAGTTATGTTTGGAAAATCCGAGTTAAGGCTTGGAAATCCGAGTTAAGGCTTGGAAATCCGAGTTAAGTTTGGAAAATCCGAGTTAAGTTTGGAAATCCGAGTTAAGTTTGGAAATCCGAGTTAAGGCTTGGAAATCCGAGTTAAGCTTTGGAAATCCGAGTTAAACTTGGGGAATCCGACATATGATGGTCAAATCCGACATACATGTGGTCCGGGCCGAGATGTTGGTGGCCCAGGCCGACATATTGATATTCATGCCGGCATCAACGTCCTCCTCGACTTCTCCAACAACATTGCCTCGTAAGTATCATTTATCTGTCTGCATCACTCTTTTAAATAGTCTCAAACAGTGCTCGGGGACTCTCCCCTCTTTTATGCTTTGCTTAGCTGTTTTCCCCGGAACGAAGTGTCGTAACCCGGGGACTGGCCGTACAGTCTGTTTTACAGTTTCTCCTAGATAAGAAAAGCAACTCGGGGACTCGTTTGAAAACCGAGTCTGCATTTTAAATATATATAATTTCGCTGCTAGACTTAAATATATCTGTGGAATAGAGTTACTGCTCCCGTTAAATATTCATTATATATGTGCTTGAACTAACATTGAAAGGTGATATCGGTTTTACCGAGAGAATATTCATCACCAAGTTTGCGGTTTTATCGGTTGTCACGGATTACCCAAAATATCATGGCATTATCAGTATTCTCCAGATCGCCGTTTATTTCGGTTTGCGGTTATATCTCAATATCACCTCATATCTCAAATCGCCGTTTATGTGGGCTTGCCAAAATATCACGGCATTTATCTCACATCATCAAGCATCTCACAAATCATTATCTTTATCGGCTTTACCGACTATCGTGATTCTTCAATTATCCGAGCTTACAGAGTACCATGGCATCATTATCTCGGTGCATTGAATCAAAAAATATCTAATCTCACTGAGTATTGCGCGTTGAGAAATATCTCAACTCGTCATCTGACAAGTGCCCATGAAGGCAGAATGTCCAGTTCAGCCCAAGTAGGCTATATGTCGGTCCAGCTCATGCTGCCGACATATGATTTCGGTAACGCCCAAGAAGGCTAGAAACCGGTATATAATAATGCCCAAGCAGGCTATATGTCGGTCCAGCTCATGCTGCCGACATATCTATGCGGTAAAAGCCCAAAGTGGCAGAAACCGGCATAAGCAATATGCCCAAGAGGCCAATATGTCAAACCAGCTTAAGCTGGAGACATCGGATGTCGGCAAAAAACCGACATAAGAAATATGCCCATGCAGGCACTATGTCAATCCAGCTCAGGCTGTTGACATCCGACCTATGAGATGTGCCTAGAGAGGCAGAGATACCGAGGCATAAGAGATAAGCCCATGCAGGCTTATGTCGGTCCAGCTATGGCTGGTCACATCTATGTTGGTAAATGCCCAAAGTGGCTGAAAACTGACATATGAGAGACATATAATGATGCCCGTGCTGGCGAGATATTTTTTATATGGAGATTTTGGTATTGGATATTTGATTTTGTCAGACTACGCGCGACTCTACGAGTCCCCCGTAGCCTCGGGGACTAATGTCGGGGATGTGATCCCCGGTATCCCAAAGTTGTGTGGTGGTTGAGTTGATAAAAAAGGTAAACAGGAAATAAATAGGTACAGGATAAAGGAAAAACAGAAGAAAAGCTCCACGGGCCGAGTTTGGTACTGCCCAGGCCGAACCAAGTTGATTATCTCGGATGGGCCGAATGTCCCTCACCCGGGTGGACCGAGTCCTCTCTAACCCGGCTGGGCCGGATCCCGGTAACCCGGCTGGGCCAGATCCCAGCACCCGGGCGGGCCGAATTTGCCAGCACCCGGCTGGGCCAGCTATTTCATCTCGCGCAGGCTCGCGCTGGCCTCCCCTCCTGGGCCGAGTTAGGCTCACTCGGCTGGGTCAGGATCCCCGGGACAGTGTGTCGCTCGGATCGCAGCGTCCGAGATGTTTCCGTCGAGGCCGAGTCGGACAGATCATCGCCAGGTCCTTCCCGCGCCAGGATCGCTCTCCAGGACCGAGTCAGCCGCGTGTACGGCATACCGACACATGGAGGATCTGGCCGGTGTCTCTCCTACGAGGTCGGATCGATCCAAGGCCCCTTGAATCAGCTCGGCTAGCTGCTCCCTTGCTTGCCGACATGCAGGTCCTGGCCGGCGTCGTACAGGCCTACCCGGCCTCCAGATCAAATCATCGCTAGCTCCCCTACCGAGTCAACTCCACCGCAGCCAGGAAGAAGCGAGCGGCAAGCTGACCTCCTGTATACGGCAACGACATGTGCTACTGCCTGCCACCACCTGCCGGAGATAAGGTCAAAGGATAGGCTGACAAGGACGCGTACAGGTGATCCATGCCCTGCGTGGCAGCAGTGCACTCCGTGACGCGTCTACAGGACAGACAAGACCCTAGTAGTCATTTCACGTACAGTGTAGCATAGTGTTGTGTGCAATGTCCTGTGGGCCACCCCTTGTCCCCTAGGCTCTCCCTATATAAAGAGCACCAGGGGGAACGCTCCTAGAGACCCAGCGCTCACGCGGGCTCATTTCCCCCCTTTGCCTTAGCTTCTTCTTCTTCCTTGAGCAGCTCTCCCTGGCTAGCTCCATACAGCTCGAGGAGCATTTGTACCCATCACATATGAGATGAGAATACATCAAAGTAGGATAGATGCTGCAGTAGGGGTTTTACCTCCCCACGTGGGCCCCGAAGCAGGGTAGATCTTTGTGTTTGTAGTGTTCTTCGTGTGTGCTTTTCAGTGCATAATCCCTCCCTGAATCCTCTAGCGTCCATCGGCCCCAAACTTAAGCCTACCCCTAGGCATTTGTCGTTCATCACCACGACAGGTAGCTCAAGGGTTCTCTCAAGTTGAAGGCATTGATTTTGGAGAGAGCTATGCCCCTGTGGCTCGCCTTGAGTCCATCCGTATCCTTCTTGCTTATGCATCCCGTTATAACTTTAAATTACAACAAATGGATGTGAAAAGTGCCTTTCTTAATGGTCCTTTAAAGGAGTTGGTTTTTGTTAAGCAATCCCCGGGGTTTGAGGACCTCAACTTCCCTAACCATGTCTACAAGCTTGCTAATGCGCTCTATGGACTTAAACAATCTAACATCCCAAAAGTAATCCCCTTTTATTTTTATTGCTTGTTAATTTTAATTGCTACATAATCATGACATCATCATGCCCATTGTTGCATTTGTTGCTTTTGCAAATTTCAAAATAAATAAAATGGTTTAATCTTGTCACCATCACTTGTGTGCTAATTAATTTTGCAACCAAACAAATAAAACCAACTTTAATTTCTTTTTAAGCTAATAAACAAGCTTACCAAGTTTGTGTTGTTGATATAATTATTTTTTAAAAAATAAAATGGCCTTATTTTATTTTCCTTAGCCTCTCCTTTTTTTGAAAATCCTGCTGGAAAAAAAGCAAAGAAGGAAAAAAATAAGAAAATGGGCCGCAGCCTCTCTCTTCTCTCCTCCTCCTTTTCTCTTCCTCGGCCCATCTTCTCCCGAAATCAGCCCACCTGGCCCACTAACATCCTTGTCGTCGTCTCCCTCGTACGGAAGGCGCGCCCGTCGCTGTCACCTTCATAGCCGCGCCATGCCACCTGCGCCACCTGCTCCCCCTATAAATCCACCGGGCCTCCTCCCCAACCCTAGCTCTACCCCTTTTCCTCCCCCATCTGCCGCCGCGCCATCTCATCTCTTCCCCCTCCTTTTCTCTGCCCCCACCGAGCCACCGAAATCAGCCGTAGAAGATCATCGCCATCGTCGCCATGAAGGTTGCCGCGTAGGGCTAGCAAGGAGGAGAATGCCTACGTCATCGACACGCGCAGAGTCAGAGCTGGACACACGGGATCTTCGACATATTCTTCGTCTATGTCCGACCGAGAGGAGCGCCGGCCGACGTCCACCTCTACTTCCCTTCTTCCCCGACACCGGTCACCGTCGTCATCTTCGAGGCGACCTTCACCTCCTTCGGCGCCCGGTGGTGAGCCTCCGTCCTCTTGGACTTCTTCTGCTCCTTCCCTTGCTCTGTGGGACGCCATCGAGCGCCGAAGTCGTAGCCGCCGTCAAATGCGTCCGCGGGCACGAGCACCAACTGCTCCTCTGCCCCGCCACCTCCTTCACCTAAGCACGTGCACATCGCCCACATCCTAGCGTGAAGCCGCCGACCAAGTGTCACGCCGCCCGTTTCTAGTCGTCACCGGCCACCTGCGTTTACTGTCGGTCAATTCTGAAACTGGGTTCACTTAAAGTTCAGTTAACTCGTAGATCTACCTCTTAGGCCTCCGATCCCTTTTCTTTGACATGATCCGCAGCCAGCCCAGATGGTCCCATCCCTTTGCACTCTCTTGCAGGTCTCGGGTTCGAGTTCCCCTTTGGGAAAATTAGAACCCCTTTTTCCCCTCTGTTCCAGTCACTGGCATGTGGGACCCCTGGCCCCACCTGTCATACTGATGTGTATACACCTTCTCGGTATAGAAAGTTACCCAGATCCAGATCTGAATGTTTTTGCAGATGAACCTAGTTTTTGAAAATCTTTTACAACTAGGTCCCTGGTTATATGTTTCTGTCCTATTTTTTCAACTAATTAATTCTTGGTCATACTTTTGTCAAATAATGCAAATAAAAAATGTTTTCGAATCAGAAAAATATAATCTAGCCGAATATGAATTTTGTTTGAATTTTGGAATTAATTTAAATGGGTCAAATAATTAATTATTTTGATAATTAGTTGCAAAATTCATAACTTTTGTTCTACAATTCCAAAAATTATGAATTTTATATCAAAATGTAGAGAAAAATGCAAACTATTTGTTTCTTATTTTTCATGCATTTAAGAACCAACTAAACTCTCGGGATAATTAGCAAATCCATTAAGTGAACCTTAAAAATGCAACAATTGCTTTAATTGTTTTTAATAATAAAAAGAGCCTCTTTAACTTTGTTTATTAAAATTCTTAGCACTTTAAAATGCTGTATAATTTGGGGTTTGTACGTAGACGACGACCTTGCGACTCTCGACGACCCCTCTGAGGATCTTGCCCAGTACCAGGCTACTGAGCAGTAAAGCAAGCAGCCCTTCCCCCACTTTCTAATGTGATGCCTATGCCTTATCTTGCATGCTTTAGGATCCGTTCAGTTGTGTCTATGTTTCCTAATAGAACTGCATAGCCTGTTAGTAGTCCAGATATCCTCATGCCTGCCTATATCCTTTTGCTTGAGTTACCTGCAGTTACCAACTAGCATGCTTAGGAGTTGATTGTGGTATATCTCATACTCTGCTGATGTTTAGTTGGTATAGCTTAATTAATTGAAGACGTACTATGTGGGTATAACTGTTATTATGATAAAGATAAGGCACCGACGGAAGGCCAGCTATGGTGTTTTATTCCGCTAGTGTCGCCTAGGACCCGAGTTCTTTTCCGCTTATCCAAGACTAAGCGCACTACCCACACGTGGGAAGACTTATGGAACCCCCCGCAACTTTGTACCGGAACTGCTACATTGTTCAGGGAGCCACAACTAGTTCAGGTGTTTATTTGGACATGCACATAAGCATGTTACTGAAGATGAGAGGTTACAACTTGGGGTGTGCATATAGGTTTGCGGCATGAGCGTTAATCGCATGTGGAAGGAGAGCAATCGTATGAGTGTTCCTCCCGAAGCCATCCAAGCAACCTTTGGGCCCGCAATGGATCTTCGGCCGGACTCCCGACGTGGATTAGTCTCAGATGGGTGGCTCCCTATTCAATGCTGTAGTGAAGGGAAGAGTTGTGTTGAGATATCCTTTGCCTTTGTGGCTTGTGGGTTGATCGAACGTGTATGGTTACTATGGTGCACCCCTGCAGGGTTAAATCTTTTCGAAAAGCCGTGTCTGCGGTTATGGACGACTTGGGTAATGTGCTGGCTAAAAAGATCATAGACATCACCGTATCACTAAATAGCTAATTTGCATAGTAAATAGCTTTATTCGAATAATAATTTGATTAAACTTGATCAACGTGTGAGTGCCCCGTACTTCTTCCTCATGGGTATATGATACGATGGAGTCGTACTCGGGCGGGTTTGCTTGGTGATTAGCATAGACTAGATCGAGATGCGCTCTCTTACCTTATTCTAACTAGACAGAAGTTGTAGCGTGTCCTCTGTAGATGATAGGTTTGCTGCTGCAAGTCCACCTAAACAACCCTTTTCCCTTCCCCAATGCATGTGCATAGTTCTTTCGTTTAACCTTGTGCGTAAGACTTGCTGAGTACCCCCGTACTCATACCAATCGGGTTCCCGGTGCCTGTCACACCGATGCAGGTGGAGTAGAAGATTTCGATGACCCAGCTGGAGGCTACTTTGTGGAGTTCGACGACGACTACGACGAGTAGACCAGAGATCCTAAGCGGCAGCCTGAGACCGCATCGGCGGGTCCCTTTTTCTTTCCGGTCATTAGACCTTTGATGTAGTCTGTACTCAGACATATTTGCTTCCGCTGTATTTGGGACATGTGTCCGATGTGATGTAATAAAATATATTTGAATTATCACTTGTTTTCATCTGTTATGTCTTAAATGTTCGTGATGTGATATTCAACTTGTGGGTCCACCGGTGAAATGAATGTTTCGCTAAGTGGGTCTTACAAACACCTTAGAGAGTTATTGTTAGACCATGGATTTAAAGTTGGGCAAATTGATCCCACTCTTTTAACTAAGAGGGTTAACGGGGAGCTTTTTGTGTGCCAACTATATGTTGATGATATTATCTTTGGCTCATCTAACAAAGCTTTTAATGATGAATTTGCAAAGCTTATGACCGATAGGTTTGAGATGTCCATGATGGGTGAATTGAAGTTCTTCCTTGGATTCGAGATCAAGCAATTGAGAGGAGGGACTTTCATTAGCAAAACAAAGTATATTCAAGACATGCTCTAGAGGTTCAATATGGTTGATCCTAAGGAGAAGAAGACTCCTATGGATACCAAATGCCATCTACAACTTAACCCAAAGGGTATAGATGTGGATCAAAAGCTCTACCGCTCCATGATTGGTTCGTTGCTTTATCTTTGTGCATTTAGACCTAATATTTTGTTGAGTATAGGTGTGTGTGCAAGGTATCAAACTGCTCCTAAGGAAAGCCACATGTTGGCGGTCAAGAGAATCCTACGGTATTTGGTTCATACCCCAAGGTTTGGTTTGTGGTATCCCAAAGACTCGTCTTTCACTCTTTGTGGGTATACGGATTCGGATTGGGCTGGTGATCAAGATGATAGGAAATCAACTTCCGGGGCTTGCGAATTCCTCGGTAGGTCCTTGGTGAGTTGGTCTTCTAAGAAGCAAAATTGTATATCTCTCCCCACCACCAAAGCCAAGTATGTGGCCGCCGCTAGTGCATGCACTTAATTGTTATGGATGAGGCAAACTTTAAAGGAATACGGTGTAAATTGTGACAAAGTGCCTCTATTGTGTGATAATGAAAGTGCTATCAAGATTGCTTACAACCCGGTGCATCATTCAAGAACCAAGCATATTGAGATTCGTCATCACTTTATTAGAGATCATGTTGCCCGTGGAGATATTGAGCTAGCATATGTGCCAACCAAAGACCAACTGGTCGATATTTTCACGAAGCCACTTGATGAAGCAAGATTCACTTATTTGAGGAATGAGATAAATATCCTGGATTCAAGGAGTTTTGACTAGACCATCTTGCATACACACCTATAGGTTCAACTTCTATTTGGTTTAGGTGTAGGCATCGATTTAGGGGGAGTGTTGTCCTAATTATTGGGCTCTCCCTCCCCCTAATATGCCCAAAGTAAAATTCATTTGTCTCTATTTTCAATTCATAAATGGTGAGCTTCAATGACGAGTTGTTGCCGTGAACCCAACATACATCTTCGCGGTGTCACACCACACACTCATACATGGTGGCCTAGGCCACCGCCCTCTTCTTTATGTAGAGTTGGTTCTTATTTGAGATTTTATTGCATACTTGTTGTTTTTACCCTCTTTCTAACCACATCCAATGTTGCTTATTTGGGGTTTTTGGATTTTCTCCATTGGATGTGTGAAGAAATCATCATGTTTGCATCTCCTCATGTCACTCAACTTTGCTCCGTGGTCATTCTTGAAGATGGTATTCAGCAGAGAAGTCCGACAGTTTTCAAGGAATTTTTTAGCAAGCGATTCAAGGTTGAAGTGAAGGAGGCCGGCCTGGTCGGCTGCGGAAGCCGGCTAGCTCGGGCACTTGCCCGGCCTTGCCTCACTCGAGGACGGGGTCGGGGCCGGGGCCAGGGCCAAGGCCGGGTGCATCAGGCACCTGCTGATGACGTGGATCACACGTTCGCCGGGGAAACCCAAGAGGACGGTATGATGCATCAAAGCCGCAGTTTTTCTTGATTACAAAACCAAGGTTATTGAACCAGTAGGACTTGGAGAAGGCCTTGCTAGGTGTCAACGGTGCCAGAAAAAGAGCTGTTGGTGGGAGACTTAGTAGTTCGAGAAGTCTTCTTGGCGTGTTGACATGGACCTGCACACAATCACAAACAAACTACTTTGCCCCAACAAAACAGAGAGGTTGTCAATCTCTCCGGCTTGCCGAACACAAATAATTAATTGTGCAGATGTAAAATATGAAGATAGTGAAATATGATCAGCGAGCAGATGATGATGAAAAGCTATTAAAACGGTAGTAAACAATGTAGGAAAATAGGACTGGGGTCCACAGTTCACTAGTGGTGTCTCTCCAGAAGATATACATGATGGGTAAACAAATTACAACATGGCAATTGACAGAATTGTGGGCGCACAACAATGCTATCATAAAACAATATAGTTCACCGTTTCATCTAATATGGGCATTACATCAAAATACATAGACCGTCATCCAAACGCATCTATGACTAATAATCCACCCCGGGATCGCTATCCAGCATGTCACGCAGAAGTATTAAGTTACAAGCAACAGATCATTGCAACAAGCAAAGTGCATAATGCAAGCAATGTAAATAACACAAAGAAATCACACCGCTATTTTCTCCCTAGTGGCAACAACACATCTTTAGTCTTGATCGTTTCTGTCAACCCGAGCTCAGACAAAAAGAGGCATGAACCCACTATCTAGCATAAATACTCTCTTATACAACACTAATAATTACTTGGCCAAAGCATCCACTAGCAAAAGTAATGATTTCCACAATTCATCGGATCCATGCAAACACAATCATGTAGCAGTTACAGATAATATGATCTTGATCATGATAGGCATCTCACAAGATCTAAGCAATGGAGTACAAGGAGGAGAGACAACCATCTAGCTACTGCTATGGACCCGTAGTCCCATGGTGGACTACTCACGCATCACTCCGGAGGAAGGCATGGTGATGTAGAAGCCTCCGGTGTCGATTCCCCTCTCCGACAGGGTGCCGGGAAGAGCCTCGGACGTCTTCTGGAAAATATGATCGGGTACTTAGGGTTTTCGGGTCGAAGACGATTTTATAGGCGAGGGGTCAACTCGAGACGGTGCCAGAGGGCAACAGGTGGGACCCAGCCACGGCCAGCCCCTGGGCCGCGCCTGGGGGTCGTCTGGTGGCTGTGGGTTCCCCCTCCAGGCGACCTTCTGGCTCCGGACTTGTTTCTGCTTGGAAATAATTTCCTTAAATTTTCAGCGCATTCCGAGAAACTTCACAGAAGAACTTTTCTGAAACAAAAAGACAGCAAAAAACAGGAACTGGCACTGGGCATCTTGTTAATAGGTTAGTTCCATAAATAATGCCAAAATGATATAAAAATATTATAAAAACATGTGGCACTGATATATAATCAAGCATGGAACATCAAAAATTATAGATACGTCGAAGACGTATCAGCATCCCCAAGCTTAATTCCTGCTCGTCTTCGAGTAGGTGAATGATAACCGAATAGTTTTTGAAGTGATATGCTACCAACACAATCTGGATCAAATAATCATGTAAAGCATATAAACTGAATGCATTGATCCAAGACAAAGGTTTAGTGAATGCAACAAACAATGATTAATTAGGTGTAACATCTAAGCAAGAATTAACTAGAAAATAATACTTTGGAGATTTAAAAGTATAAAACTTGACAATGATTGATATCTCACAAATCAATATTATTCCAAAAAAGGAGTTTGGCCAACACAAAGGAAGATTTAAGTTTTTAGAAAAAAGCTTCAACTTGCAACATATTTATCTCCAGATAAAGTCAATACAAAGTTTTCACAGTTAGACATAAAGATAACATGAAGTAAAACTTGAACCGAAGTTGACACCAAGTGTTTCTTGAGGGGGTAAAGAAGGAAGAGGAAGACTGACTCAACATAAAAGTAAAAGAAAGGCCCGTCGCAGAGGGAAGCATGGATTAATCATGTGCTAGAGCTTTTTTTTTTTGACAGAAGTAAAACAGTTTTGAGATATGCATGCTTTCGTCAACGACTTCACAGTAGAGCAACTAGCTAGTCCCCCATTTCAAGCAAGGATTTTAGACTTTCGAGAGCGGCTGGTTCTTAGAGGAATGAGGTCACTCCTTGTTCTCCTTTGTTTCACCACTAACCAATGTTTTGACTGATTTCTCAGGTTTTCATTGTGCGGAGGAGAATGGTGGGTTATATTTATATCTTGCTTAAGCCGCTCTCGACAAATTCAAGTGAGGACGTAAACCATCAACACCGGGTGAAAGGAGGAAATGACCTTGCTTGTCACAGGTTATATCTAGCTTCCTACTGCTTCCTCATGAGTTTAAAAACAGAGTTACAAAAAGGAGAATTTTGAAAGTTTTAAAGATAGCACATGAAAAATTTACTTGGAGTGGCAAGGAAATACCACATGTAGGTAGGTATGGTGGACACAAATGGCAAAGATATTTGGCTCAGGGATTTGGATGCACGAGAAGTATTTCCTCTCAGTACGGATTTTTTTGGGCTTAGCAGGGTATCAAGCAAACACGTAACATCAACTTGGTTCAATGAATGACTACAGATATACATTATGCATAACCACTAGACTTCACACCGTCTACCTTGTTAGCCAAACCAACTCTTCGCAAAAATAATATCTAGACTTTGAGAGCTGCCAAGCAGGACAAGCACCATAATTTTAAAGCTTTATGGCAGTTCTTTACTAATCCATTCTTACTAGGTGATCCACAAGTTTAAGCATTAATCTACTTCATATCTCTAAACAATTGACAAGTACCAAAGATTCAAGACAATGATCTACAAGATTAAGCAGCACTTTTCACACTTCCTACATGATAATTTCCATTCAACCAAACACCAGTCAACTAATTTGAAACAAAACAAAAGGCTGAAACAACAAGAGCAATACTTCCTAACTACAAAAGCTAACAACTCTGAACAAGAGATGCTTGAAAACAAGAGCTAGAAGCAAAAATAACAAAAGCTAAACACTCAACACATATAAGTAAATAACAGGAGTGTATACGAAAAAGCGGAGCGTGTCTCTCTCCCAAACAAGCATGCATGGATCCAATTTATTGCAAAGACCAGAAAACAAAACATAAACAAACTGAAAGTAAAAACAAACTGACGCTCCAAGAACAACACATAATGTGTAAAGGAATAAAAATATAGTACCATGAGAGAAACCGATGATTGTTGATGAAGAAGGGGATGCCTTGGGCATCCCCAAGCTTAGACACTTGTGACTTCTTGAATATTTCAGAGGAGGGCCCATGGGGAGCCTCCCCAAGCTTAGGCTTTTATCCCTTCTTGATCTTACTTCATCACCTCGCACTTGGATACTTGAAAACTTCCTTCACGCAAAACTTATAGCTACTTCATTAGAGGGGTTAGTCCATAAAAACAATATCTTCCTTCAGTTCCAAAGAGAATATCAACTTATTTTTTAAAGCATTAGCTACTGTCACAAAAGGTCTAAGTAAAGCTCTATCTTTAAAAAGAACCTCACTTTGCCCGCGAAAGAAGCAATGCAAAACTAAGGACATAATCTGTAAAAAATAGAACAGACTGTAAAGATGAATTTTTTCAGGGTACTTCTGGACCTGAAATCAGAAAACTTAAAACTATAAAAAGGTAGGCAAAACCCTGATGCTTTCTGTCAAAAATTTGCAGCCACAGATGATGTTCTGTGATTGTTTGGATTTTCGAACAGTGAAGAACATAAATCTGTTTCTGGACAGCAAACTCACAAATTAGTCTTCCTCTCTTTAGAGGCTATTCTTGGCACCAAAAACCAAAACAAAAAGATACAAGGGAGTTTTTACATAAGAAACATCACCCAAAACAAGAACAAACAAAAGTAGGTAAAAATAAAATGGGTTGCCTCCCATAAGCGCTTTTCTTTAACGCCTTTCAGCTAGGCTTGATAATTTTAATGATGCTCTCATAAGAATAAGAGTTGAAGCACAAAGAGAGCCTCAAAAAGCAAATATCAAACACATTTAAGCCTAACCCACTTCCTATGCATAGGAATCTTGTAATCAAATAAATCCTCGAAGAACATAGTGATAACATAGGAAGATAAAACAAGAGCAATTTCAAAACTTTCAACATAAAGAGAGGTGTTTTAGTGACATGAAAATTTTCATAACCATATTTCCCTCTCTCAAAATAATTTCCAGTAGCATCATGAACAAACTCAACAATAGAACTATCACATAAAACATGATTTTCATGATCTACAAACAAATAATTTTTATTAAGCTCCAAAATACTATGATCAAAATAAACAGAAGTCATGACCTTTCCAATCCCATTATTAAACATGTTTCTTTTTGTTTTCTTTGAGTTTGGGTGATGTTTAGTAGGGGAATCAAACACTTCCGCGCGGGCGGCCGCGCTCCGGAGCAGCACTTCCGGGTGCTCAACGCGGGGTTCGGGGTCGACGTGGCGCTCCGGAGCAGCACTTCCGCGCGGGCGGCCGCGCGGGTTGCCAGCGGGAGCGGTGGCGGCGCTGGCCGTCCGGCGAGCGAGACGTTCGGCGCGAGAGATGCCGGCCATGGCTGTGTCGAGGTTGAAGATGCGCCTCAGCCCCCTACCTGGTGCGCCAAATGTCGGAGAACTGTCCCAGGAACTGGGTGTGTCTCGCAAGGATCGAGTAAGGGGCTGAACACGGAATCAAACAACCCTCAACGTGCCACGGCGACGGTGCTCGTCGAACTCGCTGTGGGACAACACTGCAGAGATGAACGCACGGTATTACCCAGGTTCAGGGCCCTCTAGGTGAGGTAAAACCCCTACGTCCTGCTTCGGATGTATTGCACTTTCTTGGAGAGGTTTGAGTACAGAGCGAGCTTGGCGAGCTCGAGGTGGCTACAATGGCTAACCCTAGAACCGGAGAAGAACCGAACTTAGATCTAGGGTTGAACCAAGATTGAACCGAACTCAGATCTAGGGTTGAACCAAGATTGAACCAAACTCAGATCTAGGGTTGAACCAAGATTGAACCCTTTGCCCGAGCATGCTCCCCCTCCTTTTATAGATGTCTCGGGCCTCTTCCCCCCAAATATCTTGGCGGGAATGGCTACCACATGGCGACGAAGGAGGAGGTGCGGTGCACAATAAAGGTAGAGTCCACCATAAAGGTAAAGTCCATGGACGCGGTCCACGGCAGGGGGTAGCGTCACCAAAGCTGTAAAAGCCACCGTCCAAACAGGACGGTGGGCTGGCGCTGCTGAGGCGGGATGTCTCCCACGGTGACGTCGCCTTTGGAGGGTAGCTGCAGACGGTTCCCTTATCACCAAAGTGGCAATCCTTGGGGCTCCTTTGCTTGGTGCAGCTTTGTTGACTCCTTTATACATAAGAACGGCAACTGTGGCGCTGCCGTCACCGCGTGCTGGCGCGGTCGTCACTCTGCGAAGGGTGTAGAGCCCATGTGCGCTCTGCCGCGGAGGCAGAGCTAGCTTCGTGAGGAAGGAACCCCGCGAGGCAAGAGGTCTCGCCGAGCCTTTCGGCTTGGTCCTTAGCAGAATTTGCAGGTGGCATCCGAGATGCCCTCTCGAGGAGAGGTCCCTCGCCGAGGGAAAAACCCTTGGCGAGGAGGAGAGGTCCCTGGCGAGGGAAAAACCCTCGCCAGGCTCGCCAGGCTTGGAGAGCCTGGTCCTTAGCGAAATCTTTTGAAGAATGTTGTGGGCCCTGGCAGGCCGGCCCGTGGTACCCTGGTTTCCACTGTGCCGACAGTAGCCCCCAGGCCCGCGATGGGCACGCCGAAGCCCATGGATGGAGGCGAAGCGTCGAGGGCCCAACGGTGCGTGCCTAGGCCGTGAAATGTGGGGCGCAGCAGTGGCGCCCGAGGCCACGATCTCCTCGTCTTCAACGGGCGACCCGGTGGGGCCCGCCACGTCCTTCATTTTTGGCCAATAAAGCCTGCGCGCGCAGCCAGCGCCCGTCACTTCTCCCATAACTCCTCCGCACACTTCCCCCAAAGCATCCATCTCTCCAGAGCGCTCCGCCTCCAAGATCTTCTTCTCCTGCGACCATGGCGCCCAAGAAAGCCACCGCCGACCAGAAGGGCAAGGCCACGATGCAGGCCGGCAAGTCCATGGCGGCGGGGACGCTGCCGGAAACCCGTGTCCGTGCGGCGGCGCTCGAGAAGGTGCGCCACCTGGCGGCCGCCAACACCCACGAGCTCGACGCCACAAACATGGAGGCGGCCGGCAGCCGCAAGGTCGGCGCGGGGTACTAGCCCATCTTCTTTCACACCCTCTACGCCGGCCTCGTTCCTCCCTTCTCCAGCTTCCTCATGGGGATCCTTGAGGCGTATCGGATCCAACTCCTTCATCTCCACCCAAACTCCATACTCATCCTCGCCATCTTCGCCTATCTCTGCGAGGCGTACGTTGGTGTCCATCCGTCGGTGGATCTCTTCCGCAGCTTCTACGCCCTCCGGTCCACCGCGCAGAACGAGCGGACCGGGTGCGTCTCCTTCCGCATCACAGCCGCTAGGAGCGAGGACTACATCCCCATCGCGTGGCTCGGCGAGAATGCGGTCACCAAGATAACGAAGAAAGTGGAGGATTTCCGCCAGAAGTGGTTTTTCGTCGACACCAGGTCGTCGAATCGCCTCCTGGAGGTACCCATGGCGCCCCCGAAGAAGTGGGCGCGTTGGGCGAGCGGCGACTTCGAGGGCCCCAAGCTTGAGGTGGTGTACGAGCGCATTAGGGTGCTCCGCGAGGCCAAGCTCACCGGACAGATGGTGGCGAGGGATTTCATCAAACGCCGCATTGCTCCCCTCCAGTGGCACTCGGAGCCGATGTGGACGTACTCAGGCTCGGAAGATAGGATGCGCCTGTGCGCAGATAACTTCACTTCGGACGAGCTGAAGCAGGTCATGAGGGTCCTCTTCGCCACGGCGTCCATTCCGTCCCCAACTAACGAAGATGCCCTGCCGCTGTTCGCCTATGTGGAGGAGAGCGTGCGCGAAGCCCGTCAACTCCTGCCCAGTTTCGACGAATGGGGCATCAGGCCTGATGGGCCCCGCGGGCCCCGCAGCAACCCGTGGACTGCGGAGCTGGAGCAGGTGGGCGAATCGCCGGAGCCGGACAAGGCTGAAGACTCTGGCGAGGACGAGGCCTCGAGAGGTGATAACCCCTCTGGCGAGGACGGGGCCTCAAGAGGCGCTAACCCGAGGAGCGCGCCGCCTGAAGAGGGCCTCCAGGAGATCTCCTCCAGCGGCGACGAGGACGCCTTCCGCGTGGCCCGCTCCTGATGCATCGTGGAGGGGGAGGAGGAGGAGAGCGGCAACAGGGGAGAACGCCGCGAGCCCCGCAACAAGGCCCTCCATGACAAGAACGCCTCGGCAGGGAGGGGCGCCCCCCGAGAGGATGCGGGAGGGCCTCAAGGGGAGGCCAGGGCGAGCAGCCCTCAGCCTCCGAAGGCGAAGAAAAGGGTGTGGAGGATAGCCGACGAGTAAGCCTCAATTCTTTTTTTTTATTTTAGCATTCTGCTTTTGAGAATCCTCCTGACGGATCTTCTGCTTGTTTGTCTTCAGGAACCCTGCGGCGCCGAAGAAACGGCGGCTCCGCAAGCTTGGGGAGGCCGCTGAAGCCACCGCGGCGCCGCCGGTGGCTGACGAGCCGCAGCACGCGGCTGCTCCTCCCATGGGTGAGCACCGCGAGGAGGAGGACGACGACGTCGTGGAGGTGGCGCCGCCGCCCGCCCAGGCCACTCTTCCTCCCGTACTGCAGAGGGCAACGGAGGAAGAGGCAGTGGCCGAGATAGCCCGAGCCTCGGCGAGGCCGGACGCGGAGGAGGAGGCGATCGAGGAGATCGTCGTGGAGCCACCTCAGGTGGAGGAGGCTCCCACACAGAGGGCAGACGTGCTCGCGGCCGCGGCGGGCGCGGCCACAACGGAGGGGGCGGGAGGCGCCCCCCGAAGGGCAGGAGGAGGAGGCGCCTCTGGAGCCCACAGATACTGGAGCTGGGGGCGAGAGGACGCCCAGCCCCCAGCGGGCTCTAGACGCGTGTGACGATGCTGGCGCCCACGCGAGCCCCCAGAGGGCCCCTGACGTGGGAGGCGAAGAAGGCGCCCTCGCGAGCCCCCGGGCCGCACCGGAGGCGGCCGTGAGCCCAAGGCAGGGTGCCTCGAGCGCCCCGCCAAGAAGCGAGATCTCTGCACCCCGCAGCGGTGCGGGGACCTTGGCGCTGCGGGAGCCGCGGCGCCAAGCGGTTCGTCGCCAAGCCGTCCTCGGCCAGGCGCGGCGGACGCTCGAAGAGCTGGAGGCGCAGCTCGCTGAAGAGGAACTCGCCCAGGCGGAGGAGCGGGCGAGACTCGACGAGGGCTGGGCCCTCCTCCGCGAGAGCGTGGAGAGCTGCCGCCGGCAGGACGCGGCGGCCCTAGCGGCCCGCCAAGAGGCCATGCGCTTCGCCGAAGAGACCCGCGACAGCGTGAAGCGGGAGGCGGCGGAGACCATGGAGCAGCTGGACGCCGCTCGGGAGGCGCTCGAGGCGGAAACTGCCTCCAAGCGACAGGAGGTTGCGGCCTTGGAGCAATCCTTCCTCACACACTCCAAAACTATGGAGAGCATCTTGAAGGAGCTCCGCGAGAGGCTGGACGCCCGCGAGAAGCAGCAAGCGCAGCGCGAGGCAGAGCTCACGCAACGCGAGGGGGCGCTCTCCCCCCGCGAGGAGGAGCTGCGCCGACGCGAAGAGCAGGTCCAGCAGCTTGAGGCGGACCAGGCCACCCGCGAGGAGCAGCTGAAGGCTCGCGAGGGTTGGGTGGCCATGGACGAAGCCACCTACGCCGAGCGCCACGCGAAGGCCAACGCCAGCCTCGCTGAGAAGGAGAAAAGGCTGAAGGAGGAGGCCGACGCCAGGGTCAAGCTCATCCGCCTAGACCTCGCCAAGGACTATGACGAGAAGGCCAAGAAGCAGGAGGAGCACTTCAAGGCGAAGCGCAAGGAGCTCCAAGACCGCATCGAGGGGCTCGAGAAGGAGGAGAAGCAGATGACTTCCCGCCTTTAGAGCGCCAGGGAGGCCCAGGCTCGCGTGGAAGGGAAAGTCGCCGCCCTGGAGAAGGACCTGAGCAAGCTCCACCAGCAGGTGGGGCCAGTCATGAACCTTGTGGAGCAGGCACGGGACAACGCGCAGGTCGGCCGGACCATGTCGCGCCAACGCCAGTGCATGCTCCACGACCTGGTACTCCGCGCGCGCGCCGTTGGGGACGACCTGAGGATTGACGTCCCCAACTTTGCCGCAGGGGGGAGCGACGACGAGGCCGCGTACACGCTCTTCTTCGAGCAATTCCTCGGAAGGCTTGAAGAGACCGCGAAGGGATTCGACGAGCGCATCGTGGAGGAGAGCCGCGATCTCCTCGTCATCGCTACCTGCCGCATCTTCAGCAACCTCGCGAGGCTCCAGCCCTCGCTTGACCTCGAGGCCGTGACGGCGCCGGTCGACATCAGCGACATGGCGCGAAAGGCCGCCGAGGCGTACGCCAAGAAATTTGACCAAGTCGTGGTCGATGAGGACGAAGGCGACGACGAGGAGGATGCCCTGGAGGAGGAGGCGGAGGCTGCCGTGGGCGGAGCGGGCACCTCAAGAGGCGCGACGGCCTGAGCTCCCTCCTGTATCTGGACGTGCAGGGGCACGGATTATCTTAGCATTTTATTTGTAATAGCTTTGTAAAGACTTGCTTTAAGCTTTGTTTGAACGTGCTCGGTGAATATCCCTCGAGAGGCTTTTGTCTTCCCTTTCATGTCTTTTTTGCTCTACGTCTTAGGACCCTCTCTTAGCGCTACACCACCGCCGCTTCGGTATGTGAGAGTCAGGGCTCCACAAGGCCGGGGGGTGCGTGAGGCCTCGAGAGGTAAGAGCTCCCAAGTCGCGATGCTTGGGGCTCCCCTTCAACGCGCAAGCAGCCCATGAGGCGCAGGAGAGAGAAAAGAGGCTCGAGGGACGAAAACCAGCGAAAGGAAATCAACCAAGTGTTTGGACTTAGCTTCACGAGGCGTTTTGCCTTGGAGAGGGTGTTGGTTCCCTGATGAGGTATTTTTGCCTTGGAGAGGGTGTTGGTTCCCTGACGAGGTGTTTTCGCCTTGGAGAGGGTGTCGGTTCCCCAGCGCTTGTTTTGGACCTGTTTTCCTGCGTTTTGACAGATAGGTGTACCCACAAGGAATACATAGCTAGATGACTCATGCTTGCTCGTAGGTTCCTTCATGTGTGTCTCGCGAGGAGAACATGCACCAAGGTCCTTGGTGAGTTGACGTGCACGGGAGCCGGCTCATGAGTTCAGAGCTCCTTGGGAGTTGACGTGCATGAAAGCTGACCCGTGAGTTCAGAGCTCAGATCCCTTGGGTTTGAGGCGCTGCTGGGATGCTCCCGAGGCACAGGCACCATGTCCAGCCCCCGCTCACGAGATACACAGGAGGGATTATACGAGCAAGGATGAATCAGCAATAACATAACTGCTTACCGAAGCAAAACACATGCTGGCGCGAAGCGCAAAAGGTTCAAAGCAACTTAAAACAGAGGTTCATTACACTGGCGTGGCCAGAAACACAAAATCCGCCATGTCAGGCATGGGGTTCCACACAGAGTGGCTGAGACTCTCGCGGCCCGGGGCGACGCATGTAGAGAGAGCTCAGAGAGGGGGCCCCTATGCGGGGGTGGCTTGTAGAGCCTGCGGTCCACCATGGCTGGGCATGGGGATCCACCTCGCCAAGGCCTCGTGCTTGAAGAACTCACCTTGCCGAGGCGTGGTGGCTTGGGAGTCTTCTCGAACGGCCCGCGACAACGTATAGTAGAGAGGGGAGCCCGAATATTTTCCTCGTGGAGGATGTGACCTTGGTCACGACGTTTTTACCGTGGCTGCACGGAGTGGCTGTCACGGAGAGGAAGCCTTGACGTTTTTACCGTGGCTGCACGGGGGGTCTCCAGCGAGGACCGGGGCCTCGCGAGGGGATCAGCCTCGCGAAGGCCGGAGCCTCGGGAGAAGGCCAGAACCTAGACGTTTTTACCGTGGCTGCACGGGTGGTCTCCAGCGAGGACCAGGGCCTCGCGAGGGGATCGGCCTCGTGGAGGCCGGAGCCTCGGGAGAAGGCCGGAGCCTAGACGAAAGTGGCGCGAGCCCCCGAGCCTCGGGAGGGGGGGGGGGCGAGACTCCCTCTTGACGCAAAAGGAACCTCTGCTACATGGGGTAGCGCTCGCGAGCGTCCCGCAGCACTGTGCTGATGAAGTACGCGGGATGCTCGATGAGGGTGGTTGCTGATGTGGCAGCGGTTGGCTCCTCTCGAGGCTCGGTGGAACCCTTGTCGAGGTGTGGTGGCGCTAGCCCCCGAGCCCGCGGCTGGAGTGGTTGCGCGAGGCTGGAGCGGCAGCGCGAGGCTGCTTGGCGTCAGGTTCAGCAGCGAGGACCGCAGTGGTCTTGCGCTTCTCGGTGGATTTCTTCTTCTTCTTGGACCCCTCGGCGGGGTCCCCTGGCTCGTTCTTGACGAACAGGCGGCCCTCCTCAGCCTTGGCGCACTTGTCCGCCAAGTCGAAGAGCTTGACGACGGTGGTGATGTTGTCATGGATGCCAAGCTTCTCGAGCATCCGCACATCCGTGACCCCAGCCTGGAAGGCCGAAATGACCTGCGCGTCGGTGGCGTTGGGGATCTTGTTGCGCACCTGGCTGAAGCGCTGGATGTACTTGCGGAGGGTCTCGCCAGGCTTCTGGCGCACGGCGCGGAGATCGTTGTACGTGAGGTCGCGCTCGTACGTGCCCTTGAAGTTGGCAACAAAGCACCGGTAGAGGTCCTCCCAGGTGTTGATGGACTCGGCGGGGAGGTTGGTGAGCCACGAGGACGCGGAGTCCTTGAGGGCCATGGGGAACCAGTTTGCCATGACCTTGTCGTCGCCCCCGGCGGCCTGGATGGCCAAGGTGTAGAGCTGCAGGAACTCCAGGGGGTTGTTCTTGCCGTCGTAGCGCGGAGGAAGATCCGGCCTGAACTTGACCGGCCAGACGACGCGACGGAGGCTGCGAGTGAATGCGGCCGTCGTGCCGTAGGTGACCGGGCCGTTGGCGAGGGTGGCGCGGAGGTGGCGCCCCGCGGTGGCGACGTCATGGATGGCGCGGTTGTGGCGATCTTGGTTGCGCTCGATGCTCACGCGTGCGTCCTCCGGGGCTCGCTGCACGATTTGGCAGACGTGCGGTGACGACGCGTGCGACGCAGCGCGGTTGTCACAAGGAGGAGCCCCGGCTGGAGCAGGTTGCGGTGGAGCCGGTGGAGCTGGAGCGGGCGCGGGGTGACGAGGAGGAGCATGCGGCGCGCCGTGCGCCACGTCCCCTGCGCGTGCAGAGAGAACCAGCGAACGAGACGACGCGGGAGCGGCGACGCGAGCGGCGCCGACGAGCTCGGAGAGGCGGTTGGACGGTACTACAGCAGCTCCTGCGCCATGAGAAGCGCAGTCGCCGGGCTGGGCGCAGGGCGGCCCAGCGAGGAGGCAGCACGATCCCACGACAGGTGCAGGGAGGAGGCCTCCTCTTCGCCGAGGTCGTCATCAGCGTGGTCGATGTCGTCGTCCTCCGGGTGCTCGACGCGGGGTTCGGGGTCGATGTGGCGCTCCGGAGCAGCACTTCCGCGCGGGCGGCCGCGCGGGTTGCCAGCGGGAGCGGTGGCGGCGCTGGCCGTCCGGCGAGCGAGACGTTCGGCGCGAGAGATGTCGGCCATGGCTGTGTCGAGGTTGAAGATGCGCCTCAGCCCCCTACCTGGCGCGCCAAATGTCGGAGAACTGTCCCAGGAACTGGGTGTGTCTCGCAAGGATCGAGTAAGGGGCTTAACACGGAATCAAACAACCCTCAACGTGCCACAGCGACGGTGCTCGTCGAACTCGCTGTGGGACAACACTGCAGAGATGAACGCACGGTATTACCCAGGTTCAGGGCCCTCTAGGTGAGGTAAAACCCCTACGTCCTGCTTTGGATGTATTGCACTTGCTTGGAGAGGTTTGATTACAGAGCGAGCTTGGCGAGCTCGAGGTGGCTACAATGGCTAACCCTAGAACCGGAGAAGAACCGAACTCAGATCTAGGGTTGAACCAAGATTGAACCGAACTCAGATCTAGGGTTGAACCAAGATTGAACCGAACTCAGATCTAGGGTTGAACCAAGATTGAACCGAACTCAGATCTAGGGTTGAACCAAGATTGAACCCTTTGCCCGAGCGTGCTCCCCCTCCTTTTATAGATGTCTCGGGCCTCTTCCCCCCAAATATCTTGGCGGGAAGGGCTACCACATGGCGACGAAGGAGGAGGTGCGGTGCACAATAAAGGTAGAGTCCACCATAAAGGTAAAGTCCATGGACGCGGTCCACGGCAGGGGGCAGCGTCACCAAAGCTGGAAAAGCCACTGTCCAAACAGGACGGTGGGCTGGCGATGCTGAGGCGGGATGTGTCCCACGGTGACGTCGCCTTTGGAGGGTAGCTGCAGACGGTTCCCTTATCACCAAAGTGGCAATCCTTGGGGCTCCTTTGCTTGGTGCAGCTTTGTTGACTCCTTTATACATAAGAACGGCAACTGTGGCGCTGCCGTCACCGCGTGCTGGCGTGGTCGTCACTCTGCGGAGGGTGCAGAGCCCATGTGCGCTCTGCCGCGGAGGCAGAGCTAGCTTCGTGAGAAAGGAACCCCGCGAGGCAAGAGGCCTCGCCGAGCCTTTCGGCTTGGTCCTTAGCAGAATTTGCAGGTGGCATCCGAGATGCCCTCTCGAGGAGAGGTCCCTCGCCGAGGGAAAAACCCTTGGCGAGGAGGAGAGGTCCCTGGCGAGGGAAAAACCCTCGCCAGGCTCGCCAGGCTTGGAGAGCCTGGTCCTTAGCGAAATCTTCTGAAGAATGTTGTGGGCCCTAGCAGGCCGGCCCGTGGTACCCTGGTTTCCACTGTGCCGACAATAATCACATTGGAAAGGGAAGTGTTTATGCCTCCCACAGCAAAAAGATTCACTAAGGCATTCATTATATGTAGAGCAAAACTTTTCAGCAAGACTATTCAATTTATTTATTTGTGCCCATAAGTGTTTCCCTTTTTCAGACAAGCGGTATTCCTTATAATATTTCTGTTGTTTCTCGGTGAAACCACCTTGCCAATAAGATCTAGTCTCACAGAAAGTAACCATTGATAGCAAGTAAAGAACAAGACATAATAACAGGACAAAACCAAAACATACTTGGTGCTGGAATTTTTAATTTTTTTGTGTTTTTTAGTTTTAGAGCAAACGAAAGGAAAAACAAGACTAACAAAAAATATACTAGGCAAGACAATAACAAAGTAAAGTGAAAGGATGTGTGAAACTCCCCTAGCTGAAGCTTCCAAGTCCCCGGCAACAGCGCCAGAAAAAGAGTGCTGGCCTGTTGACGGAGGACTTGGTCGTTGTCTTCTTCAAATCCCCGGCAACGGCGCCCAAAAAAGAGCTTGATGACGTGGATCACACATTCGCTGGGGAATCCAAGAGGAAGGTATGATGCAACAAAGCAGCAGTTTCCATTGATTACAAAACCAAGGTTATCGAACCAGTAGGACTTGGAGAAGGCCTTGCTAGGTGTCAACGGTGCCAGAAAAAGAGTTGTTGGTGGGAGACTTAGTAGTTCGAGAAGTCTTCTTGGCGTGTTTGAGAAGTCCCTAGTGGCAACAACACATCTTTAGTCTTGATCATTTCAGTCAACCCGAGCTCAGACAAAAAGAGGCATGAACCCACTATCTAGCATAAATACTCCCTCATACAACACTAATAATTACTTGGCCAAAGCATCCACTAGCATTGGAGAGCATCCAAGATCATAGATAAAACATAACACATAGATGAATAAAAGTAATGATTTCCACAATTCATCGGATCCATGCAAACACAATCATGTAGCAGTTACAGACAATATGATCTTGATCATGATAGGCAGCTCACAAGATCTAAGAAATGGAGTACAAGGAGGAGAGACAACCATCTAGCTACTGCTATGGACCCGTAGTCCCGTGGTGGACTACTCACGCATCACTCCGGAGGCAGGCATGGTGATGTAGAAGCCACCGGCGTCGATTCCCCTCTCCGGCAGGGTGCCGAGAAGAGCTGCAGAACCCTACCGAACTAGGGTTGGCGATGGCGGCGGCCTCGGATGTCTTCTGGAAAATATGATTGGGTACTTAGGGTTTTCGGGTCGAAGACGGTTTTATAGGCAAAGGGGCAACTCGAGACGGTGCCGGAGGGCACCAGGTGGAACCTAGCTGCGGCCAGCCCCTGGGTTGTGCCTGGGGGTTGCCTCGTGGCTGTGGGTCCCCCTACAGGCGACCTTCTGGCTCCGGACTTGTTTCTGCTTGGAAATAATTTTCAGCGCATTCCGAGAAACTTCACACAAGAACTTTTCTGAAATGAAAAGACAGCAGAAAACAGGAACTGGCACTGGGCATCTTGTTAATAGGTTAGTTCCATAAATCATGCCAAAATGATATAAAACCATTATAAAAACATTGGCACTGATATATAATCAATCATGGAACATCAAAAATTATAGATACGTCGGAGACATATCACCTGCCCGGCCTAGACGCTCCCAAGGCTGGGGCTGAGGCCGGGTTCGAGGCCGGCCGTTTCGGGTCGGTGCCCAGCCTCCACCACACTACGAGGCCGGCCTGGCCGGCTCCGAGGTCGGGCTGTTGGGGTCAAGTATCTTGGGGGAGGGAGGTCGGGCCGAACCGTTCCCCACCTCCTCTTCCTCCCTCCCCACGAGCTCCTCCTCCATTGAAGCCCTCCCGTGCTCCTCCTCCACAGCCCCCTCCATTGGAGCCGCTCCCACACCTCCTTCACCCTCAGATCTAAAGGGGCCCTCCAGATCTACCTTCCCATCCAAGCAATTTCTCCATTGTTAAAGGTTTGGGGGAGTTCTCCTCCATTGTTGGTGTTCTTGCGGTGCTCTCAAGATTCGATTTCCTCGGTGGAGCTCGAGCAAGGATGGGCCCTGATTCGGCCTTTGCTGATCTTGAGGACCTTGATGATACTCCTCTTTCTGTGTACAAGGACAAGGACAAGATTAGACCTTCTTCATCCACCATCTCTACCAAGAAACTCAAGGTAACCCCGAAGAACAAGAAAGCTCTTCCTGTCAATCCGGATGAACCGGTACGTAAGACTTGGGTCAAAATACCTGGTGATGAGTTTGAGCGTGACCGCTTGCATTTCAATCCATATGCCTTTGGAGAGTGCACATGTAGTGACAGCCGTTTCTATTAAAAGATGCATCAACAAGTTTTTGAGTTTCTAGTTTGTGCCCGCAAGAACTCTCATGTTGCTCAGCATTGCTTTGATGTGAATAATGCACGGGAGTTATGGCCGGATGTGATGGAGGTTATGGATTTTCATGGTATTACTTTTCTCATGGCGTGTGATACCCCCTATTCTCCGGAGTTGCTTCGGGAATTCTATGCCACAGTTTATTTCTCCACTGAAGGAAAGAGGACTATGACTTGGAGTGCTAGTGTCAAGTGCTGGCGTCTTATATTCGTATTCATGTGGATGAAACCAAGCTTATGAAGGCTCAAGTCGGGATCCGTCATTGCTATCCACCCTGGACGGGACTTAGTTTAATCCCCAAGGTCACTCATATGATTCCTTTTTGGAAAGCCATTCACTCCATCTTAAGGCACACTATTGTTGTCATGTTTGGGGAGAAGGGTGAGGTTCGCAAGTGGATGGTGAACCTTCTCTTTCACATTGTTAGTGCTAAGGAGAGGGGCAAGAAAATAGATGTTCTTGATTACATGTGGCAAGAGATGCACTCTGTGGTTCTTGAGAACAAGGTTCCCATCTATGGTCCATACCTCCAGACGCTTTTTAACACCAAGTTGGCTGCAGTTATGCTCAACGGCTATGAGATGGTTACGCCTCCTTATCTCTCTTTGCCCGCTCCTACCCCGGTTGAGAATGTTGCAGTTGTCCCTCCTCAAGCCAAACGTGCTAGATCTGAAGTTTCTGAAGGTGGTCCTAGCTCTTATCAAGAAGAAGCTCATGATGATGAAGCAGCTCATGATGAGGAAGTTGCTCATGTTGTGGCTCCTAAGAAGAAAATCTACGGCTTAAAGTCTATTCTTAAGAAAATGAATTGCTTCTTTGTGGATAAGCAAGACAAGAACTTCAAGGCCTATCGCAAGGCGAAACAATATCACCGCAACCAACGAGCAATCATGGACAAGCTTAACCTACCCTACCCTGCTAGCTCTGAGGAAGTCTCGGAAAATACTTACAAGTCCAAGAACACATATTGGTTTTGCGATGATGTCTCCTCCCTTGCCCCTTATTGGCTTGGCAAATTTGCTGAATCGAGCTCCGGTCCGGCTGCTGGTGCTGCTGCTGCTGAAGATGGTGTTGAGGACCGTGATGACATCGAGTGATCTATTGGCTTCCCACTTCACTTTCTCCCTTTTTTGGTGTCTTGATGCCAAAGGGGGAGAGAGATCTCCGGGGATTTGCATTCATGCATTGCATCCATTTGCATTTTCATTTTCATTTGCATTGCAATCGTTTTAGTTGAACTCTATTTGGTTTATGTTCGTGGAACTTGGTTATCACTATTGTATGAGATGGTTAAATTATTTTATGAGACTATGGATTTCGGTATTCGGGTTTATTAATGGTTGAGACTACATGATATTGTGCATTGATATAATTGTCTACATCCTTTGGCACAAGGTATGATCCTCATCTCAAAATCCCAACCTAGTTGGATATGTCTCATATTGTGCGAATATGTTGATTATATCTTGTTGGGAATGTTTCCCTCCTTATGTCTGTATTTGCATTCCAAGGCAAAAAAACTATATGCACACATTTAGGGGAGCCCTTTCCATTTTGTTAAGAACGTGATCTAGTGTTGAGTTTTTATTGCAAATCCTAATGTTGTCATCTAACACCAAAAAGGGGGAGATTGAAAGAACATTTATTTATCCCTCTATGTTTTGTGTGTTAGATAACAACACTGGTGATATTTTAATATGATGCTAAGTGTTGCAGGTTTGAAATGTATTCATTTAAATATGCTTCAGACCAAAAAGGAGAAAAAGTCTAGCCAAAAAGATGCCCTTTTGGTTCCCCTGTCAGGCCGGCCTTGCCGGGCCTAAGGCCGGCCGTCTCGGCCACCCTACCGGCCTCCTACACGACGCAAGGCCGGGCACAAGGCCGGCCTCGGGCACCTGGCCGGCCTCCTGCTTCCACGGCAAGCCGGCCGAGGCCGGGCCCAAGGCCGGCCGTGTTGGCCACCCTGTCGGCCTCCTGTCCAACGCAAGGCCGGGCTCAAGGCCGGCCACTCTGCTCTCAAGCCTGCCTCCAAGATTCCAGGCCGGCCTTGCCGGGCCCAAGGCCAGGCTCACGAGGAGAGAAGATAACGCTTCAACGGCCACCTCTTGGGGAGGGGTATAAATACCCCTCCAGCTACCTCCATCCAAGAAGCTCGCCCAACATGGAAGACCACCATTATTGCAAGCTCAAGAATCACTAGATCTCCAAATACCTCCACCCAAATTTGTTGATCTTTGAAGGATTGAAGGAGAAGGCCAAGATCTACATCATCACCAACCGGTTTTCCATTTCCCCCTCACTTACTTGAGGGATTCGTGCCCAGGGTTTCCATTGGGAAAACCTAGATCATTTGTTGTACTCACTTTGATTGCTATTGTTTTCAGTTGTGTGTTGTGTTGGGAGCCCCCGATTAAGTTGTGGGTGTGTGCCCCCAAGAACATTGTAAAGGCTCCAGATTCCGCCCTGAAGGATTCCGATAGTGGAAGGTGAACCGAGCCTTTGTGGCTAAGTTAATCGGAGAATAGGGTGAGGCCTTTGTGGCGTTGAGTAGGCCTTTGTGGCGAGCTCATACCCCTCCAATGAGACGTACTCCTTTAACAAGGAGGAACTCGGGAATACATCCTTGCCTCCGCGTGCTTCTACTTTCGGTTATCTCTATTCCTTAGTAGCTTTTACTTGTATCGTAATATTTGCCTAGTGTTAGTTGCTTGCTTGTCATATAGGTAAATTCACCGTAGTTGCATATCTAGAGAATTTACTTTTTGTGTCAAGCCTAATTTGAAAAAGAATTAAAATTTTGTGTAGCACCTATTCACCCCCCCCCCCCCCTCTAGGTGCCCATACGATCCTTTCAAAAGGGGATTCCATTAACCAAGGTGCACAGCAATATTGCTGGCAACCAAATCAGATACAAACGGAGGGGCAACATCGATTTTATAAGCTGCAAAAAAAATTGAACGAGATGGTGCATGCTGGCTTGTTGGGCTTATTGCCATGTGGCTAGATAGTTGGGCTATATTTGTTTTTCTTATTTCGCTTTGTTCTCGTGGGCTGGCTAATATGAACTATCCACATCCCTAAACCTTTTCACTCTAATCTCTCACAGTCAGAACATATCCGTTGCCATCCATTATCGACGCTCCACCACCCCCTTAGAACTCGTGGATGTTTCTCGCGGCACCCTAGTGTTAGACTCAGTTCAGGCACCCTCATCGACACCTCCACTGTAACAGCCCAGATTTGGTACCCTAAAATATGGGCCAAATTTTCACTTTTTTTCTTTTCATTGCATCATGGCATACATACTTGAATTGCTAAGTAAAAATAAAGCAATATTGAAAACACTTAAAGGGAAGCAAAGCACTTCCAAAAATCCCAAACCAAATGCAATTGCTCAAATTGACAAAACAACATATTCTTGAGTTTCCATATTTGTCCAGGAAGTTCCAAGAGTGAAAAACAATATTCTTGCCTTGTGCTTTTATAAGGCTATAAAATTGATAGTTGGAATTGATCAAATTGCATTATATAAACCCTATTAACAAATGTTATGCAAAAAAATTTATTTTGCAACACCAAATTTTGTCAAGCTTCTACATGTCATGAGGAGGCTACATGAATTTTTGCAGGTTTTATAAAAAGGTTTAAATGCCTCAATTAAAAATGAGAACTTCAAATAGTTACAAATCAACTTTGAATTTTGAAACCAAGTTAAACCTTTCAAAATTCAAAACAAAAATATGGTGAGCTTCCTTATATTATTGTGAGCCTCCCTGAATTTTCTCATAATTTTTGGAAATGTTCTGATGCCTTAATTAAATAGAAAGGGCTGCTGTTTTCAAATTAAAGGAAAATCAGAAAAGAAGAAAAGGAGACAGGGGGTTTTCTAGAAAACGGTCATCGTCCCTGTCGCCACAGTGCGCTGCACTGGTGCCATGGCCCGGCCGTCGCCGTGGCCACCTCTGCTGCTCCCTCGCTGCGCCCCCCCCCCCTCGTGGATAAGTGGAGCAACACGGCGCCCTGCTTCTCCCCCTCTCCCCCTCGCTCTCCCTCCTCTGGTAACCCTAACCCTAGCTCGGTAGCCACCATCGAGCCACCGCCGCCCCCTTCAAGTTGCCGTCAACTACGGCCACCCCGAAGAAAACCGGCGCCGCCATCGTCTCCGCCTCGAGCTCCTCTACCTCCTCCTCCAGCCGTCCGTGCCAGGAGCCTTCCAATCGACGGAATCGACGCCGACTTCCCCACCTCCGGCCACTGTGTCCGAGCACCGCATCGCCGCCGTCCGGCCACCCTGTCCTCCCTCGACCCCTCTGCAGCGCTCAGGGTGAGCTAATGGTCCTCATGGACCTTCTCTCCTCCCTCCTCTTGCCCTGGTTCGCCGAGGCGCGGCCGCTCGCTGCCGGCCGTCGCCGGACACCGACGCTTGCGTCGCTCCGGTGACCTACAGGTAGCGGCGTCGCCCCCTTTTTGCTTCCCGTAGCATACCGCGTCGAGCGCCCCTAGTGACACGTCCCCGCACCCCTCCTCCGTCGAGCACGGCCTTGCCACCGTCGGCGGTCACCACCGTCGCGGGCGCCGGTCGTGGCTTCTCCCGGGGTCAACCAGGCCGTGGGCCTTGGTGCCAACGTGGCCGCTGATGTGGCCTTGGACCCAGGAGTCAGCGGGTGAGGCTAGCTCAGCCCGCGTGAGAAACGTTTCGGCCGGTTTTCTGGTTGTAATTTCAAACAGAAAATTCGAATAAAATTGTAAATTTCATATCTAGTACATGGCAGATCAGGAAAAATATATTTGACATATCAGAAAGTTATAATTTCATAACCTATCCAAACTTGTAACTCACACATGCAATTGAAATGTAAAATTTGAATTTAAATGTGAAATGCAAATCCTATGTGAGTGATTCAAATTTTGGAAATCGCATATCTTTTGAACCATAAGTCCAAAAATGCAAATAATATATCAAAATGCTCAGGAAGAAAATGTCCATCTGTTATTGCCATTGGTAGAATTAATTGACCAAAATAAAATGCCTTTAATTAATAAAAACAGATATGGCAGAATTAATTCAAATTTTGGAAATTGCATAACTTAAGTTCTACTTATCCAAAAATTATGAATAAGCTCTCAAAATGTTCAGTGAACAATGATCTACAAGTTTATGTAATTTGAGAGAATTTTAGATGTAATATTGGTGCTGTTTATTAAAAATAAATAAAATGGCAGAATTAAATCAATTATTGAAAATATCATAACTTGATGAATTTTGATCCAAAATTTGCAAATAAGATCTTAAAATGTTCAGGAAAACAACATCTAATTGTTAGTGATATTTCCAGGAAAAAATGAACCTTTTAATTTGCTGTTTATCTAAAATTATTAAAATGGCAGATTTAATTCCAATTTTGGGAAAAATCATAACTTGAGAAATAATCACTCAAAATTTGTGAATAAAATGTCAAAATGATCAGCAAGGCAATTGCTATCTATCTATGTTAAGTTCACAGCATGTAACCAACTTTTCCTTTGATGTCATTGTCGAATTGGTTAAAATGATTTAAGTTGAATAACCGTTTAAATCACCATTTATTCATCGTTAATCGAAAAATTACAAACGAAGTGCCAAATTGATCAGTGGAATAATACCTATATAATAATGTCATTTTCATGCATGTAGACCCCATAATTCAGTACTGGACATTTTGGATAATAATGCAATTCACTAAGTTAAATATGGAGTTTTGACCCGTTAATTGCGATATTTATTTTAGGGGTTCCATTTAACTTGTGGGACATGCCCAATATGGTTTCAGTGCATAAATTGACCATCTCATCATGATTGTGCATTGCACCTTGTATTCGTGTTATTTATTTCGTTTCTTGTTATTGTTGTGTTTCGTTAGATTCAGGAGTCGAGGTTCCACCACAATACCTCGACGATCAACGCGCCCAGTACTATCAGCAAGGCAAGAACTAACCTAACCTTCTTGGCATCTAGCATCCAATTGTTTTTACAAACTTATTTTGTCCACCATAATATTGCATGCGATTCAAATGTCTCTTTTGATCAAGTTGTAGAGTATCCTATGAATGCATGTTTATCCCCGAACCATCACATGCTTCCCCTCCTATAAACCCTAGGTTTGATGTGTTGGCCAGACAAAAAGATATAATGGTTGTATTTATATGCTTAGCCATGCTTAGTCGTATGCTAGTAATGTCCGTTGATTAAATTCCATACTGATGATGTTGATGGAATGATTTGGGCATGGTGGATACATGTGATGCTTAATTAAATTGCTAAGAAGGCTGGGATGAGTTGCCATCGGGGATGGTGTTTTATCTCGTTCCTGCCCCTAGTAGCGAGTTCTTTACCTCTTGAACCAAGACTAGCGTGCTACCAACGGTGGGGGTATGGGCCCCTTACTAACTGAATAACTTGTGCGGGCGTATCCAAGGGTCCTCTAGTTTGCTATTTCCATTTGCGCGTGTGTGTGAGCGGAAAAAGGAATGATAAGGATGGTGGTGTTTAGGACGTAGCGATGGGGGCAGGGGCTGAAATAGGCTGGGTAAACTTGTCCTATCGCCACAGATGACTCTTGGATAGTCTCATGCGAGGTAAAGGTTTAACCGCGCCCACTCGCCGGCCTTCCCCGGAAGAGGACCAATCAGGTGAGCCGGACGGTACCAATGGGTAAATTAGTACACCCCTGCAGGGTTTAATCTTTTCGAAAAGCCGTGTCCGCGGTTATGGATGACTTGGGAATAGACGATAAGATCATAGAAAACCTGAACGTAATTGATATGGCAGCTAGAGGTTGCATAATCAACGTGTGGTAAAGTTTCATTTCCTCGAGGGTGATTCGAGGGAGTGCCTTGGTGAAGATGAGGTGCTTCTGGTTACAAATGGTTCGTTGAGAACCACAGATGAAAGTTTACTCTCTTATCCCTTTTCGGAAAACATTCTGAGTAGACGATGCAAAGGGTCCTGATGTCTTTTAAAATGGAAAACTAGCTTTATGCAAAACCAGCTACCTTATACCGCATTAGAGCCTCCGTCAGCATCGGGCCTATATCGCCCTACTAATTCTTGTGAGTACGTCGTACTCAGCCTTGCTTTGTTGATTATTATTTGTTTCAGAGGAGGACGTCACCGAACTGAAAGGTGGGTTCTTTATTGACATCGACGAGTAGTATAGGGTTTCCAGGTGGCAGCTTGGGACGTCTTGTAACAGGCTGGCACGGGATGTTATTGTAGGCCTCTTAGGCCATAATTTGGATCTTGTTGTTAGACAACTATATTTGCTTCCGCTTGATGTAATGATGGGTCTGTGACCTCTGATTGTGATATTTGCTATCTTTCTCATATATGAGTTGAACTATGATCTCTTGTGTCGTATAGTCTGTGATGTGCCAGTTGTTCCGCGGTCTTGGTCTCTTTGCTATACGTGAAAGCGATGTCTGAGCTTATGGCATGATCGAGGTGTTGTATGTCGATGATGTATTCCGAGCACGCCTGCCAATGAGTTTTGGCCTGGAATTGGTAAACCCAGTAACCCTCGATTGTGTAGAATGACCGGTTACACATGGTTTCACTGTATAGTTCTGGGGTCGGAACGCTACATCCACCATAGACTTCAACAACTGATACTTGGATTTTTGTGAAGGAGACATCCGTCTTTAGGAAAGCGGAGGCTAGGACATCTACCGCCGGGAAAACGATGATAGCAACTTGGGCGCCTGCTTCCTGACGCGCTTCACGGAATCTGCTCTTGGTGTCATCACCTATTTCTTCATGTCCTTCCGCACCCACCCTCGGAGACGCTCAACACTACTCTAAATAAATAAAGGTCTACGCGCATTTCTCCGTGCAGTGGTAGCTAAATTATGTGAAAATATAGGCTGCCACATATGATTTAATTGGACAACTCGCTCGAATTCTATTTCAGTGAACTTCCTCGCGAGTCTCCAGTCAAAACCATAGTAAGAGCAATAGGTATAGAAGAGTCGGCTATTGGCTGTACCCTTACGCCATGTAAGCTAAAGTTTTTCTAGATAAGTACTGGTATAGTAGGTAAGCTCTTAAGTTGGCTATGCGCAACGACGAACCATTTAATACTTGCATGTGCATGTGCTGCTTTATCGTTCACACCCGACTACAAGCGAGCTGCATTTTTTAGATTTCTGTGTACAGTCGGTCGCTAGGTTGAGCGCCGACTCTCTTCTCTCTTCCACCTAAGATTTTGATGATGTGGAGTGCCTTAGGGCAACTTCAACGCGCCGATCCAAACGGATCTGGTTTTTGTTCGTTTTTCATCTGTTTGGGTCGGTAAACGGACAGTGATCCGTCCACGTTCAGCCATTTTTTGCCACTACACCCAACAGGCCGACCCATTTGGTCCCTCATGTCTTTTTTTAGGCAATAGATTTCATCCAAATTAAATAAATAACATAGTTATACAATCAAATTGAATGAATTATTCATCAAATAGTTTTACAACCAAACTGAATAAAATAAATAATTTAATTCAACCAAATTGATCAAGAATGTAGCAACTAGGACTCTTGGTTCCCAAAATAACACCATATATGCTGAACCAAATCTTTTTGAAGTTGTCTGTGAGCTTTCTTATCACGCATCTCTCGATGAAACTCAATCCATCGTGCAAGTGTTCTCGATCCAAACTGTGGCACAACCGTCTTCCCGCAAAACTGCCAATCTTTATCATATATGCTATCATCACGCTCGTCCTCCACATTCATGTTGTGCATGATCACACAACAACTCGTCACCTCCCACAAAGTGTCGACGCTCCATATTCTAGCAGGTGCCAAACAATAGCCAAACGAGATCGATTGGAGCACAACAAAAACACGCTCCACATCCCTTCTATAACCCTCTTGTTCCTTTGCAAATCGAATCTCCATGTTCTTCTTGTTTGGAGTTTCATTGTCGTCAGAAGGATTGGAGATTGTCTTCACAAAAGTAGACCACTCCAGATAGATACCATCAGCTAAATAGTATCCCTTAGTGTATGTATGGCCATTGATCTCATACCTCACCTCTGGAGCATTGACCTCCGAAAGCCTAGAGAACATTGGAAAGCGCTGAAGCATATTGATATTATTGTGAGAACCGGCCATGCCGAAAAAGGAGTGACAAATCCAAAGATCGTGTGTAGCCACAACTTCAAGTACGACCGTGCACTCGCCAACATGTCCCTTATATTGCCCCTGCCAAGCAAATGGACAGTTCTTCCGCTCCCAATGCATGCAATCTATGATGCCAAGCATACCAGGAAACCCTCTTCCTTCGTTGATCGCCAAAATCCGGGCAGTATCTTCAACATTTGGCTCTCTTAGGTACTCCCGGCACAAACCGCAATCACGGTTTTGCAAAACTTGTACATGGCCTCTAGGCATGTCGACTCACCCATGTGCATGTACTCGTCGACAAGATCGCCGGCAACTCCATATGCAAGCATCCGAATAGCAACGGTGCATTTTTGATAAGAGTAGAATCCAAACTTACTAAGGGCGTCCCGCTTAGATTTGAGGTAATCATCATGGGCCATCACTCCGATCTGAATGCGGTTGAACACATGTCTCGCCATACGGAACCGGCGACGGAATAGTTTGGCCGGATATGTTGGATTTATGCGATCGAAGTAATCTTTGAACAGTTGAACATGGCCCCCTTCTCTGTTACGATCCAACGCCCGTGCACGGCCGGGTACCGAGCCCCTGAACATTGGTTCTTGCCTTGCAAGATGGTCGTTGACGAGAAGTGTTGTGACCAAAACGTCGGCCTCATCGTCAGATGATTCCGAGGAGGACGACGAACACAACACATTGTTGTAGAAATATTCGGCCGCGCTATTCATGGGAGGTGATCCGTACCTTGGGCAAACGGCCGAACACCTTGTGGGCGACTTCGGTCCTGGTGGTGGAGACGGTCTCCTACGGCCGTCCAAGTCCGTCCTGGAGGGGGGTCCTGCGGTCTAGGTGTGGTGGCGGGAGATGACGGCGGGGGGTCCTGCAGTCTAGGTGTGGCGGCGGGAGGTGTGGATGGCCCGGGGGTGGGGGACGGGCGAGATGGATTAGCGATAGAGAAGTGAAAGAGGGCTGAGTCACTGGTAGCCGGGCCAGGGGGTGAAATGGGGAGGACTCCGCGCGGTGTCCACACGCGTCCGTGCCGACGCATTTGGGCCGGATTTGGGTCGTCGAAAAAACAGACATCGGTCCGTTTACATCGGCGCGTTGGACCATAATTTTACCTAAACGGATAAAAACGAAGCAAATCAGACCAAATGGGTCGGCAACTTGCCCTTATAGCCGACTGACTAAGACTTATTGTACCTGCTCTAGAGGCGTTACTCATTTCCCAATTGACCGTCAAAACCACAAGTTATTCTTTACCATATCCTCTTCGCCCAAATCCAGAATAGACAATATACCAAGGTGTCAATTGCAATGACGCCCTTCACAATTCACGTTCACCAAACTGCCCATTCTTGGATTGGATCCCCTCTCCGGCCTCTCCGTTTGCAAGAACGCCTTTCCCTTTCAGGAAATCAGAAGCTCCCACCTCTTCCCGCTGCTCCACGCCGTCGCCGCCATGGCCGACCGCCTTCTCCTGCTCGTTCTCGTCGTCGCCGCCGCGTCCGTCCTCCTAGCCTTCCCAGTCTCCGCCGCGCGTCCGTGCCACACCTTCCTCATCTCCTCCTCCTCGGCCAACGCCAACCCGAGCAACGACCCCGACCACCGCGCCCCCCTCACCACGACGGTCATCGCCGTCTTCCGCGTTCGCCGCTTTGGCTCCCACCTCCTCCGCGCTCACGACCACGCGCAACCCCACCTCAACGACCACCACCAGCACCACCACCTGCACTCCATCCCCGCAAACATCCAGATCCGCCACCCCGAGCTCCCGGAGCTCCCCCAGTCCGGGGCCGGCGCCGCCGCCAGTATCCAGGACCGTTTAAATGTCATCCTCATGGTAGTCGTCGGGATCCTCCTCGCCACCGCCTCTGTGTACCTCATCTGGTCCGAAATCAGCGGCACCTCCCACTACGACGAGCTCTACGGCGACGAGGCGTCCAACTCCGAGAGCCCCAAGAAGGTCGGCTATGTCTTCATCTCCGGTGAGGCCCACGGCTGCGGTAAGAACTAGGGTGTAGGGTTTAGTAGCTCTCCCAACAGGGCCAAGTGTTGTTGTTTATGTGCTGCATAATAATTCGTAAAATGTCTCTGTGATGTGTAGTTGGGGAGTAGTAGTAGTGAACTGGTGATGTGCCTTCCATGTGAGTACGCACTTGATGCGCAATTACGCTGTGAAGTGTGCTTTGTTTGTAATGAACTTATTGGTCGTATGCATGTCGATGTTGTGAAATGTTACGTAGTCTTCTGAAATCCTCTTCTGAAATCCGCTTGTTGTTCCATTAAAATGTCAACAACACTCTGGTATTCAGTTACAACTTTGGTGGTCTTAATAGGATGGTGCTGATACCCTGGTGTGGTGTAAGCACTTCCAGTTTCCAACTGCTCAGTTACTTGCTTTGTCATGTTAATTTGCATGACTCATTGACATATCCAAACTGTTGATGGCTATGAGTGCATAGTGTATGCTTTTTAACCAGACAGAGTTATGCTGATGTATGTATGGTTTTAGACGCGACATACAATTGCTTACTAGTAGTCTTGTACTCCTACTTGGTTAGGTCACTAGCTTATATGTTTGACAGGAAGGTCAAGGTCAAAGCCAAAAGAGGAGAAGGTGAAAGTGATCTTCCACTATGCTGCTTGGCTGCCTGATTATCCTACAGTTTGTAGAGTAGTATCAACTATGTAATGGTCTTCTCTTTTCTGTTTGTGTTGTTGACAACTAGTATCTGATTATTTTGCTTCTATGAATCTAGTGCCCATTGCACTGCTCTCGTGGTCGGCGACTGAGGCTGCAAGATGCCTACATGTTAGTACTTATCCTCTTCTAATCAGCATGGCTGACAGAAGATGCATGATAACATTGATTACAATTTTCCAACTCTTTATTTATTTATTTTATTGTTGCTTCTCATTTTTTCTGAGAATTGAAGGTTTGAGAAGCCTTTCACGTCTCATTTTACTGCTATAGAAGCCAAATGCTGATCCGAGTTATAGTTTGTCTTAGATCTGCTTACTGTCCATTCAGCATGCTAGGATCATTAGGATTCTGTTGACTTCCCCGCTCACTCCGTTGTTGAAAACAGTGGTAATTATTAGGACTTGAACTTGCCTGTTGAGCAGTCATGTTGTATGGACAGATGGTGTGGATGGTCTGTTTTCGTCAAGTGCAGACCTGGAGTTGGTTTTCTGCAGAGATTTCATCGTTGAGACTTGCCACTGAGGCTGTCGTTTTGTTTTCGCCAAGTGCAGATCTAGAGTTCTTTTTCTGCAGAGTTTTCATCGTTGAAACTCTGAGCTGAGGCTTCAGCGACACTGCATATGCTTTCTACGTGTATTTCTGCTCCAAATTCAACTAATGCTTATTCAGGAGTAGTATTTCGGCTCATCAAAATGTTGCTTATCTGAAGCTTCAGTATGTGGGTAGAAGCGGGATTGGTTAGCCAACTACAGAAATGGATGCTATGCTGTCATATTGCCTCTCTTTTTCATTTATTTCAAGTTGAGATCAACTAGATATAAATTCCAAATTTGGCTCCATTTATCTCAAGCTGAGAATCAACTGGATGCCAAAGTTGGACGGCGGGCAGGCACTTCAGACTGGGCTTTCTGTCACGGCGATAGATACCCTAGACTAGAGGCTCTGAACATGTGTGAGGTACAGCAGAGTGCTACACAGACACTCCCACATTGCAAGTTCAGTAGAATCAGCAAATATACTCCACACTACACCGATTTCTGGTCAATTCCGCAGTTCAAACAAGGAAGGCATTCCACAAGTAACTACTTCCGTTACACGTAAAGAACCAAACCCTAACCAGCCCTCGGCCATGACCTTGAAGTGAATATCAAACAAGTTCCAATAAAACTTTAATCTGTAAATAGAAATGACAAGATACCAAGCGAAAAATTGAACAAGATAGTTAGTACTGAGACTCTACTACATCTGTCGGTAAAATCCATGGCAAGTTTTCCTAGAGCGATGGTGAATGGAAGCAAACGGGATATAAAGAGGAACCTAATAGCTGAGCTACCCATCCCCCGAGAGCATCTCCACCGACGCCCCCCCATAGCCCTCCTGGCCTCCTCATCCGTCCAATGGGGTTAGGACATGAAAAAACTCCCCAGCTGCGTCCCTATTGGTCCGGACGGCCAGAAAAAATGTTCGGATACCAGAATCTCGTGTTGAGAATCAGTTCCACATTTGGAATGTGTCACAGAAGACTAGGGGTCTGTTTGTTTGGACTTCTGCTGTTGAGAAGCAGCTGTGGGAAGCAGCTGCTGGAGGTAAAGATTTGATGTTTGGCCAAACTGCTTTTGATAGTTGTTGCTGTTAGTTCGAAGGATGAAAGTTCTGAAATGCTCTAAGTGCTGAAAAATTGTATAAATACTGAGTTGAATTGAATTAGCTACTTTTGACTTTTTTTAACATAATTGCCTTATTTAATGGTTAAATTATCTCAATTTACCTTTTCTTTTGCTAAAAATAATTGTAAACACATTTTTAAGCTCGCATGTATACATACGTCCATCAATCAAACAAGTGTACATCTACCAATTACAAATGCGTATATCCAACAAGTATCGATAAGTCACACATGCGTACATGTAGGTGGTCATTTGGCAGAGTTATTTTATCTGACATTGCTTGGGACCTGGGAGGCTGGGACCGAGTTGGGATGTGTATGCATTACCCTTCCCTATGTACAGGAAACCTGAAAAAAAAAGAAAAAACGGGTCGACGAACAGCTAGATCTGGGAATGGGGGGCTGCTGCTGCTCCATACACGACAAGAACAGCTAGATCTTTACAGAGAAAAAGAACAGAGAGATGGGGACTGCTGCTCTAGTACGGACCGACGAACAGCTAGATCTGAAGGATGGTCGGACCAACGAACTCCGACGCCAATGAGAGTGAGAGGAGAGGCAAACGGCGGAGGGCCATGGCACAGCGGCAGTTGGAGACGAGCTCGAGGAGGCCAGGAATGGAGAGAGGGAGGAGATCTTGAACGTAGGCGGCGGGAAACGGCGGCGTCGGCGGCGGGAAACGGCGGCGTCGGCGGCGAGGAGCGGCGGCGGCGGCCGGAGTGGTGAACCCTAACCCTATCCAGCCATGGCTTGGGGACGGGGAGGAAGGGGAAAAGGGTCGGGGGTGTCGTGCGGTTGGAAATTGCACAGCAGCCTGGGATTATATGGAGATGGCATGGATGCTGTAAATACACCAAAGTACTATGGGCATTTTTGTCCATTGCAACTCGGGAAGCAGGGAGAATCCCGGGATGCACCCCGCACGGTGCTTTCAGCCTCACAGTTCATTTCGCAAGCAGCGCTTCTTCACAACGCTTTCCTATTTCGTGGTGTTTGTTTGGGCTTCTGCTTTTGGACCAGAAGCCCAAACAAAAAGAGCCTTCGTGGTGTTTGTTTGGGCCTCTACTTTTGGACCCCAAAAGCAGAAGCAAAAGCCCAAACAAACAGTACCTAGGTGTGTTGGCTTTTGCGCTCTGCAACAGCAATCAAGAGCCATAGAGGCTGCTGCTCGCAAGATGAGCGATCTGGCAGAGAGCAACAACAAAGTAGCTGGACAGACACTGCCACTGTGCAAGTTCTGTAGAATCACACAAAATACTCCAAACCATGCAGATTTTCGGTTAACGAGAAATTAACAGCAACCGATGATTCTCATTCCGCAGACCAGCTAAAAACCACATTATCCTGAAAAAACCAGACATGTCTCATAACAAAGTTGCATTATAACTTTTACCTTAGGTACAAGTGCTAAAGATACCGAGGAAAACATTCAACAAGATAACTACTAAAACACCATCACAGTTGACGACAAATAAATGCCCAAGCTTTTGCATAAGATAGAGAAAGGGTCAATGGGAGCGAAGGAGATACAAGAGACATCCCATCGCAGAGTTGCACATAGCGTTCCGGTGTTCCACCTGAGGGCTCTGTCCTTAGTTTCTGCACCATAGATAGAAGAGGCTGTTAGAAAACAGAAACATTGTAGGATGTAAGAAGCCTGACACGTTTATACTTTTTACAAATAACGCTGATTAAAGAACACTGTTACATATTAGGATGGAAGTTTCACTTACAGATGCGCCATGGAAGATGGAAAATGAAGGTGTATCTCCACCTGAAGACATAAATTTAGGATAAGGATAGAGCACATGTACAAATATACTAGTATGATATAATAAAGGAAGAAATAACTTAGCATGTGCAGTAATGAACAAATGGTCCTCGTAACTAGGGAGTACTACTCCCAATTTTGCTAATATGTAGTTTGTGGAATACCATAGCACGATTTTATCAAATCTGGCAATTTTCTATGCTCAGGACTTCCAGTGAACCACTATTAAGATTATCAGTTATATTCTGTGCTCTGCATGTCACTACAAAGTTCATCTGATTTATCTGTTGGATATAGTTAATAGTTGAAGAAATCATGTTGTGTTTTTATCATCAGACTGATTTAGTTTACATGTATGGGAAAATGCTACTTATGAGTATCATGCCCTTGTATCATCTTAAGAACAAGTTTTTCACTAATCAGTGGGCACCGAAGACAAATATTGTTCGTTCTTTTATTATGCGTAATGCCACAAAAGGTAGACTTTCCTACCTTTGATCATTTCAAACAAGTTTCTGCAAGTGCAACACAGACTGAATCTTTTACAGGACCATGTCACAAAAAGAATGAGCAAATGCTCACCAAAGCTGCTTATAGACTACAGAAGAGGCTTCATAACAATACTATAATAATTAGTAATTAACAAGAGACATAAATGAAATATAATTGGCTGGAGAAATGTTAGTCATATAGTATGATGATATCTCTGCTAGGCGTGTTTAGGAATCCTTCCAGAAGTAGGTCATTTAAGGACAATTCAAGTACTAAATAATGTTGGATTACACATACCGCAGATTAGGACGGCCCAAGTGGGCAGACTAAACTTTCATCACAGATAATAGGGCAGATTCTGCCGTTGTGCTCCACGATGCCCACACTGTAGATGGTCTCCAATGCCCCCGTCTTCGGGTCATAATAGCCCAGTGACAAACCTGTGTTGAGCAAAATCCGACCATCCTTCGGATCAACGCCCAAAGGTGTAGTATTCTCTGACGAATACTCTGGTGAGAACTCTTTGAGCTCTATATGATATTCTATTAACCAGTTGCCAGTGTCCTTCATCTTCCATATGTCAATGACATTCATGCTCTTGTTTGAACAAGCCACACAAAGTGCACCCTGAATCTGGAGGATGGACATACGGCCTTTCTCATGGCTGCATGGAGGACCTTGCAGAACCTCAAATTCATCTGTCTCAACATTGAACGCCACAATTTCGCAGCTTAGGGAAAACTGTCCAAGCTCAGGGTCTACCATCCAGTAGATTTTGCCACTGGCGTAGGCGGGTGGAATATCGGCAATTGGTCTAGGAGGAGGGTCTACTGAACTCCACTCCTGGTTCTCCACATACCGAAATTTGCACTGTAGTTCATACTCTCGTGTTTCCAGGTTTTTCTCTTTGTAGGTAATATGCACCAGCACATGCTTGTTGATATCTGAGTCGAAACCCAATCCGATACGCCCAGCAAACAAAGTGTCACCATCAATGCCAGGCTCTATGTACTCACAATAACCCATAACAGGATTGCATACAAAATCCCATGAACTGCAGCTCCCTACATTCAGGCCGTGACAAGGCTGAGGGGTACATACAAGATTTCCATGCAAGGGCGGTATACCCACATCCGCGAAGTCCTTCAGATCCATATAGTGTCCAAAACGAGGATCTAAGACAAACATGATCCGATGGCTCTTATTCAAATTAGCATGGATGGCGTGCGACTGAATGAAACAGTCACTCATGATCATTGCACGCCATTCCCTGCAGACCAAGCTCAACTCAGATACCGAGCGTGCGGGCATCCACTTAAGGATGTCATACCAAGCTTTAGTCATTGGTGATGAGAAGACCATCTCCTCAACTGTGCGTCCCACTGGACCGAGGTACTCCTCAAACAGACAAAGCGGCAGGTTAGAATCATCGTCACAGCTACCAATGATTGTTCCGTCAGGCGTGAATAATATCTCCAGGGTGTTGCTGTCAAGGTCCACTGCAAACACTTTGCAAGATCCAGTCCCGAACATGATCTTCAACTGTCCATCATCTGAATGATACATGGCAAGTGGGGCAATGCAAAAAGATCGCAGTAGCATCCGCTCAGATTCTGGCCAGGCCGTTCGATCAATGCAACAGAGCTCCTCCCACCTGCCTTTCATGTAATCTCTTAGCAGGAAGACATGGTAAGGATCATCAGTATCAGGTTCTCCATAGCAGAAGCATAGAACGCCATCCAGCTCCGTCAGCACTGGTGACGCGTTCTCAAAACCTTTTGGCGGTGGCAACGAACCAAAGGTCTCGCTGCTAGTATTGAAAGTGGCAATGCTAGCATCAGTGCAGAGGAAATGCAGACATCCGTTGAAGAAAACAGCCAGGTTCTCCTCCTTGACACGGCACAACGGAGGCTGTTCAGCAGTGGGCCTCCAGTATGCAGGTGTGTCAAGGTCCAATACCTCACAGCTTGACACTTCATTGTTGTAAAACAAACGCACTACTTTATGCTGTCTGGAAATCGAGCAGTAACCGAGGCCGTAAGCTGCGTCGAAGAAGAATGGTGGTTCAGGCTGGCCACGCGTGGAGACCCGCAAGGTCATCTTCAATGGCACCTTGCTGTCCGGTAGAGCTAGGACCGCACCAGTACAAGGGTTACAGACGAAGTACCCACCATAGTCAGTGCACCGCATCAGGACGAGGCCGTGGCAGGGCTTGGCAGTAGGAACAAGCGACCCTTTCGTCGCGAAATCGTCCGGCATGAGCTTCTCAACCTGACCACCGGGCTGCCATGAATAGATGTAGCCATCGTGGAGGGACCCTACCGGAGCAAGGAGCAGCTTGGGGCGTCCCGGCCTGTTGGCTCGCCGGAGGTGGAGGTCCACGAAGTAGTCCGACGAGAGCGTCGCGGACCACCCGCGCGAAAGGGAGCGGCAGCGGCCGGCCGACTTGGCCGGGAGACGGGCGAAAATCTCTGTGAGGATCACCTCGGGCAGCGGCGCGGCGTCATGGTTCTCCTCCGCTGCGGTTGCATCGGATGGATCCATGCCGTCGCGGCAGCCGCTGTAGCCTGCGGCGACGGCGGCAGTGGAGGCGGTGCAGCGGGGTGGATCGTGAAGGAAGGAGATGGGGAATAGATCCAGTTCGGATGGGTTATGCGAAGACTAAGGTTTTACCGTTTTAGTAGAGCTAATGGGCTAAACGGATGGGCTAGTTTGATGTAGCGCAAAAAACCACAATACGGCCCGTTAAAACGAGGAAGCTTCACACAAGTGCACAACGTTCGAATGGGCAATAGACCATGTCGGTTCGTTTAGGGTTTCCGCTCCGCTCCGGCGATTGGCTACACCCTAACTTCCTCGACGACGTTTGGCGACGGCGTCCTTCCCCAACAACGCCGTTGTCCGATCTCTCCCTTCTGCAACTGCCCAAGCGCGTCTTCACCGTTCCGCCCTCCTCCCTTGCCTTCGCTGCTGAGTTCGGGGCAATCAAGGGGTAGACCTAGTCTACTGCCCGCCCTTGGCTTGGTGTGTTGGTGGGGTTCTGTGGCGGCTCGAGATGGCTGGGAAGGATAAGCAGATGATGGGAACCAACTCCGGTGAGCCTAGCTTTGGTCGGAATCTGGCGATCCAAGTTACGGATCTGCCTAGTACAGAGAACTCGGCGGAGGGACCTCAGATCACGGACGCTGCAGACGGTGGCGTCGCGGAGATGATGTGTCGCCTCAAACTCACTACACAGGAAAAAAATCCTTTCGTCCTGGAAGATGAGGCTGAGGATCTGGACTGCTAAAAGGACAAACAATGTCGCCTAGAGCGGGGTGAATATGCGATTAAAACTTTTCCGGTTAAGGCTTGATAATTGCGGAATAAAACTAGGTGTTTAAATTAACAAGCCAACAAGCTAAATAAATTAAGCTCACCTATGTGCACCAACAACTTATGCTAAGCAAGCCAAGCAACAAGGTGATAGCAAAATATAAAACTTCAAGCACGAAGGCTATCACAATGTAAATTGCATAAGTAAAGAGCTCGGGTATAGAAATAACCGAGTCACGCGGAGACGAGGATGTATTCCTGAGTCCCTCCTTATTAAGGGAGTACGTCTCGTTGGAGGGGTGTGAGCTCGCCACAAAAGGCCTACTCAATATGCCACAAAAGGCCTCACCCTATTCTCCGATGAACCTCACCCCAAGGGTTAGGTTCACCTTCCACAGCCGGGATCCTTCAAGGCGGAATCCGGAGCCTTTACAACGATGTTGGGGCACACACCCACAACTCAATCGGGCGCTCCCAAACCTTGCCCGAAGCTTCACAACTAAAAGTCTTCGCGACACCACCAACCGTCTAGGGTACACAATGCACCCAAGAGGCACAAGCTCTTGGGAACACAATGCACCCAAGAGTAACAAGCTTCTCGAACTTCAACTTCCACGAATCTTCGTGGAGAGAGCAAACCTATGCACCAAATGCAATGGCAAGAGCACAAGTGCTCAAATCCTACACTCTCAAATTCCACCTAAGCAACAAATGCTTTTGGGGGAATAGGAGAGAAAGAACAAGAAAGAACTCAACAAATGAATCACAAGATCTAGATCCAAAGGGTTCCCCTCACTTAGAGGAGAGATGGATTGGTGGAAATATAGATCTAGATCTCCTCTTTTGAATCCCTAAATATGGGCAAGAATCATTGGAGGGATAGAGAGAAGCCCAAGCTTTTTCGAGGTCGAACAATGGAGGAGAGAGAGAATGAATGGGCTAACCACCTATTGGGGAAGAAGACCCCTTAAATAGGTGGCCTGGAAAACTGCCGTTAGGGCTGAAACCCGCAGGGGTCGGTAGTACCGGCCCAAAGGCGGTACTACCGCCCCCACACAGATTTGCACGCCAACGGTCACAAGAAAAGCCCGCGGGGCTGCAAATGAACTCCGAATCGAGTGAATCTAATTTTGTTGGAAAGAGGACGACAAGAGCTTACCCTACAAAAACTGAAAATATGAAAACAAGCAAGGGAGATTGTGCAAAGGGTTGGAAGGGTGAAACCTTCCAGACGGATGAACCGGCAAAATCTCCAATACCGAAAACGCAAAAGAGGACGCACACGAGATCCATTTTCGGTGAACTTGACCTTGTCATGACAAGCACGACAAGCACCAAGACCACACCACGATAAGAGCCAAATAAGAACCAATAAAGATGATTGCAAGGATGCAAAGGTTTGATCTCTCCACGAACAATACGATCAAGATACTCGGTCGAGAGCCCCTCTTGATAGTACGGTTAAATATCCTATAATCGGGTCTCTCACTAACATCATGAGACCGGTAAAATAGAAACCCTATCAAGATCATACCTTTGCCTTGCGCATAATCCACTTGAGGTCGATGATGACGATCTTCATCTCCTCAAGACGAACCACCTTTCTTGATTGCGCTTCGCTTGGTGAAGACTCACATGATGCTCCCCCATACACCAATATGGGAGAAGCACTCTTCGGCATATCTTCACTTGGACTTGAGTGTTGATCAACCCGTACTTAGCCTTGATCAACATGTAATCTTCTTCCCTTAGCCTTGACTCCAACAAATGGAGATCAAGCAACGCATATGGGCACACCTACAAGTAGCTCAATACAAACATTAGTCCATCGAGATTGTCATTAATTACCAAAACCACACATGGGGGCAACCATGCACTTTCAATCTCCCCCATTTTGGTAATTGATGACAATCCCTTTTAAGAGGGTTTATATAATGAATAAAGCATCCTTGCAAGACAAACAAGCAAGGATGCAAGTTCATTAAAGGCAAATGCAACAAAAGCATAAAACCCAAATTCCCTTAAACCCTCTAAACTTCTCCCCCATTGGCATCGATTGCTGAAATGGGAAGAAAAATTTAGAAAGCCAATATAATATGAGTTCCTCAAAAAGGTGTGCATTTCTCATGATATGAGTTAAATCAAATGCACATATCCAATGATGAATATTTGGAGGAAATCAAACTATATTGAGGATCCAAAGATTGCAAATAAGATGAACGCATTCTAAACATCTCCACAAAGGAGAAAAGCAATCGAAAAGATCCAAAACAAGAGTTCTAAATAAAAATGGAGAAGCTCCCCAATGTTCATGCACTAATGAGGAGTACACAAATATGGAATCCTCACTCCACCAAAATCATCTAGAACACACAACAAGTGCAAGAGTGCATAAAGCAAAAGCAAATCATAGCACTTGCACCAAAGATATGGTTGAGCCAAAAGAAGATACCAATTTTCAAAGATTCAAACATAAGATAGGCCCAACCAAGATACGAAGATCTTTAAAAATGAGAGATGTTTGCAAGCTCAAGGATACCAATTGGAAAATGAAACCAATTGAAAAAGCCAAAAGCTTGTGAAAGCACCTAGCCAATAAGAGACAACATACTCACCAAGGTAAGCATGAGGACAAAGATCACCAAAAAATACATGAGTGTGCAGAGATGCAAATAAAATTAAGATAGGCACTTATGAAACAAATTTGGAGCCACCAAAGAATTATAGATAAAAATCAAGGTAGCTCAAAAGAAATAGGATACCAACTAAAAGGGACCTCTCTCATATGTATAGGTTTATAAGTAGACAAATCATTGATGATATACATCCACAAAGAAACTTGCACATATGAAATGGTCTATGAAGGGGAGACCAAGGTATCCAAAGGGGAAGTCATGAATATACAAAATAGATTATTGCATAAAAGCATAGCACATAGCTCAAATTTATCTCATTGTATATAAATGAACTTCAAACACATCAAATGCATCACACATATCACTAATGGAACAAGAGATAGTGGAGATGTTTTGAGCTAGGCAACAAGTATCACAAAGAAAGAATACCAATTGAAGAAAAGGTTTTTTTTTGGCAATTTCATCACAAATATCACAAAGGTATACCAAGTGAAGGAAATAAGCCAAAACCACAACAATTGCACATAAACGTTTTCATGCCAAGAAGCAACCTACACAAGGTTGAATACAAGAGAGGTATGCAAGAGGTAGATACTTGTTACCGAGATGCATTGGTGATGACGAAGATGACCCTTTCTTAGTCATCATAGCTTGACTCATAAAATCACATGGTGAGAACACCTTCCTTATGAATAAGGCAAGCATCCAATGCTTCTCAATTGTACCTAAAACACAATTCAAGTACAAAATGGTTCCCAAACTCATTGGGTTCCATAGTAGTTAGATACACTACAATATATAGGAAACACTCCACATAAATATGTGCATATAGATATGAAATTGAATTTCATGCACATCTTAGCCGATTTAGGATTCGGTGGAGCATTCCCTATATATTGGATCAAGAAAGACTAGCATGCCATAAAATATATATACTAGTAAATATGCATGCATAGACTTACGACAACCAAGAGAGATAGAATTTGGACAAAAACACCAAGTAACCCAAGAGGACACACCAATGTGTGACACGAAAAGGTTGTCCAAATTATATCAAAATCCAAAACACATGATTGAGGGCAAATCAAATCAACATATGATTGATTCTAAAACACATCAACACATGAAGTGAGATATCAATAGGAATCAAATCAAACAACACATGAGAGATAGGACACCAATTGAAAATACGATACCAACTAGGAGCAAAGATACCAAGAGAAGGATGATACTCGACCAAAATCAAGTAAAGTAAAATAAAGAAATAGGGCATCAAAGCTCCCACAAGAGATATCAATTGAAACAAATATCTATAAAGGAGATATTAAATTCCAATTAATACCAATTGAAGGTACCAAAGCAAAGCCAAAAAGGCATAGAAGATAAATATAGGATATATGCCAAAATGGCATTTCTCATTCAAGAAGATACAACACAAATCAAGAAATGAGAAAGAAAAATCCCAAGGGAAAGCAAGGTTACGACAAATAAACCAAGCACTCTCTACACTTTTATGATGGCACAAAGCATCAAGGAAAAAGGTTTGTCTTCCATAAACGCATAAGATAGAAATCAAATGCCAATTGAAAGGATCAAATATTTGATAGATAGGATAGTGTTCTAAATAAAAAGGAATGATCCCCCAAGATTCATGCATTATCTTTGATATTTGCATTTGAATACAAAATGCATGCATAAGGGATCATTACTTTCCATATTTTATTTACAATAGTAAACAATACCAATTTGAAAATTAGGATCCATGCAAGAGGCAAGGAAGCCAATGGGAGTAAAAATAAAACACTTGGCAATAAATAAGGCAATTCAACGCAAGAGCCAATATGAAGATGAACAAAAATATTCTACCACAAGTGTGAATATCAATTGTCCAAGGACAATGAGTATAAGGAAATATTTTCCCGATGAGTAGAGATATCCAAGGTCATCCTCACAAGATAAATTATATGGCAAGAGATAAGAAATAAAACACCATATTTTAATAAAGTTTTGGTAGTTTCAACTATTCAAACCAACCGGCAAGGCTATGGTTAGAATAATATGGAACAAATGGTTTCTCAAATAATATATGGAAATGCATATTAGAGAAAAACCACACCAAGCAAACTCACACAAACAAGAGCCAAAGGATAACCAAAATGAAAATTGGAACTTGTTCGAGCAAACATGCCACATAGGAATAAGATAATTTACAATATCAAATCTAAGTGGCAACACCTCAAATATTCACATTTTATGGGATTGTAATATACACATAGCTTATTACTCCCCCATAATGTGATAATTCATTTTATCTAAGCGAGAGGCAAATAAAATCCAACTAGAGAAATTAATGGACATTATAGAAATTGATTTTCTCATGAATATGACATACCACCTAGTGACTAGATAATATTGAAATATCAATACTAGGTGGTGTGCCTCATGTACACACATTTTAGGATTGTGAAGTGCATGAAGCACATCACTCCCCCAAAATGGGATAGTCCATTAATATCTCAAAGAGCCAAATGAAATCCACACAAGATCCAATAAAGCTCAACACACAAGTTACACATACATGATACACAACTAACATACACAACCTTGAATAACAAGACAAGTAAGAAAGTAGCATATCACATACAAACACATGCTAGGAACAAAACTAACACATGCAAGGGAGCAAGCAACTTTCAATGTATATATGATTTAAATACAAGTAACAACAAGGTGGAACATAGGATGTGAGATATGGCAATATAATCCAATTGACTTGGCTTGATGAAATAATAATCATGAAGATCCCTTAATTCTTCAAAGATAGCCAAGTCTCCAATGTCCTCCAACAACACCTATTGATCAAGTTGAAGCTTGTTCGTCCCCAACCAAGTTGGGTCCTAAGAGGTTAGTCACAATAGGATTGGCAACCCAAATGGTTCTTTTCTTGACACCACTTTGAGTACCAACATATTTGGCAAACACATTGCCAACTCTATCCTTCCCAAGAGAATAAACATAATCAATTAAGATGGGGTTGGATAGATTACAGATAGTGCATGAAGAAGCAAAGTGACCCTTGCCACGGCAAAGGTAGCAACATCGACTCTTCTTTTTCTTCTTAATAGGCTCCTCAACTTTAGGAGCATTGACTTGAGTCTTCTTAGGAGGTGGCCTTTGTTCAACTCGTGGCGGAGCATGAAATTGAACAAGAGGACGCTTCCCTAGTTGCTTCTCATTAAGAGGCTTCTTCTTCATTGGACAATCCCTAACATAGTGCCCTCAATCTTGCACTTGAAGCAAGTAATCTTGGCCGAATTATTGACTTGTTCTTGGCCCTTCTTCTTCTTCTTCTTCTTCTTCTCAATCTTGGACTTGTTCCTGTTGTTGGAGTTGAATCCAAGTCCACTCTTGTCATTGGGGGATTGTTGCACACCCAACATGTTGTCAAGTGCACTCTTCACTTCATGACGCTTTTCCAAGCCTTTCTTCATAGAAGTGGCTTGGGCCTTGAGCTCTCCTCTTTTCTCTACATGGTTAGTGACAACACAAGTACTAGAGGAGGTAGATGCATCACAAGAGGTACCAACATTGTGAGTGGATGAATTACTAGGACTAGCACATGGCAATATAGCATTTTTAGATAAAGTTGTGACATTGTCCACATGAGGCTCACAAGATGTTACCTTGGTAGTGATAGCCTCATGAGCTAACTTTAGACTAGCATAGGATGCTAGAAGATCATCATTAGAGCTAGGTAGCTTTTCATGACTTTCTTCCAACTTCCCATACTTGCTAGTTAGCAACTCAAGTTGAGCCCTTAGCTCAACATTCTCCTTGAAAATAGATGCTTCACAAGAAGTAGAGTTAGTAGCACAAGCATCATTAACATTAGGAATGGAAGAAGAAAACTTGGCAAGCTCTTCCTTAAAGATAGCATTTTCCTTTTTCGTGACTTTATATTTAGCATGAGCATGGTCACGTTCTTTAATGAGTTTAGCAATTATTTCATTGTGATACTCCTCAATGGATTCGAGTTTCTCCTCAAGAGAAACCCGAGTCTCATGCTCTTCCTCAAGGGCATACGCAAAAGATGCTTTTTCATCCACATCCTCTCTTTCAATCCTTCCTTTTTCTACAAGGCTTGCTTCCAAAGTCTTAATAGTAAGCTCACGCTCAATTAGGGTTTCCATAATTTCAAAGAGGATAGCATGAGCATTTTTATTTTTAGGAAGGGCATTAAGAACCATGAGACCTTTCTCATGAAAGGAAGCATCATCATTATCTTCATCATTGTTATTATTTTCATCATCATCACTACTAGAAGATTTAGCCATAAGGTAAAAGGTGGTTGATGGAGATGAACAATTAATTAAGCAACTACTCAAGTTCACATCTTGTTCCATAGAAAATTGAGTTTCCTCCACATTATTAATAATACAAGGATTAAAGGGAACACAAGCATTTTTATCATGGCAACAAGATAAAGCAAGCATATTATCAAGAGATTTATCCAAGTAATTTTTGGATGATATGCAAGGACTATCAACACTAGCATGTATGACATTTATAGTGCTATATGTGTTTAGGTCCAAAGATGAGTCATTGCAACAAGATAGAGATAAAAGATCATCAACAATGAGCTCACTATTATTATTGCACAACCTATCACTACTCACCATCACATTAGTTTGTGGCTTACCACATTTTGGTGAAGTAGACGAAGTTGTGAACTCATTACGCCCGGAGGTGGAGGGAGAACAATCATCCTCAATAGTCATGGACTTGCCATATTTATCTTGAAGCTTTGTCCACAACTCATGAGCGTTCCGAAGATTCATGAATGACTCAAAAACTACAAAAAATCAAAAATTTGCAAAACTCATTAGAAGCTAGAGCATCTAGATATAAGTTTTTCTCATCCTCTAAAGTCATACTTTCGTAATCCTTTGGAGGATAGAAACATATATCTAAGATACGCTCAATATTGGGGTCCAAGACCCGTAAGTGACTAAGCATATGAGTTTTCCAAACATTAAAATTTGTTCCATCGAATATAAAAGTGGGGTCGTGCACTAATTCGCTAAACGACATCTTTACTCTCTAGGCGGCAAAGCCCAAAAAGAGAGCCGAGGCTCTGATACCAATTGAAAAGACAAACGATGTCGCCTAGAGGGGGGTGAATAGGCGATTAAAACTTTTCCGGTTTAAGGCTTGATAATTGCGGAATAAAACTAGGTGTTTAAATTAATAAGCCAACAACCTAAATAAACTAGGCTCATCTATGTGCACCAATGATGCATGTAAAATGCATACATGAACTTTGCATTATAATTCTCATATTTCAATCATATTTTCATCATATAAGGGTTATATCATTGTTTTATACTGATTTTGGGGATAATTCACAGTTTCCCAATTTATTTGGAATTAACCCTGCACTGGCAGAAAACCCTATTTTCTATATTTTGATGTTTCAGGGACCCAAACGATGTCCAAATGAGCTGAAAATTTACGGGGATCATTATTTTGGAAGGAGGAAGACCTAGGAGCGAAAGAAGCAAATGAACGGAGGCCGGAGGGCCAAAATAGGGGGCCCCATGCGGCTATAGTACCAGGCCGCGTGGGCCCACCTATTTCTGCCCTCGTGGCCCCGTTTGCGTCGATCCTTCGCCCTGAAGCATCCTCGTGACCTAAAAATGCCTATATAAAAGGTCCCCCGACGTTTTCCAGAGGGGGCGGCGGAGAAACACAAAACCAAAAACAGAAAGACAGAAGGCTGCCGCCGGAGAAGATCGTGATGGGGTCGTAGCATAGAAAACAAAAAAATTTCCTACGCAACAAGCGGAATAAACCCCAAGGATCTAGATCTATTAGACGAAGGTAGCGAAGATGAGATCCAATCTCTTACCCTCGAAGAACGTTCAAAGCGTTTTGTCGATGCAGGGGTTGATCTGTCGATCCCCGCAACTAGACTCATCTAGTCGCGAGGAGATGTATTTCCTCGAAGATCCAATCCGATGAAGTGCCACAAGGGGTAGCACCTCTGCGGTATCCACACATACGGCTCGATGTAGACGTCCTCTCCTTGATCCCGCAAAGCGAGGAGGACGTGGCTGGATAGATCTCGGCACCACGACGGTTGTGGCGGCGTTGATGGTGGAGTGCTCAGTCCGACAGGGCTTCGCCAAGCCATGTGAGAGGGAGAGGGAGAGGAGAAGGCGCAGCATCCCTAGGGCATAGGGGTGGTGCGGCTTGGGAGGAGGTAGTGGTGGAGGCAGCCCTCCGGGAAGAGGGGTGGCGCCGGCTAGGAGAGAGGAAGGGGGTGGCGGCTAGGGCACCAAGGGGGGTGCGGCTAGGGCAACCAGGGATGGGGCGCACCCCTCCCCTCCCCTCCTTTTATATGGGGCGGCTAGGGTTTGGGCAAGGGGCTGTCCGGCCCCCCTTGCCTTGGCCCCCAAGTTGAGTCCATCTAGGACTCAATTTGGGCCTTTGTGGTTGGCCCAAGTCCTAGTCCAACTAGGGCTTGGCCGGCTGGGCTAAGGGGCTGGTGCGGCCAGCCCATTAAGGTGGCTGCACCACCCTCTAGTCCATGTGGGCTCCCATACAATATGGGCCCCACTTCTAGACTCTTCTAGAACCTTCCGAACCTTCCGGTACCCCGCTGAAATATTCCGGAACTTTTTCGATACCTCCGGAAACCACTTTCCTTATATGAATCTTATTCTCCGGACTCCTCCGGAACTCCTCGTGATGTCCGGGATCCCATCCGAGACTCCGAATCACCATTCGTTCATACCATCAAAATATCTCATCGCTAACCCTAGCTACATCGGAGCGTTAAGTGTGTGACCCTGCGGGTTCGAGAATATGCAGACATGATCAAATCAATAATCAATAGCGGGACCGGGATGCCCATATTGACTCCTACATATTCAACGAAGTTCTTTATCGATTGAACCACGATGCCGGAGATTCTTAATCTCATATACGATTCCCTTTGTCTCACCGATATTTAATTTGCCCGAGACTTGATCGTTGATATCTCCATATCTGGTTCAATCTCGTTACCTGGCAAATTCTCTTTACTCGTCCATAATATAGGATCTACGTGATTAACACTTAATCACATGGTTGCAACCTTTCTGATGCTATATTACCGAGAGGGCCCAGAGATATCTTTTCCGTCACAAGGAAGGACAAATCCCACTCTTGATTCATGTCACCCAACAAATACCATCAGAGATACCTGAAAGCCACCTTTATAATCACCCAGTTACGAAGTGACGTTTGATGTCCACAAAGTATTCCTCCGGTAAACGGGGGTGACACAATCTCATGGTCTAAGGAAACTATACTTGGCATACTAAAAGCATTGGCAATGAAAACTGTGTGACACGATCAATTGCAACTCTTTATTATCGGGTCTTGTCCATCACATCATTACTCCTAATGATATGACTCCGTTATCAAGTGACTATAACAAGTCCATGGTTAGGAAACTCTAACCATCTCTTGACTAACGAACTAGTCCGGTAGAGGCTCACTAGGGACATCTGGTTGTTTATATTCCACACATGTATTATGTTTCCGGTTAATACAATTATAGCATGGAGAATAAACTATTATCATAAACATGAATATGCTAATAAACCATTTTATTATTGCCTCTAGGGCATATTCCCAACAGATCGGAGGGGGGAAACGCCGCCGGAACCACCTCCGGAGGTCTTCTCCATCCCCCCTCCGGAGTCTCCATCAACACCACTGCCAAGACCAGCACCATCTCCATCACCATCTTCGTGATCCACTTCATCCCCCTCATAGTTTGAGATTGGTTGATCCCTAGCCATTGTCTAAGTGCTATTTTACATGTTTGTGAATTGCTACTTGTCATTGTTTTGTGGGGAGATCATAGTTTCAGATTGTGTTGTATCACTTGTACCACTGAATCATATCATGTCTTGGCGTTGTGAGTAGTTCTCTCATGTTCCTGGGGGCATAGGATGAATTGGCAATGATTTTTATATAACATGTGTTGGTATCTTGTCTAGTTTTTATCTTTGATGTAATTCTATGATGGTGTTGTGCGAACGTCGACTGCATATCACTTCACCTATATGGGCTCATAGGAGAACACTATGATGTAATGAATTGAGGAGGTCTTAGGGGGACATGTAAACCTAAGACCAAGTTATGAAGTTACTTTATGGGGTATTAGTATCGGGGACCTTAAAGATTAATGCTATGGTGGGACTTTATGTCTTAATAACTCTTGTGTAGTCATTTACTTGGCGCCTTGATCCATCATAAGAGGTGTAGTTTATTTATTAGCTATTCCTAATTATGGCTCCGTCCAAAGAAGATTAAAACTTGACAAAATGTTTACCTTGTTGTTCTAGAAATATTTATACCATGAAGTCGAAGTAGCCCTTAGGAACTCTCTCCACCTATAAGAAACACACACTTGAGCTTGTCCTCTTGCTACATAGAGGATTGGGCTTTCTCTATTTGAGAGCTTTCACTTGTCATATTGCATTTTCAGCATTTTACTTTATTGCAATCTATACACCAAAAACCCAAAATCACTTGCATCATTTAATCATTTTAGTTTGTCTAGTGCATACATAATAAGGGAAGTGACACTCTTATTTGAGAGGATAAATACTTATACCTTCTACTCCTCGTGGGATCGATACTATACTTACACATCGAAGACTTCAACGATCCCCTATACTTGTGGGTATCAAGACGTTTTCTGGTGCCGTTGTCGAGGAGTGTAGCGCTTAACTTTTTATTCTTGTTTGCACTAGATTTTTATTTTCAGTTTTGCATATACTCTAGTTTACTTTCAGTTTTGCATTTAGTTTAGTTTTACTTTCAGTTTTGCATTTATCAAAAACCCAAAAAAAAAAAGAATGGAAAACTATTATAAAAACGCCAGGATAGCTGCTGAATTTAGACAATCAGAAGAAGGGAAAAGATTAGGAGGCTATATAGAGCTCCTAAATGAAATTGCTAGAACGTTGCTCAATTTTCATAAGGAAGAAACTTGTTGCTCTGAATACTCTAGACACTTTGAATTCCAATGCCCTTCCAATAAAGATGAACCTGTTATTGCAACTTATCATACAGGAAATTATGCTCACTTAGGGATGGAAGAAGTAGAGCAATTTGTTGTTTTTATGGCAGCCTATGAATTATACACCTTCATTGAGGAACATGAAACCTGCCCTATAGCTTCTCAATTTAAATTTTTTATTGATCCTCTCCTTGAGCTCTGCACACTTGAATTTGATGAAAATATTTATGTTATTGACACAACGAAGAGAGATACCCAAGAAAGATCTAACGTTTTGCAGGAAGAAGAAGACGAAAATATAAGCTTGGTAGAGGAAGTATGTGAAGAAGAGGATAAAGACCTAAGCTTGGGGATGTCCATGCAGCCCCAAGAAGAAGACAATGAAGAGCAAAAGGATGAAGAAAATGATGAACAACTAGAGAATGAAGAGAGGAAACACCCACCTTCACCACCTATGGGTGAGGGTAACACTCAAGATTTTGCTCATGATAAACTTTGCTTTTATGATTCTAAAAATGATGAAGAACATGGTTTAGACATGCTATATGATGATTCTTTAGATGATGGTCCTATGCTTATTGATAATCCTCCATGTTTAGTTGTTACTACTTTATGTGAGGATAAAAATGATATACTTGCTGCTTGTGATGATACTCTCACTCATGAGAGTCCTACTTTATTTCTGAACTCCCCTATTCACACCATGGAGGAGAAACTTGCTTATGTTGAGAAATACTTATGTGGTTTGCAATTATCTTTAGTTCCAAATATTTGTTGCAACCATGATATTAAACCTTATATTGATCTTAATAATTATTTTGAAAGAGGGAAGCATGCTAATGAATTCCAAAATAAATTTAATGATCCTCTTTATGTGCCTATATTATCTAAGTTGAATGATTCTTGTGATTCTATGGTTGAATTTATTTCTTCTACTTGCAACTATTATAAAAGAGGAGGTACTAAGAACCGCTTTATGCTTCTAATAAATATATGCTGCAAGTTACTACTGTTAATATGCATTGTGAAATTTCTATTTATTTTGATTCATTCATATATAAAATGCTAATGCATAGGAAAAGAGTTAGACTTAAAAGTTAATGGTTTAATGTTTTGTGGTGTGTTCCTTATGCTTTAACTTCCAATTCTGTTTGGGCACACCTTTATATCTTGATAACTTGCAAAATAACTTTACCTACTGTTTACTAACAATTAGTTTAATATTTTCATTTTATATAAAATTTGGGAAAGTAAATGAGAAGGATGAGTAATGGAGATGTTGGGGTCGACCTTGAACATGTGTTGTTCATGCCAATAGAACCATTGCAAAGTCTCTATCATTAAAACTTCTCCCAAAGCTAAAACTAAATAAATAGAGTCAAGATGTTTGTTTACTACTGTAACCACACCTTTGTATCTTATTTTTCATCTTAATGGCAAGCATAATCTCTTTTGAAAGATAAGATTGAACAATAGTGATTTGCTGTCCAGAAAACAGATTCCTAAGCTTCACTGCGAAAAATGTTAAAAATCACAGAAGAGGAATTTTGACCTGATATTTTATGACAGCATTATTCAGCTATTAATACAAATTTCATTAGTTCAAAGTTTTCTAATTTGAGCAACCTAAGTGCCTCTGAAAATTCACTCTTTTTGGGCTGTCCAGTTTTTGACAGATTCTGTCTTTATTTTGCATTACTCTCATTACTTGTGTTTTGTGTGGTTCTATTGATCAAAGAGCAATGCACAACCATAGTAATATTAGCTAATGTTTATAATCAACTCATGATATGTCTTTGCTGTACCTATGGAGATTTAATTTATGGAGACACTAACCCCTCTAATCAAGTTTTATGATAAGTTATGTGTGAAGAGAACTTTCAAGTGAAAGAGTTGAGTGTGATAAACAAAGATTAAGAGGGACAAACACTCAAGCTTGGGGATGTTACCCCTAGGCTCACCCTACATATATCAAGTAAGTACAAGAATTTAAGCTTGGGGATGCCAAGCCACCTCACTCCAACCAACTTGATACCGAGTAAGTAAGCCTAGCTATATGGCTATAAAGAAAGCGCTTTACGGGAGGCAACCCGGTTGTTTTTATTTTCGATTTTCTTTGTGTCCTCTTGCTGTAACAAGAGACTTAGTTTTTAGTTTAGTTTCTGAAATTTTTAATAAAGTGCCAAGTTTTACCCATTTTGGTTTGAAGAAGTTGTTATTTTGCATGCGGAGATTTCATTCCAGCACTAGTCTGTGCATGGTTTGATTTTTAATTCTTATTCTGTAACTCCGAATGAGCTGATATTTTTACTGTAACTTCAGCTTTTCATCCTCTGTATTCATGAATTTTTTAAGAATTTTTAGACATGTTTAAGTCAGGTATAAAAATGCGTTTTTCTGCTGCTGTTTTTCTGGACAGATTCTGTCCCATATTGTTTTATGCTTGTTTTGAACTTTTAAGTTGAATCTTTTTGATCCAATTGAATTTATGAGTAGGCATACAACATTATACACTTTCTGGTTATTCATATGTATTTTAGTCCATGGATTATATGCGGCAAGAAACCTATTTATTTATCTCTACTAACGTCACCCCACAGAAAAGAAATGGGAGAAACAGTGTTTTGAAGTTTTTTCACAGGAATTGGAAGAGATGCACCATGAGTTATCCAAGGATGGTGAAATCCATAATCTTGGGGATGTGAATACAACCCCACTGGACCTACACACTCTCGGTTTGCACACGTCTAACTTCTGTTTTTCTATCAATGCATTTTATCGCATAAACTTGGAGCGTCTTTTATTTGTTTTTGTTTTGGTTTGATTTTTGTTTTGAGATCACCACTATCATTTTATATATGAGAAAGCTACTGGAATTATGGGTTGAAATATCTTGCATGTTTTTATTGTATTGGGAAAAGGGATGTCTAAGTTGATTTTTAATGATACATATAGTTGCATGATTCATGAGCTTCTTATGAGTAATAATTTGCAAATGCTTTATCATGAGCTATCTTTTATTCATGTTTTGATGTTGTATGTTATTTCACCTTGTTTGACATGAATTAGTTAGTTCTATGGACACTCATGCATGCATCTAGATGGTCATCTTTCTCCCTTTTTGCTAGCCCAAATTCCAACAAGTAAAAACTTGTCTCCAACACCTTCAACCCAAGTTTTTCCAGTGAGTCCACCATATATACCTATTAGCTTTATGCTATTCCAAGTATGTTTATCATGTTATTTGTGTTATCTATACCTCTAAATGACAATTATTATGTTATTTATTGTAATGGGAAAAGTTGGTTAAAAAGCTCTCACGAACTTTATGCACACTTTACTTTTATTGCATTTAATAAACATGAACCATGGTGATTAATATTATGATGATAGTGGCTTGATAAATGTTTAAGGTTGGGAGTTAGCCCATATGTGCTGTCACATGCAAAGCTTTCAACATGTTCCATCATTTATTTAGTTGACATCATGTACTTTTGTTTATGGATGCCTATCATGGTGAAATAATGTGGAAATAGAGTTAGTTTAAATGAGTTTGTATAAATGGTTAGAGAGAAACCTGGGCCGCTAATCTAAGCCATGCATCATTCATGGTGGAAATTTACTTACATGCTATTTTGAACTTTCTATGATACACCCTACAATAAAAAGCTATATCAAGTGGTAAATAAAAAGGGTGCTGAGGTTGTTCATTATGTTTGTTTATCTTGTTGTTTTGATGTGGGCTTGATCCACATCATGGGACAAGATGTACCCCAGTTGAGGCTCTTGATGATACCATTATTACTTACAATGATAGATAACTTAAACTTGCTTTGTTTCCCAAGTTGAGTAATCATGGTGTAGGTACTTGTATTCAAGGGGCATGAGACATCTAACCTTTACTTTATCAAGGCCACTACTCATATTTGCTTTCACATTAAACTTTAATCATTCAAGATGCTATGATAGGGGAATGAGAGCTTGACACCAAGTATTACCAATGCAATTAATAACTTAAGTAGAATAGTTTGGAGGATAGATGAAACTTATGCATGCTTTACCTCTACTCATTTATATATCTTTTCCAAAGTGTCCACCTTTTATATTCAGATTTTCATCTTCACTCTATGACCAATGTAGGATGCTCTTACTTATCATATTGCGTACTTGTGGTCCATATTACTATCTTTTATGTTACACTTTGTGAATTATCGTTGAACATCCTTGCATTGAATACTTGATATCACTTTATAAATTGTTTGCATATTGCTACTTCTTTGAATAATGAATCATTTGACTTTATGTAGCAGTAGCAATCATTTTTTATATCCATGTTGTTGATTATATTGCAAAGTTCATGTTAGTTTTATCACTTTCATACTCGAGGACGAGCATGAGTTAAGCTTGGGGATGTTGATGCATGTAAAATGCATACATGAACTTTGCATTATAATTCTCATATTTCAATCATATTTTCATCATATAAGGGTTATATCATTGTTTTATAATGATTTTGGGGATAATTCACAGTTTCCCCATTTATTTGGAATTAACCCTGCACTGTCAGAAAACCCTATTTTCTATATTTTGATGTTTCAGGGACCCAAACGACGTCCAAATGAGCTGAAAATTTACAGGGATCATTATTTTGGAAGGAGGAAGACCTAGGAGCGAAAGAAGCAAACGAACGGAGGACGGAGGGCCAAAATAGGGGGCCCCACGCGGCTACAGTACCAGGCCATGTGGGCCCACCTATTTCTGCCCTCGTGGCCCCGTTTGCGTCGATCCTTCGCCCTGAAGCATCCTCGTGACCTAAAAACGCCTATATAAAAGGTCCCCCGACGTTTTCCAGAGGGGGCGGCGGAGAAACACAAAACCAGAAACAGAGAGACAGAAGGCTGCCGCCGGAGAAGATCGGAGGGGGGAAACGCCACCGGAACCACCTCCGGAGGTCTTCTCCATCCCCCCTCTGGAGTCTCCATCAACACCACCGCCAAGACCAGCACCATCTCCATCACCATCTTCATCACCATCTTCGTGATCCACTTCATCCCCCTCATAGTTTGAGATTGGTTGATCCCTAGCCATTGTCTAAGTGTTATTTTACATGTTTGTGAATTGCTACTTGTCATTGTTTTGTGGGGAGATCATAGTTTCAGATTGTGTTGTATCACTTGTACCACTGAATCATATCATGTCTTGGTGTTGTGAGTAGTTCTCTCATGTTCCTGGGGGCATAGGATGAATTGGCAATGATTTTTATATAACATGTGTTGGTATCTTGTCTAGTTTTTATCTTTGATGTAATTCTATGATGGTGTTGTGCGAACGTCGACTACTGTAACATCCCAAATTTTGGAATGTTTTAAAAATCACAAAAATTTAAAACTTTCATTATTAAATAAATAAAGTCTCCAAAAATCAAGAAAGACCATCATTGAAGATTATTTTGATTTCTTAAAAGGGTTATTATTTTAAATATTCTTTTATCCTTCAAATTCAAGTTTTAAAAATTTGGAAATAAAATACTTAATGTGGATTTCTATAAAATCCTAAAAACCTTTTCTGCAAAGTTTTTCATATTTTGACAAAGCCCATAATTAAATGGGTATTTGTATTTAAAAGGATTTATCAAACCCTACTTAAATAAAGTGTTTTGCCCCCAAAATCATTGTTGAAGTCTATCATTTTAAATGATATTACTCATACTATTTTTCTGGATTTTATTTGAGTTCAAAAAGATTTTATAAAAGCCTATTTATTAAAATGACATAAAAATGTCAATTATGCATTTAATCAATATTTGAATTTATTAAAAAAAATCTTTGAATTGGTTACAAAATATTCAAATAGATTATTCTGGTTTTTACAAATTTTACAAAATTTATTTGAATCAATTTGGATGCTTATTTCAAAAGATACAATTTAAAAACAGAAAAAGAAAAGGAAAAAAAAAACCGGCCGAACCGGGCCCAAACCGGCCCAGCCGGACCGCACCTCTCTCCTCTCTCTCTTCTCTCCCGGGTGGGCCGGCCCATGCAGGGCAGCAGCCCAGCCGCACCATCCATCGATCCATCGATCGTTGATCTCCCAGAAAATCGTTTTTCAAAACTTTCTCCAATCAAACTTCTATATCTTTCTCGTTTCAACTCCGTTTTCAATTCCGTTCGTTTCTATGTGTAGCCAACTCAAAACCCTAACTTTCCACCGACCCTTGGCCTATATAAACCCCTGTAGCCGCCGGCATCTCTGTTCCACTTTTCGTTCCACCGAAACCCTAATCAGCGAAATCGTATTTCGTTGGTTAGACGACCAAGATCATCTCGAATCGCGACGGAACCTGAAACTAAGTTGTAGATCTCCTTAATACCTTTCCATCCCGGGAAACCACAACTCTTTTCATCAACCGTGGAGCAAGAATTTCGACTCGCTATACTTCAGATCTGAATTAGTATTCCTTAGATCTCTTCGCGCTCGGTTCTTCAAATCGAAATTCCTCCGGTGAGAAGGTAGATCTAATCCTTATCTACAACTTTTCTGTTGAATACTTTTTGTTTTGACGTACGGAATTTTCTGTACAATATAGATTGTGTTTTGACGATTTTCGAAGGAGAAAACAATCTCAAACCTTCGGGCCGTAGTTACGAAAGTTGTTCCCCGGATCAAGATCTTTCTTTTGCCCCAAGCCTCACCTCTTTTGGTCAAGCGATCTAGGAGATATTCGAGTTTGAAGTTTCGGGTCAGAAAGGTAATTTGCGTTTTGTGGTCAATCTATTAATCCACTTATGTTCTGGTTGAGATAGTTAGAAAGAGCACGAAATTCTCTACAACTTTCATGTAGATTATTTTTCCATCCGAGCAACTTTATTTTGGTCAAAATTCGTAGTCAACCGTAAAGTCAGCGCCCAGTCAGCGCTTCGTCATCGCCACGTCAGCAGTCAGAGTCAACAGTCAACCGAAGACCGGCAGTTTTGCAGAAAAGACCCTGAAGTTTAGAATCATCATAACTTTTTAATGACTTATCCAATTGTTACAAACTTTATATTTTTGGAAAGCTTATGACGTGTAGAAACTTTTGGCATCTTTAATTTGAGGTTTTTTCGAAATTAATTTAGTTGTTTTTCAAAAGTGGTTTAAATAGTATTTTGGCTATAACTTGAGTTTAAAAATAGATTTTTGAGCAAACTCTTTTGCTATAGTTTAGTATGCCTAAGTATTGGCTGTAGGACTACTCTATTATTTTTGTAAAATTATTTTTAATGATTTTTGAGTAAATTTTGATTAAATGCTTTTTAGGTGTTATTTTAATAATTAAAATGGATTAAAATTATTTTTCTTCATCTATTCGACTAATAAAATGACCTAGTCATATTCTGATCACTTAGTACTAAAAGTACTTAGAAATATTTTATCTCCCAAAACAAAACTAATTCTTCCTTAGAAAATATGTGATAAGTATTTCTTTTGATAAACACTTTTCCTTAGAAAATTTTAGCTCCCCTTATGTTGTTAACTTTTCCTTAGAAATTATTTGTGACTTGTTGTTTGACCATTGGTCCTTAGTTATTTTGGATCACCTTTCTTGCTTGCATTACTTAGAGCATTTTCATAAGCATGGCATGCATATTAAGTCCTTAGTATTATTTTGTGCTTCTTACATGACTTCCTCCTTAGAAATTTTGAGGATGCATGTTAGCTCTTTTAAAACCCTCTAGTCAAAACCACTAAGTTAGAAGTTAGTGGAAACAATGAAGAACTCATAAATGACTTAGCCAAGGAAACAAGACTCCAGAAGCATCTCCAAGAAGTAAAGGTACTTAGAAGAAATCCAGAGGAAGTTCCTGAAGACCAACTCCCCTACATTTTTCTAAGTCCTTCTTTCCTTTCTCTCTTTTCTTCCTTCTCTTAGACTTCATTGTGACTAAGTTATATTTGAAGACCAACCTTGTTGATGCTAACAATCAAGGCTGCAGAACCATCAAGTCCACAACTTTTCAATGGAGTCAACAGACCAAAGAGAAAGTTGCAAAGAAGTTGAAGATGCTTGGAAGACCAACTACTCCATTCTTTCTATCTTTTGTTCTTTATGCTTTCTATCTCTCACCTTGGACATAGATCAATAAAGACCATTGAAGATCAAATGAAGCTGCAAAGGAATTGAAGATTAGTTGAAGACCAAACTTGCGAAGACTTAGAATAGCCTTACAACTTTTGTCAAGTTGTTTGATCAAGTTTACTTTTATCATGACCTTGATTTAGCCATTTTGGATTAAGTTAGTTTATGTCTCTTTTCCTTATTATGTTTTGCTTGTCTTTCATACCACATCTCTTTGTATCATCCTGCATCTCATGCATGTCATATTTTTCTCAGGTGTTGCATTTATGATTGTATGTTTATTTGTGGTTTGTTTGACTTATTAGAAATTTCGGAGAGAGACGAAAGTGGTTGCAACTGCATCTACTGCTCCTGTTTGCCAAGGCAAGTGGCACACCCCATAATCTTCCTAAGTATTTTGCTATGCATGACTTAGAGTATTTCTTTATATGCATGTGTTGGATAGTATTGCTATATGCTAAACCACCATACCTTTACACTAGTTGTGTCTAGAACCCCCAATGATAACTTAGTAGAATTATTGGTGCTATGCAAATTCTTTTTATTGAAAGCTTAAATTCTACTAAGTTAATTTACCACCTGGGTGGATTTGGGCTTGAATGGTTGTATGAGTTGAGTGTTGTCCCTAGGGGTTTTACCGATGGGATATTCACTTGTGGATTGCCACCCAGGAACAAAGGGACCAAAGTTTTCTCTAAGTGAAGATGCTTCCCGTGCAGCCATTAGTCATATGGGCTCTGGCTAGATGGATTAAGTTGCGTGGACTCCTCCCGGCTTGGCAAGCAGATGTAGAGGATGTAGGTGGAACGGGTCAAGCCAGAAGGGAAGGAGAAAATGCTTCCGAAAAGTCTCGTCTCAACTCTCTCCTTTTCCTTAACACAAATTGAGTGCTTGAGGATAGTTTGGGTTTGTTGAGTCTAATGGTGAAAGTGCACAACCTCTGCAGAGTTAAAAACTAAGTACTTAGCCGTGTCCCCGGTTACGGACAATTTGAGCAGCTGATCAAGGATTCAACGGAGGCTCCCAACATCTTATTTCTCTAAGTAAAATTTGATGGGTGAATAAGGGCAGACGAGACTATGGATTTCATGCCATATTGTCTCGAATATTTAAAAGAAAATGTTTTACAAAGTGTTAGGCAAAATTGGCTTTTATGCAAAACAGCCTTGAACTCCACCAGCCTAATATGCATACAGGTTATTAGAGTTATTCCATTAAGTGTCCACATAGTGTCACTTGCCAGTTCCATTTCATATGGTTCTGACCCACCCTGTTGAATTCTTTTATCAGGTTAATCTGACGAAGAGTGAGGTTTCGTTAACGGTTTCGAGTCTGCAACCAACATGTTCGCCTGTGGCACATGAAGATGATGGAGACTCATTGCTAATTTTATTTCCGCTGTGCTGATCTTTGTAAAAGGCTAGCCTTGAGCTATGCAAGTTGTAAGGGATAGTTGTAAATTCTGGATCATTCGTGTAATAAATTGATACAATGTTAAGGTATTCATCGTAAACTGTGTGTGCTAGCGATTCGATCCAGGGACTAGCACTATACACAGGGATCTTGCCTATTTTAAGTGCAGGTCCGCTACAACTACATATCACTTCACCTATATGGACTCATAGGAGAACACTATGATGTAATGAATTGAGGAGGTCTTAGGGGGACATGTAAACCTGAGACCAAGTTATGAAGTTACTTTATGGGGTATTAGTATCGGGGACCTTAAAGATTAATTCTATGGTGGGACTTTATGTCTTAATAACTCTTGTGTAGTCATTTACTTGGCACCTTGATCCATCATAAGAGGTGTAGTTTATTTATTAGCTATTCCTAATTATGGCTCCGTCCAAAGAAGATTAAAACTTGACAAAATGTTTACCTTGTAGTTCTAGAAATATTTATACCATGAAGTCTAAGTAGCCCTTAGGAACTCTCTCCACCTATAAGAAACACACACTTGAGCTTGTCCTCTTGCTGCATAGAGGATTGGGCTTTCTCTCTTTGAGAGCTTTCACTTGTCATATTGCATTTTCAGCATTTTACTTTATTGCAATCTATACACCAAAAACCCAAAATCACTTGCATCATTTAATCATTTTAGTTTGTCTAGTGCATAGATAATAAGGGAAGTGACACTCTTATTTGAGAGGATAAATACTTATACCTTCTACTCCTCGTGGGATCGATACTATACTTACACATCGAAGACTTCAACGATCCCCTATACTTGTGGGTATCAACCAACAACTTATGCTAAGAAAGGCAAGCAACAAGGTGATAGTAAAATATAAAACTTCAAGCACGAAGGATATCACAATGTAAATTGCATAAGTAAAGAGCTCGGGTATAGAAATAATCGAGGCACGTGAAGACGAGGATGTATTCCCGAGTTCCTCCTTGTTAAGGGAGTACGTCTCGTTGGAGTGGTGTGAGCTCACCACAAAAGGCCTACTCAAGATGCCACAAAAGGCCTCACCCTATTCTTCAATGAACCTCACCCCAAGGGTTAGGTTCACCTTCCACTGTCAGGATCCTTCAAGGCGGAATCCGGAGCCTTTACAACGATCTTGGGGCACACACCCACAACTCAATCGGGGGCTCCCAAACCTTGCCCGAAACTTCACAACTCAAAGTCTTCGCGACACCACCAACCGTCTAGGGTACACAATGCACCCAATAGGCACAAGCTCTTGGGAACACAATGCACCCAAGATTAACAAGCTTCTCAAACTTCAACTTCCACGAATCTTCGTGGAGAGAGCAAACCTATGCACCAAATGCAATGGCAAGAGCACAAGTGCTCAAATCCTCCACTCTCAAATTCCACCTAAGCAACAAATGCTTTTGGGGGAATAGGAGAGAAAGAACAAGAAAGAAATTAACAAATGAATCACAAAATCTAGATCCAAAGGGCCCCCCTCACTTAGAGGAGAGATGGATTGGTGGAAATGTAGATCTAGATCTCCTCTCTTGAATCCCTAAATATGGGCAAGAATCATTGGAGGGACAGAGAGAAGCCCAAGCTTTTTCGAGGTCAAACAATGGAGGAGAGAGAGAATGAATGGGCTAACCACCTATTGGGTAAGAAGGCCCCTTAAATAGGTGGCCTGGAAAACTGCCCGTTGGGGCTGAAACCCGCAGGGGCCGGTAGTACCGGCCCAAAGGCGGTACTACCGCCCCACACAGATTTGCACACCAACGGTCACAAGAAAAACCCGCGGGGCCCGGTAGTAGGGCGGTAGTACCAGAGTCCCGGTACTACCGGCCTACTGCCGGCCTACTACCGAACCTCAAACAGAGAGCAAATGCGGTAGTGGCCCGGTAGGAAGGCGGTAGTACCGGAGTCCCGGCACTACCGGCCTACTGCCGGCCGACTTCCGAACCTCAAACAGAGGCGAACTCCGAAGGTAGCCCGGAACTAGTCCGGAACTACCGGCCGACTGGTACTACCGGCCATAGCCCGGTACTACCGGGGCCTTAGAAAGCTACAGACCAGAAACGCCATAACTTTTACAAATGAACTCCGAATCGAGTGAATCCAATTTTGTTGGAAAGAGGACAAAATATGAAAACAAGCAAGGGAGATTGTGCAAAGTGTTGGAAGGGTTAAACCTTCCACACAGATGAACCGACAAAATCTCTAATACCAAAAACGCAAAAGAGGACGGACACGAGATCCATTTCGGGTGAACTTGACCTTGTCATGACAAGCACGACAAGCACCAAGACCACACCACGATAAGAGCCAAATAAGAACCAATAAAGATGATTGCAAGGATGCAAAGGTTTGATCTCTCCACGAACGATACGATCAAGATACTCGGTCGAGAGCCCCTCTTGATAGTACGGTTAACTATCCTATAATCCGGTCTCTCACTAACATCATGAGACCGGTAAAATAGAAATCCTATCAAGATCATACCTTTGTCTTGCGCATAATCCACTTGAGGTCGATGATGACGATCTTCATCTCCTCAAGACGAACCACCTTTCTTGATTGCGCTTCGCTTGGTGAAGACTCACATGATGCTCCCCCATACACCAATATGGGAGAAACACTCTTCGGCATATCTTCACTTGGACTTGAGTGTTGATCAACCCGCACTTAGCCTTGATCAACATGTAATCTTCTTCCCTTAGCCTTGACTCCAACAAATGGAGATCAAGCAACGCATATGGACACACCTACAAGTAGCTCAATACAAACATTAGTCCACAGAGATTGTCATTAATTACCAAAACCACACATGGGGGCAACCATGCACTTTCAACTGCCCCGAGTGGGCGCTGGTGGGCAAGGTAATGGCCCCGAATACGCTGCATATTTCAACCATTAAAGCGGCTCTTCGTCCGGCATGGGGAAACCCTATAGGTATGGAGATGCGTCTGTTTGGGGCTAATATGTTCCTTGCTGAATTTGCGAAAGAGAGTGACAAAACTAAGGTTCAGAATGGCTCGCCATGGACAGTGGGTAGGCACTGTGTGATCCTGAATGAGTTTGATCCAAGGATAAAACCTGCTGATATTTCTTTTGACAAGTTGGCGATCTGGGTGAGGATTCTGAATCTCCCGTATGGTTTGATGAATGACAAACGGGGTAAGGTTTTTGCTGGTGCTCTGGGCAAAGTTGTGAAGATGGATGTGGATGACAAAGGACGTGCATGGGGGGATTATCTGCGGGTCAGGATCCTCATTGATGTGACAAAGCCTCTGATGCGCGTTCTCTCGGTTTTCTTTCAAAGTCGTCAAGTCACTGAAGTCTACACTGTGATGTACGAGAATCTACCAACTTTTTGTTTCTCGTGCGGACTGATTAGGCATTCATCAATGGGCTGTGCAACACTGGCAGACAGAGATGAAGATGGTGTTCTACCATACCATGGTCCCAAGCTGTGTGTTCCCGATGATAGAAAGAAGAAATTCTCGGGAGCTAGTTCAAGCCAAAACTCGTTCTCTAGTGGACAAGGTTCTTGGCCGAGTACAGGCCGTGATGGGCCGAGGACAGTGGCGCCTACCGCGTCTGCTCGTCAGAATCGGGATAAAGACACTGTTGGGGAGGTCACCTCCTCTTCAAAGGCTAAGAAGCCTAGAGGAAGAAAGCAGAAATAGATTCCCGCGGTGGCAAAACCTAGAGAAGTGCCAAAGGTTAAAGAGTACAGAGTTAAGGAGACAAATCCCAAGCTTCTTGCGTTGCCAGAACCTTCGACAAATGCTTCTGAATTTTTTATTTATGATAATAAAAAGCATGTTTTATATGATAGCTACATCGTTTAATTTGTTAATAATGCTACTGAAAATTATTATGAGAGAGGAAAATATGGTTGTTGGAGTTCTCATGTTACTAAGACACCTCTCTTTTTGTTGCAAGTTTTGAAGTTGCACTTGCTTTGTCTTCCTATGCTACTACCTTTATGCTCCAATGAATTATTTTCGTACAAGATGCCTATGCATAGGAAGTGGGTTAGGATTAAATATGTTTGGTATTTGTTTCTTGATGCTCTCTTTTGTCAACTCTTACTTTTATTAGGGCATCATTGAAATCATTGCGCCTAGCTAAAAGGCGTTAAAGAAAAGCGCTTTGGGGAGGCAACCCATTATCTTTTTCCTTTCAGTTTTCCTTAGTCATGAAGTTGTTACTTCTGTAGCAATTTTATTGTATCTTTTTATTTTGGTTTTTTGTGCCAAGTTTAGCCTCTAATGCATTGAAAGTGCGAGGTATTGTTTTGCTGTCCAGAGACAGATTTCTGCCCTTCACTGTTCGAAATTCCAGAACATCTCTGAATTTTATCTTTTTCTGATATTTTTAGACAGAAATCCTGATACTTTTATATATCTTTCATTAGTTTTGAGTTTTCTGATTTTAGCTACAGAAGTGTTTCGAAAAATTCAATCTTTACACACTGTTCAGTTTTTGACAGATTCTGCTTTTATTTTGTATTCGTATCTTTACTATCATCAAATGTGATACTCTTGGGGGAGGAGTGCCACATTGAGGCTTAGTGAACAGTAGCTAATGCCCAATAAAGTTATTTGCAATCTATCTTGAGTTGAACACATTTGCATTTTAATTTATGAGCACTAACCCTCTAATCAGTTTATAAGAAGTTTTGTGTGAAGGGAATTTTTAAGTTCCAAAGGAGAGGATAATGAAGAAATTGAAGATGGATCAGAGCTCAAGCTTGGGGATGCCCCCATGGCACCCCCTCTGAATATCAAGAACCATCAAGCGTCAAAGCTTGGGGATGCCCAAGGCATCCCCTCTTCTTCATCGACTATCATGAGGTCATCTTCTTTGAACTAAGTTTTTATCACTTTACATATTATGTGCTATGCTTGGAGCGTGTTTTTACTTTCAGTTTTGTTTGTTTGTTTGCTGGTCATATCCTTGTTGGATCCTAACTTTATTTGTGTGGTAGAGAGACACGCTCCGCTTTTTCATTTGAATACTCCTTTGCTTCGCTTATATCTTGTTGAGTATTCTTAGCTACTATTTGTTTGCTAGTAAGCTCTCGCTTTTAGCTTTTATCTTGTTTAGGGCTGCTAGTAGTTGATGTTAAACTCTCTTGTTCTTCACTTATATTTGTTGGAGAGTTGTTATTGATAAATTGCTTGAATTGTCAAAGTGACAAAATGCTATTCATGTGATATTGGAATGAAATGAAAGTCTGCATAGTCTTGTAGATCATTGTGTGGATACTTGATACTTCTCATTTGTTTTGATATATTAAGATGAATGCTTAAACTTGCTGGTTATTTGACTGGAATTGATTAGTAATGAAATACGGTTAAAAGCTTGAAACTGTGTGGTGTTTTGTAGTTGTTAATTCATAAAGCTAATCTTTCCATCAAAAGAATTATTTTGTCAACAAGGGAGATGGTGTGGATCTTTTATGGTTATGATTGACTAATGTCTTATGTTACTCTGTTACCGGTTAATGTTAGATGTGTGCTTCAAATACCCCTTTTGCTAAGCCCAAAAATTCGTACTGAGTGTAGAGTTCACTCGTGCATCCAAATCCCAAAGCCAAACTATCTTGCCAGCTGAGTCCACCATATCTACCTATGCATGGTATTTCTTGCCATTACAAGTAAATTTGTCATGTGCTATCTTTAAAATATTCAAAATACTCCTTTTTGTGCCTCTCTTTTTAAGCTCATGAGGAAGTAGTAGAGAGCTAGATATAACTTGTGACAAGCAAGGTCATCTCCCTCCTTTCACCTGGTGTCGATGGTTTACGTCTTCACTTTAATCAACCCGAGAGCAGCTTAAGCAAAATATAAATATAACTCACCATTCTCTTCCGCGCAATGAAAATCTGAGAAATCAGCTCAAAACATTGGACAGTGGTGAAACCACGGAGAAAGAGGAATGTACTCGTTCCTCTAAAAACCAGCTGCTCTCACAAGTCTAAAAGCCTTGCTTGTTATGGGGGACTAGATAGCTTCTCTGTTGTGAAATCGTTGACGAAAGCATGCATCTCTCAAAATTGGTTTACTTCTGTTTTCTAAAAATAAAAATCTCTAGCACATGATTAATCCCTGCTTCCCTCTGCGAATGGCCTTTCTTTTACTTTTAATCTTGAGTCAGTTTTCCTTTTCCTTCTATCTCCACCAAAGCAAACATCTAGCATTGACCCTGCGTATCATTGATCATATTGCATCGTCAGATTAAACATGAATCTCTATATTGACTTTACCGTTGGAAGTTGAAACTTTTTGCTAAAACTTACATCTTCTGTGTTTTGATTCTCAAACACTTTTTTCATGTAACTATTACCTTTGAGAATTAATCAAATATGGGGATCACATTGCTTCCATATCTTTAACGTACTATCTATGAAAGGTTTTGCTTGAATGATTCAACTTGGTTATTCATTCCTTTCTTGCTATCAATTATAGACAATTGTTTTGTATCACTTGATTCACATCATATGCTTTACATTACTATCTTGATCATGATTGTGTTGGTTGCATGTCTCATCAAAAATTATTTTGTTATAACTTACCTACTTGAGAACGAGTAGGAGTTAAGCTTGGGGATGCTGATACGTGTCAAACGTATCTATAATTTTTGATTGATCCATGCTAGTTTTGTGATATTGTCACATGTTTCTATTATCATATTACATCATTTTATGCATTTTGTCGGACTAACCTATTGACAAGATGCCTAGTGCCAGTTTCTTGTTTTTGCTGTTTTTGTATTTCAGAAAATTTACTTATGAAAATATTCTCGGAATTGGACAAAAATTTACGGGGAATTTTTACTCGACGGAAGGCACCAAGACACCAAAGGGGAGCCTTGGGGGCCACCCACAGGCCAGGGGCGGCCCCCTGCTGCGACCCCAGGGCCACCCGCAGGTGGGACCCGCCCCTGCCCTATGGGCACCCCCTCGGCCCCCTCTGATGCCTATAAAATCCCATTAAACCTAAAAACGTCGAGGCGGCCAATATTTAACAGAGAAGTCACCCCGACGCGCCATCACCATAAACCCTAGTTCGGGGGTGATTCTGAAGCTGATCCCGGCACCCTGCCGGAGGGGAGATCGATCCCGGAGGGCTCTTTATCACCATGCCTTCCTCCGGGATGATTTGTGAGTAGTCCCACCTTGGACCATGGGTCCATGGCAGTAGCTAGATGGTAGTCTCTCTTTCCTGTGCTTCATGTCTTATGATCTTGTGAGCCGCCTAACATGATCAAGATCGACTATTGTAATGCTATGTGATGTGTTTGCTGGGATCCGATGGATTGTGAAGTTATGATCAGATTGTGCATGATTCTTATATATTGATTTATGTTCTTGCATGCTCTCGGATGTGCGTAGTTACTTTGGCCAAGTGATTGTGTGTATCTCCAAGAGGGAGTATTTATGCTAGATAGTGGGTTCATGCCCCCTTTTGTTCCTGGGCACGAGTGACAGAAATGTCTAAGGGCGAGGGTGTGTTGTTGCTACTAAGGGTAAAACAGCGGTGTTAATGTCTCTTTTGATATTAGTATTGCTTACTTCATGCACTTTACTTAATGCAATTGTCTGTTGCTTGCAACTTAATACCGTTGGGTGACAGGCTGGATAGCGATCCCACGGTGGACTTTTTAGACAAAGATGTAGTTGGACTCAATTGTATTTGTTCATTGTCGTGATGCCTACATAAATATTATCATGTTCTCTTTGTCATAGCTAAATTAAGTTTGTGTTATAATCTTGTCAATTGTCCAGCTGTAATTTGTTTACCCATCATATGAGTGTTTTATTTACTTGAGAGACTCCACTAGTGAACCCATGGCCCCCGGTCCATCTTTTTACATTGATTGCAATCTTTATTCATCACTTTTCATCATCATTACTCCACTAGTCCATTTTCATATTTTCATCTATTTCACTATACAATTAACCGCTTTTGTTTTCTGTGAGACCGGAAAGATTGACAACCTTTCCGCCGTTGGGGGCAAAGTATTTTCGTTGAGTGTGTGCAGGTCCACGTCTGTTGAAGATTAAGTGCCAGAGATCTTCAACATTCACTTTGTTGTTTACTTCAAAGTCCTACTGGTTCGATAAACCTCGGTTCGTTAACGAGGGAAAACTTCTACTTGCTACATCCATGCCTTCGCTTGGGGCACCACCCAACGCATAATTCAACACGCTAGCAATCCCTGAGGGTTTATGCGACTCTATTGTTGTTCTTATTCCAAAAGTTGCAAACCCTGTCCAATTGAAGAACTTCCGACCGATCAGTCTGTGCAATGTCCTTTATAAAATAGCCTCGAAGGTTCTAGCAAACAAATTGAAGGTCATTTTGCCCTCGATTATTTCTGAGCACCAAAGTGCCTTTGTGTCAGGGAGGTTAATTACCGACAATGCTCGTATTGCTTTTGAATGCCTCCACACGATTCACCATCAACAATCGAAGCGGCCTTTCTTTGCTCTTAAGGTTGACATGATGAAAGCATATGACCGTGTCGAATGGAATTATTTAGAAGGTTGTCTTTTGAAGCTTGGTTTCTCCCTAGTTTGGACCAGCGTGGTGATGAGATGTGTGACGTCAGTGCGATATGCTGTCCGAGTTAATGGGGAGTTGACACAGCTGGTTATACCGACTAGGGGAATAAGGCAAGGGGAACCTATAAGCCCCTACCTCTTTCTACTTTGTACGGAAGGATTGTCCTGTCTTCTGCAACAAAGGGAGGCCCAAGGTGAACTACAAGGTGTCAAGAATGGCCGGCTCGGACCCCCTATCTCACACTTATTGTGTGCAGATGATAGTATCTTCTTCACTCGTGGAGAGAGAAGATGTGTTGATGCGTTACATAGTACTTTGGAGACCTACTGTGAAGGAACAGGTCAGAAAATTAACCGTGATAAATCCTCTATTTTCTTCGGTGCTCACTGCCCGGGGGCTGTCAAAACTGAAGTAAAGCATAGACTGGGGATTCACTCAGAGGCTCTAAATGATTCGTATCTTGGGATGCCAACTAAGGTGGGCAGGTCCCCAACAAGCACCTTCAGGTATCTATATGATCGGATGTGGAAACGCATCAACGGCTGCTCTGATCGGCCTATGTCTAGGGCAGGAAAAGAAGTGTTCCTCAAGGCTGTTATACAAGCAATCCCGGCTTATGTTATGAGCTGTTTCCAACTACCAGTGGCAAGGTGTGAAGAAATGAAAAAATCTATTGCCAATCACTGGTGGGGTGTTGAGAATGGGCGTAAGAAAATGCACTGGAAATCATGGCAGTGGCTTTCAACACCTAAGGCTTTGGGCGGACTGGGGTTTAGAGATATGGAGATTTTCAATCAAGCTATGCTTGCTCGTCAAGGGTGGAGGCTAATCACGGACCCCTCATTGCTCTGTGCTCGTGTCTTAAAGGGACGATACTTCCCGTACTGTGACTTCTGGGAGGCTCCTCGACCACGTTCTTCATCCTATACGTGGAGGAGTATCCTCTATGGAAGGGAGCTGCTTAGACAGGGAGTTCGCTGGGGTGTCGGGAATGGATCCTCAATTAAGATTCAAACCGACAATTGGATCCCAAGAGTTTCTCCAATTATGGTACGCCCCTGGTTCCCCTTTGAATCAATGTAGGTTCGTGTTCTTGGGACGTGGATCTTGTACGTTCTGTTTTCAGTGAGGATGTTGCCTCGGCTATCCTACAAGTTCCAATCAGCCAACACGGAGGTGATGATTTCATATCTTGGCCCCATACACATTTTGGTTCCTACACTATGAGGTCTGGCTACAATCTAGCTCGCTCTCAAGCTTTCAAGGACCAGCGTAGTGCATCGAAGGGAGGTCTCTCCTCTGAGTTTGATCATGATGGAAAACTGTGGAAGAAGCTGTGGTCTACTAAAGCACATGGAAAAATGATTATAACCGTATGGTGCTTTGCGCACAACTGTCTCCCAAGCGTACATCAGCTTCAGAAGAGAAATATTCCAGCGCCAGCGATGTGTATCTTCTGAAAGGCATGAACCGGTTGAGCATACGATCTTGTTCTGCCAATTTGCCAGGGAAATCTGGGAGGTGGTTAGAGGTACCCATCTAGTTAACCTGAAGCGTCAGAGCTTCATTTCCTGTCGCACATGGTCTCTTGATTTTCTGGAGAGGTGCTCAGCAATGGAAAGCTACAGTTCTGACTGTTACTATGTGGCATATCTGGGATGTCCGTAATAAGATCAGAGAAGGGGAGCCTCCTATGCATCCCAGATCCATTGCTGAGAAGATTCTGGCTTATATTGAGATGATTGCAACACACATTTACAAACCTGCTTCCAACCACAGGCTTGAATCTACGTCCTCAACTCTTCGATGGATTCCGCCGCCGGAAGGGACAGTTCTGGTCAACGTTGATGCTGCAATCTTCTCAACCACTCGATGGATGGGTGTGGGTGTAGTGATCCGTGATCATCAAGGCCGATGCTTAGGTGCCTGCAGTGAGTATCAAGAGGAGGTCGTGTCGCCCGAAATGGCGGAGACGCTCGCTCTGCACCGCGCCATTACCCTAGCTAGAGGTGAGGATTTTCCAAAGGTCATCATCAACTCGGACTGTTTGTCGGTTATTAATCGGCTGAATTCAAAGCAGGAAGACCGCTCGGTGTTGAGCCCTATTGTAGCACCCCGACCCCAGAACTATACAGTGAAACGTTGTGTAACCGTTCATGCTACATAATCGAGGGTTACTGGGTTTACCAATCCCAGGCCAAAACTCATTGGCAGGTGTGCTCGGAATGGATCATCGGCACACAACACCTCGATCATGCCATAAGCTCAGACATCGCTTTCACGTATAGTAAAGAGACCAAGACTGCGGAACAACTGGCACATCACAGACTCTACGACACAAGAGATGATAGTTCAACTCATATATGAGAAAGATAGCAAAAGTCACAATCAGAGGTCACAGACCCATCATTACATCAAGCGAAAGCAAATATAGTTGTCTAACAACAAGATCCAAATTATGGCCTAAGAGGCCTACAATAACATATCCCAGCCAGCCTATTCCGAGACGTCCCAAGCTGCCACCTGGGAACCCCAGACTACTCGTCGATGTCAATAAAGAACCAACCTTCCAGTTCGGTGACGTCCTCCTCTGAAACAAATAATAATCAACAAAGCATGGCTGAGTACGACGTACTCGCAAGAATTAGTAGGGCGATATAGGCCCGATGCTGACGGAGGCTCTAATGCTGTATGATGTAGCTGGTTTTGCATAAAGCTGGTTTTCCCTTTTAAAAGACATCAGGACCCATTGCATCGTCTACTCAGAATGTTTTCCAAAAAGGGATAAGAGAGTAAACTTTCATCTGTGGTTCTCAACGAACCCTTTGTAATCAGAAGCATCTCATCTCCACCAAGGCACTTCCTCGAATCACCCTCAAGGAAATGAACCTTTTATCACACGTTGGATTGCAACCTCTAGGTGCCAATTCATTAATTAGGTTCAGGTTCTCTATGAGCTAATCCGCCTTTCCCAAGAGTTCGTCCATAACTGCGGACACGGCTTTTCGAAAAGATTAAACCCTGCAGGGGTGTACTAATTTACCCATTGGTACCGTCCGGCTCACCTGATTGTCCCTCTTCCGGGGAAGGCCGGCGAGCGGGCGCGGTTAAACCTTTACCTCACATGAGACTATCCAAGAGTCATCTGTGGCGACAGGACAAGTTTACCCAGCCTATTTCAGCCCCTGCCCCCATCGCCACGTCCTAAACACCACCATCCTTATCATTCCTTTTTCCGCTCACACACACACGCGCAAATGGAAATAGCAAACTAGAGGACCCTTGGATATGCCCGCACAAGTTATTCAGTTAGTAAGGAGCCCATACCCCCACCAATGGCAGCACGCTCGGTTCTTGGTTCTAGCTAAAAGCACTCTCAGCCTAGGCGGCAGGAATGAGGCAAAACACCATCCCCGATGGCAACTCATCCAAGACTTTTAACAAATTAATTAAGTACCAAACGTAAACACCATGTCCGAATCATTCCATCAACATCAATATCATGGAATTAAATCACCGGACAATATAACATTTAACTAAGCATGGCTAAGCATCACTAAGCATAAATACATACAACAGTTGTATCTTTGTCTCCGGCCAACACATCAACCCTAGGTTTCATAGGAGGGGAAGCATGTGATGGTTCAGGGGACAATGCATATCATAGGATTCTCTAACTTGATCAAAAGTGACATTTGAATCGCATGCAATATTCTGGTGGAGAAAATAATTTGTATAAAACATTAGGATGCTAGATGCCAAGAAGGTTAGGTTAGTTCTTGCCTTGCTGATAGTACTGGGCGCGTTGATCGTCGAGGTATTGTGGTGGAACCTCGATTCCTGAATCTACCGATACACAAACAATACAGGAAACGAAATAAATAACACGAATACAAAGGTGCAATGCACAATCATGATAAGATGATCAAATTATGCACTGAAATGATATTGGGCATGTCCCACAAGTTAAATGGAACCCCTAAAATAATATTGCAATTAACGGGTCAAAACTCCATATTTAACTTAGTGAATTCCGTTATTATCCAAAAAGTCCAGTACTGAAATATGGTTCCTAATTGCATGAAAATGACATTATTAGATAGGTATTGTCCTACTGATCAATTTGGTACTTCTTTTGCAATTTTTCGATTAACGATGAAGAAATGGTGATTTAAACGGTTATGCAATTTAAATCATTTTAACCAATTCGAAAATGACATCAAAGGAAAATTTGTCTTCATGCTATGGAATTGACATAGCTAGATAGCATTTGAGTTGCTGATCATTTTGATATATCATTTGCAATTGTTGGAATAATATTTATCAAGTTATGATATTTCCAATTGTTGATTTAAATCTGCCATTTTGATTAATTTTAATAAACAGCACCAAAGTTAAATCTACAATTCTCTCAAATGACATAAAGTTGTAGTTCATTGTTCACTGAACATTTTGGGAGCTCATTCATAATTTTTGGATAATTAAAACTCAAGTTATGCAATTTCTAATTATATTCTGCCATATTAGTAATTATTAATTAAAGGCAAGATAAATATTTTATTTGACCATAGGAATGACACTAATAGATAGATATGATTTTTATGGGCATTTTGACATATCATTTGTAATTTTCTGAGTTATAAAACAAAAGATATTGAATTTACAAATTCATCTCAAAATATGCCATTTTAGTTATTTCATTTTAACAGCAATTTAGAAAACTCATTTTAACATGTAAATAGAACTAACAGATAGATATTAATTCTCTGAACATTTAGAGATCTTATTTGCAATTTTTGGATCAATATTCAAATTGTTATGAATTTCCCAATTATTTATTTAAATCTGCCCTTTTTATATTTAATTAAAACAGGCAATTTAATTTAACCAAAAATTCAACTAAATGCAGTAACAAGTAGAGTTTATTAAGCTGAGCATTTTAACATATTATTTGCATTTTTCTGAAGTATAAAACTCTAGATATGAATTTCCAAAAATTTGAATAACTCACAGATGATTTGCATTTCACATTTAAATTCAAATTCAAAAATTCATTTGCATGTGTGAGTTACATATTTGAACAGGTTATGAACTTCTAAACATGTGGATACCTTATTTGAATTTTTCTAAGTTACCATTTAATAGATATTGCAAATATGAACTATCTGTTAATTTCTGAAATTGAAAACAGATGAACAGATGACGTCATGATGACGTCACCCGGGAGCTGTGGCGCTGTCGATCACGAATTCGTCGCCTCTGATCGAAATTGGTCGCGGGGAAGAGCACTACTAGCTAGAGGAGACAGATGAGAGTTGGGGGGGCGGCGGAACGGACCATATGGTCACCGGAGGGCCGGCGGCGACCATGCCCGCGGCGGCGTACGGCGGAGCTCGGAGGCCACGGCAAAGAGAGGGAGAGAGGGAGCGGGAGGAGGCCCATCCGGGTCAGGAGCTCACCCCGGATGCGATGGCAAGGACAGCGAGGCACGGGGAGGCCGGGCGGCGGCGCGGTGGTGCTCGGACGTCGGCGGCAGAGGCGGAGAAGAAGGTGACGACGCCGGCGATTGCGGGCCTCCCAGCACGGGCGGGTTGCACCGGGAGGAAGAGGAGGACGAGGCGGAGACGACGGCATCGTCCATTTGCTCCGGGGCAGCCGCGGTCGCTGGCGATTTGAAGGGGGCGGTGGCGGCTCGACGGTGGCTAACAAGTTAGGGTTAGGGTTACCAGAGGAGGGAGAGCAAGGGGGAAAGAGGGAGAAGCAGGGCGCCGGGGTGCTCCACTTATCCACGAGGGGGGGGGGGCGCAGCGAGGGAGCAGGGGATCGACATGGCGGCATGGTGGCACTGGCGCCATGTCGTGCGTGCTGGCTACAGGGAAGAAGAATGGGAAGTTTTCAGAAACCCCCTGACAAATTTAAAAGTTATCGCAAACTGGTCCAGCAGCACTTTAGTGAATTTAATTGAGGCCCTAAACCAATTTTATAAATTCTGAAAAAATTCATGTGGGTTCTCAATATCATCTAGAAGCTCCACAAAAATTTGTGCTACAAAATAAATTTTTTTGCATAACATTTGGTTCATAGTGTTTAAACATGGCCAAGTTTAATAATTTCCAAAATCCATTTACTTGGGGTATTTAAACATTTTTAAAATAATTGAAAATATTCATGGAGGCTCCCAATAATATAATGAAGCTCCCCATATCTTTATTTGGAAATTTTGAAATGTTTAACTTGGGTTCAAAATAAGAATTGGTTTAACTCCAAAATTGAAGTCCCAATTTATTTAATTGTTTGGCAAGAATTTGACTTTGCCAAATAATTATGAAATGCATTCTTTGAACTTCCTGGACAAATATGGAAGCTCAAGAATATTTTGTTTTGCCAATTTGAGCAATTGCATTTGGTTTGGAATTTTGAGGAAGTGTTTGCTTCCTTTTAATGTTTTCCATTTGTTTGCAATATTTAATTTAGCAATTTTAAATATGTATGCCATGATGCAATGCAAAGCAAAAAGTGAAAATTTGGCTCAAATTTTAGGGTACCAAATCTGGGCTGTTACACCTATCATCCACGACATCAAGCGTCTGGCGGCTTCTTTCAGCTCATGCTCTTTTAGACATGTGAGTCGTGTTTTGAACGAGCCTGCTCATTGCTTAGCTAAGTCTAGTGAATCTCATGTGTGTTCTGTGTGGCGTGGGGTTACTCCGGATTGCATCCGCGAGAAACTTTGTAATGACATTATGATTATGTGATCAATAAAGCCTACGTTTACTTCAAAAAAACGTTCGAATGAAATGAAAGGAAAAGACAGACATCTTCGTTCCTCTTGTGCAATATAGCACTTCTCATGATTGATCTCCTCTACCAACAAAGCGAACATAAATAAATCATTCCAAACACCTAACTGGATGGTAAAAATATTTCACACGATTCGATGAGAGTGTCTAAACACTGTTGATGACGGGATTGATGAGAGTGTTCTTCTCCCTCAACAACGCCAACAAGTACTCTTGATACCCTGAAAGGAAAATAATATATTAGGGATAGGTTGAGCCTCCAAGTGCAGAGTATGTAGAAGTGGTAGTTTTTCCCCAAGAAGGTGACTTGAGGGTTTAATATCGAACTCTCGTGGAATCAGTAGTGTGGGTTTTATCTTCTTGTCCTTCTCTAGATTTCCTGCAAACAAAATAGATTGCTTTGTGCCCTCAACCTCACCAAGTGGTTGTCAAGCACAAGGTGTGAGAATGATATTAAGATGATAATGAATGCAAAACAGTAAATAAATATGCAATGGTGGTAAATAAGTATGCAAGGATGATAGTAATGACGATGGATGGTATTTTTGGGGTTTTTATATGTGAATGCAAGAAGTAAAAGTGTTTTTGTATTTTATGATTTTAAAATGGCTGAATGTAAAAGATGCTTAAAAGTGGTTGGAAAGTTGTTTCTTATGATTAAAAAATGGACCGGGGTTCATGGTTTCACACATGCACTCTCTCTTTAATATAGTGTGGCAAATGAGTAGACATAGATTTAACATATGCGATTGCAAACAAGGTTAATGACATGTTACTAATTATATGGGCATCACGTCCTAGCATAGAGACCTTTTGATTATTAGTCTCACTTATACTCCACCAAGATGTGAACTAAATCATGCACCTTAGTAATTAAGATAACATCAGAGTATATCTTTAAGATTAATGACATGAAGTGAAAATAAACACATGATGGATCTAGTCTTAGGTAGAGGCATGTCACTCCTCCTACCCTACAACATGGTATTTTGGTTTATCCCTAGTGAGGTAACAAAGTAAGGTAAACATCCAATGGATCATGATATTAAGTTGTCAGCTTATCACTTCACCACCCCCGTTACTCCAACTAATGCATACGTTCCCCCACACACGCTCTCATAAACATGCTTGATCAAAACAAGGATATAAGAACGGGGTACATAATATGCATCTACTTTCATAACTGAAACAAACATTGCAATCTCAACATATATTAACTCATAGAAAGATCCACCACAATGGTAATACAACGGTGACCGTAATCATGTTCAGCAGCTCATACGGTGCTAATTAGTGAAGCTCAAGAGAGAGAGAGAGAGAGAGAGAGAGAGAGAGGGAGAGAGGTACATATGCTACTGCCACAAACCCATAGTCCAGAGGTGGACTACTCCCTCTTCATCATGGAGACGGTGGAGATGTCAATGGAGAAGAAGGAGACCTCTCCGACAGGGCTCCGCCGGAGTTTTCCCCCTCCAATCTGCAGCCTCCTGGTCTCTATTTCTTGTTTTTCTCGTGTGGCGGCTCTCCCTTCGGAGAACGTCGGGGGGCTCTTTATATAGGCGTTTTTAGGTCACGAGGAAGCTTCTGGGCGAAGGATCGACGCAAACGGGGCCACGAGGGCCAATTGGGATAGGCCCACGCGGCTACAGTACCTGGCCGCGTGGGACCCCCCTATTGGTCTTCCGGCCTCCGTTCGTTGACTTTTTTCGCTCCTAAATCTTCTCCTTCCAAAATAATGACCCCCGTAAATTTATAGCTCATTATGACGTCGTTAAGGTCCTGAAACAAATAAGGAAAGAAATAGGGGTTTTCTGCCTGCGCAGGATTAATTCCATAAAAAGGGGATATCATCATAAATTACCAAAAATCATTAAATAACAGTAATATACCCCTTATATGATGCAAATATGATTGGAATATGACTATTATAGTGCAAAGTTCATGTATGCATTTTAGATGCATCAACATCCCCAAGCTTAACTCATGCTCGTCCTCGAGTATGAAAGTGATAAAACTAACATGAACTTTGCAATATAATCACAACATGGATATAAAAGATGATTGCTACTGCTACATAAAGTTAAATGATTCATTATTTCAAAGAAGTAGCAATATGCAAAGAGTTTATAAAGTGATATCAAGTATTCAATGCAAGGATATTCAATAATAGTTCACAAAGTGCAACATAAAAGATAGTACTATGGACATTCTTACTTTTGCATACTTGAGGTCCATAGAGTGTAGAAAATCTGAATATAAAAGGTGGACACTTTGGAAATGATATATAAATAAGTAGAGGTAAAGCATGCATAAGTTTCATCTATCCTATAAACTATTCTACTTAAGTTATTGAATGCAATGGTAATACTTGGTGTCAAGCTCTCATTCCCCTATCATAACATCTTGAATGATTAAAGTTGAATGTGAAAGCGAATATGAGTAGTGGCCTTGATAAAGTAAAGGTTAGATGTCTCATGCCCCTTGAATACAAGTGCCTACACCATGATTACTCAACTTGGGAAACAAAGCAAGTTTAAGTTATCTATCATTGTAAGTAATAACGGTATCATCAAGAGTCTCAACTGGGGTACCTCTTGTCCCATGATATGGATCAAGCCCATATCAAAACAACAAGACAAACAAACATATTGAACAATCTCAACACCCTCTTTATTTACCACTTGATATAGATTTTTATTGTAGGGTGTATCACAGAGGGTTCAAAATATCATGTAAGTAAATTTCCACCATGAATGATGCATGGCTTAGATTAGCGGCCCAGGTTTCTCTCTAACCATTTATACAAACTCATTTAAACTTAACTCTATTTCCACATTTATTTCGTCATGATAGGCATCCATAGACAAAAGTACATGATATCAACTAGACAAATGATGAAACATGTTGAAAGCTTTGCATGTGACAGCACATATGGGCTAACTCCCAACCTTAAACATTTATCAAGCCACTATCTTCATAATATTAATCACAATGATTCATCTTTTTTAATGCAATAAGAGTAAAGTGTGCATCAAGTTCGCGAGAGCTTTTTAACCAACTTTTACCATTACAATAAATAACATTATCATTTTCATTTAGAGGCATAGATAACACAAATAACATGATAAACATACTTGGAATAGCGTAAAGCTAATTGGTAGATATGGTGGACTCACTGGAAAAACTTGGGCTGAAGGTGTTGGAAACAAGTTTTTACTTGTTGAAATTTTTGGGCTAGCAAAAGGGAGAAAGATGACCATCTAGATGCATGAATGAGTGTCCATAGAACTAACTAATTCATGTCAAACAAAGTGAAATAACATACAGCATCAAAACATGAATAAAAGATAGCTCATGATAAAGCATTTGCAAATTATTACTCATAACGAAACTCATGAATCATGCAACTATATGTGTCATTAAAAATCAACTTAGACATCCCTTTTCCCAATACAATAAAAGCATGCAAGATATTTCAACCCAAATTTCTAGTAGCATTCTCATATATAAAAGATAGTGTGGTGGTCTCACAAAATCAAAGCAAAACAAACTAAAAGACGCTCCAAGTTTATGCGATAAAGTGCAATGATAGAAAAACAGAAGTTAGACGTGTGCAAACCGAGAGTGTTTTGGTTCAGTGGGGATGTTCACATCCCCAAGCTTATGGTTTTCACCATCCTTGGATAACTCATGGTGCATCTCCTCCAATCCCTGTGAAAAAACTTCAAAACACAATTTCTCCCATCTCTTTTCTGTGGGGTGATATTAGTAGAGATAAATAAACAAGTTTCTTTGCTGCATATAATCCATGGACTAAAATTCATATGAATGATCCGAGAGTGTATAACATTGTATGACTACTCATAAACTTAATTGGATCAACTCAATAGTTCAAACTATGCATAAAACAATATGGGACAAAATCTGTCCAGAAAAATAGCAGCAGAAAAACGTATTTTTCTGTCCTACTTAAACTTGTCTAAAAAATCTGAAAAAATTCAGACATACAGAGGATGAAAAGTTTCAGTTACAATAACAATATCAGCTCATTTGGAGTTACATAATAGGAATGAAAAATCAAACAGTGCATAGACTCTGTGCAGGAATAAAATCTCCGAATAGGTATAGCAACTTTTTCAACCAAAATGGGTAAAACTTGGCACTTTATTAAAAATTTCAGAAAATAAACTAAGAAAACAATCTCTTGTTACAACAAGAGGACTCAAAGAAAATCCAAATAAAAACAACCGGGTTGCCTCCCGTAAAGCGCTTTCTTTATAGCCATATAGCTAGGCTTACTTACTTGTTGTTTTACCGAAGATGAAGCTCATGAGGGAGCTTAAAAGTTGTGCCATTCATCCTTGGGAAGTGTTCCATGCATTTCTTATGTGGAAACTGAAACTTCACATTCCCTTCCTTTGAATCAATGATAGCCCCTGTGTTACGAAGAAAAGGTATTCCCAAAATAATAGGACTAGAGGTTTTATTCTCCATATCCATGATTAGAAAATCCACAGGTACAAAAGTCATATGTAACTCTACCATAACATCACTTACTTTTCCTAAAGCATGTTTAATGGTATTATCAGCAAGTGCAAGTCCAATAGAGCATTTTTCAAGATTCTTTAATTCAAGTGCTTCATATAATTGTTTAGATAAAATAGAGACACTAGATCCTAGATCAAGTATGGCATGGTGTGTCTCTTTTCCAATAGTTACTAGCACCTTGGGGATCCATACATCCCCAAGCTTAGGTGGTATCATAGCTTCTTGATTGTATCTAGCAATTTTTCTTTCAAGACATGATTAGCAATATAGGAACCAAAACCAGATTTGTTAACATCAATAGAAGGATCACTTGCAAATTTTTGTAAGATAGATATTAATTCATGCAAGGTACAATTCTCTAAATCAAGCAAAGGATCATTAACTTCACTAAGCATCTTAACTTCTTCAACTTTTCTTTCATCATGTTCAGTTTTACTAACTTCTTCTTTTAAAGCCATAAGATGAGACATAAAAGGCAACAGATATTCAGGATAATTAAGCAATTCATTCTGAGTTTCCTCCAAAGTAAGAGGAACATTTTCAGCAATATTAATAGAATTCAATCCAATCACAGGTGGTGCTTGTGGCTTTCCAGCAGACATACTCAATACAGTGGCTTGATTATCAGCAAGTTTTTATGTGTTTTAATTTTTTTTATGCAAAACTGAAAATAAAATGAAACTAAATAATGCAAACTGAATTAAACTAATGCAAAACAAAAACAAAACAAAATAATTTGCTTGAAGGTAAAGATGGACAAGATGATGCTCACGTAGGTGCAACCTCCCCAAGCTTAGGTGTTAGCACAAGTTGGTGATGAAGTTGACTTTGTTGTGATATCCTTGGACAAACCCTTCCAGCTATGATTCCCCGGCAACGGCGCCAGAAAAACCTTTGATGACGGGATTGATGAGAGTGTTCTTCTCCCTCAACAACGCCAACAAGTATTCTTGATACCCTGAAAGGAAAATAATATATTAGGGATAGGTTGAGCCTCCAAGTGCAGAGTATGTAGAAGTGGTAGTTTTTCCCCAAGAAGGTGACTCGAGGGTTTAATATCGAACTCTCGGTGAATCAGTAGTGTGGGTTTTATCTTCTTGTCCTTCTCTAGATTTCCTGCAAACAAAATAGATTGCTTTGTGCCCTCAACCTCACCAAGTGGTTGTCAAGCACAAGGTGTGATAATGATATTAAGATGATAATGAATGCAAAACAGTAAATAAATATGCAATGGTGGTAAATAAGTATGCAAGGATGATAGTAATGACGATGGATGGTATTTTTGGGTTTTTATATGTGAATGCAAGAAGTAAAAGTGTTTTTGTATTTTCTGATTTTAAAATGGCTGAATGTAAAAGATGCTTAAAAGTGGTTGGAAAGTTGTTTCTTATGATTAAAAAATGGACCGGGGTTCATGGTTTCACACATGCACTCTCTCTTTAATATAGTGTGGCAAATGAGTAGACATAGATTTAACATATGAGATTGCAAACAAGGTTAATGACATGTTACTAATTATATGGGCATCACGTCCTAGCATAGAGACCTTTTGATTATTAGTCTCACTTATACTCCACCAAGATGTGAACTAAATCATGCACCTTAGTAATTAAGATAACATCAGAGTATAGCTTTAAGATTAATGACATGAAGTGGAAATAAACACATGATGGATCTAGTCTTAGGTAGAGGCATGTCACTCCTCCTACCCTATAACATGGTATTTTGGTTTATCCCTAGTGAGGTAACAAAGTAAGGTAAACATCCAATGGATCATGATATTAAGTTGTCAGCTTATCACTTCACCACCCCCGTTACTCCAACTAATGCATACGTTCCCCCACACACGCTCTCATAAACATGTTTGATCAAAACAAGGATATAAGAACGGGGTACATAATATGCATCTACTTTCATAACTCAAACAAACATTGCAATCTCAACATATATTAACTCATAGAAAGATCCACCACAATGGTAATACAACGGTGACCGTAATCATGTTCAGCAGCTCATACGGTACTAATTAGTGAAGCTCAAGAGAGAGAGAGATACATATGCTACTGCCACAAACCCATAGTCCAGAGGTGGACTACTCCCTCTTCATCATGGAGACGGTGGAGATGTCGATCGAGAAGAAGGAGACCTCTCCGGCAGGGCTCCGTCGGAGTTTTCCCCCTCCAATATGCAGCCTCCTGGTCTCTGTTTCTTGTTTTTCTCGTGTGGCGGCTCTCCCTTCGGAGAACGTCAGGGGGCTCTTTATATAGGCGTTTTTAGGTCACGAGGAACCTTCTGGGCGAAGGATCGACACAAACGGGGCCACAAGGGCCAATTGGGATAGGCCCACGCGGCTACAGTACCTGGCCGCGTGGGACCCCCCCTTTTGGTCTTCCGGCCTTCGTTCGTTGACTTCTTTCGCTCCTAAATCTTCTCCTTCCAAAATAATGACCCCCGTAAATTTATAGCTCATTATGACGTCGTTAAGGTCCTGAAACAAATAAGGAAAGAAATAGGGGTTTTCTGCCTGCGCAGGATTAATTCCATAAAAAGGGGATATCATCATAAATTACTAAAAATCATTAAATAACAGTAATATAACCCTTATATGATGCAAATATGATTGGAATATGACTATTATAGTGCAAAGTTCATGTATGCATTTTAGATGCATCAACTGTCAATTCATAAACGGACGGACTAGGCTTTCTTCGCAGACAAGTGCACCGAAATTGGAGTCATCTTTAGGTGACAAAGCAGCAACGCGGTAGACTGTCTCCAATTCCTTCGTCTTGGGATCGTAGTATCCTAACGACTGTCCCGTGTTGAGGGGAATCCGTCCATCTGTCGGGTCAATCCCTATCAGCAACGTTCTCTCAGATGAGTACTCCGGCGAGTACTTGGCGAGCTCTATGCGGCACTCCACACACCACGCACCATCTTCCTCCATCTTCCATACGTCGAAAGTCTCGTCGCTGACATGGAAGGTCAGGATGCCACCGTCTTCGCAGAGAAAGTGCAGGTGCCCGTTCAAGAACACGCCCGGGTTATGCTCCTCCACGATGCACACCGGAGGCTGCCGGACGGTAGGCCTCTAGTACGCGGGTGCGCGGAGGGCGAGTACCTCGCACCTGGGGGCGATGTCTTGGCGGCCGTCGCTGAATAGAAGTGCATCTCCATCTTCCATACGTCGATGGCGTCCGCGACTCGATCCGACCACGCAACATGAATTGCACCGTGGAGCTCAACGATGGACACGCGGCCGTCGCCGCTGCCGTGGCTGCTCGGGGGCCCTTCAATGACCTCGAACTCTCTTTCGATGGTGTCAAACGCCACCAGCTCGCAGCAGGTCGCGTTGGATCTTGGCCCGAGATTCGGGTCGACCACCCAGTAAATCTTGTCATCGGCGTAGGTGGGCGGCACGTCGGCCACTGGCCTCGGAGGAGGATCGGCGCGGCTCCACCATATGTCGCCGATCACACATCGCACATTGCACCGTAGTTTGTATTCTCGAGTGTCCATGTTCTTCTCCTCGTAGGCGAGAAACACCAACACATGGTCCTCGGCGTCGGAGTCATATCCCAACGCGATGCGGCCGGCGAAGGGATCCGCTTGTTGGTCGTGTTCATCATGCTTTATGCGCTGGTGGTAACGGATGGCGGGGTTGCACAAGAAGTCACAGCCACCCATCGTCCCCACGTTGAGGCCGTGGCAAGGCTGGGAACAGTGGAACAGCAGCCCGGACACGAAGTTGGGCGGATACGGCAGATCATTACCAACATCTTCCAAGTCGCATAAAAAGCCCAAGGAGGGATCCATGACGAACGGGATACGAGGGCGTCTCTTGACCGCGTTCGCGTGGAGGAGGTGCGAGTCGATGAACCAGGGATCCATGGTGGCGATGCGC